>CM037873.1:47925436-48525436 GCA_021292105.1 Anadara kagoshimensis | reverse complement strand
TGGTTGATGATACGAGAAACTGTGGCGTGGCGTACATGTATGCATGCTTGTCCATATAAACAATCCAACCTGCCTTAAAGGTCACCTCTATATAAGGGTCACCTGGTTTTGAAGGCCAGTAGAACTGTATCCCAACTGTTCTTTAGTCCGATATTATTTGAACTTGTATATAAAGGCCACATGCCATAAAGGACACTTTTACTGGTTCCCTTGGGTGGCTTTTTATAGACTAGGTTGAATGCAATTTATCAGGTAATTTTTTTAATTAATTCAATCTGTCTTTATTTACAAATGAAAAAGAAAATAATTATATTGCCAAAATTGCAGGATTTAATTTTTGACTTGTAAAAAATGTTGGAGATTTTGAAAGAAACCCGGCCTTGATAACAAAATTTTAGAATATTTATTATTCTGAATATTTTAAGGGTTCCAAATAAGTCATTGATTACGTTACTTTACAGAGAGTCGCCGTGGAAGTGCTTTCATTGAATATTACATATGCAACATTTTCCGCAAAAAAATTGATCAAACTTCGAAATTCAAAAGTTGTTAATTTTTAAGAAAGAAAAATGCACTTTAAAGTAACCTTAGGTTAATATAGTCAAACCTGTTTATTACGACCACCCAAGGGAACCAGTAAAAGTTGAGTATATGGACAGGTGGCCTTTATATACAGGTTCAAATAATATGAATAAGGAACAGTTGGGATACGATTCTGCTTATCTTTATAAGCAGGTGGTCCCTATATAGAAGTGGCCTGTAAATCAGGTTGGCCTCGACAAGTGCACGAAATATATATATGGCAATGTCATCGCACGTTGTTATGCATTAAGTGTAAGAGTTATCTCTCTTGGATTGTTTCCGGTCAAGGTTTTTTGAGAGTTTTCTAAAAATAACATGAAAATGGATTTCTCGGAATCACACAGTGGCATGTAGGTTACTGTAATACTGTATTTTATATTGCGATTTCTAGTTTGTAGAAGAACAGCAGATTGAGAAGAATGGTCAGGATTGGACTGAATTAATCAAAGGTAAGTTAATTTACATAATTATCTTATTATCTTATCGTACCTGTGTAATTTGTGTTACCTCACACAGGTAATAACTAAGTCACGTAACCAGGAAGTGAAATAGGTCTTGTTTGAATATTGACGCTGGGTGCTTTGATCAGAGATAAATTTCACGGACATGTAGGATTTTTAGCTGTGTCGGGCAAGTTAATGAACACTTAGTTTAAGATTTTTAAAAGTCGGGTTATTCCTATTATTAACTATGTATAACAAATTATCTCCCCTTGATTAACCATTGATTGCAGTAGACTGGGTGCATTGGGTACTAGGACAGCACGTTAAAACTTAAGACTAGTTCAAAATGTTGTTGATTTTAATAAGTAGATCCGGGGATCTAATCCGGGACCTACTGCATTAAGTTATTGACGAGTGGTCTACAAACTAAGCTATATTATTCCTCAACTGTTATTGAGTTTTTGTTTATAATTAAATTAACATAGCGGTCGCGTACGTGGGGAATTCCACTCGAATACCGCCTGGCCTGGAGAAGGACTTTATATGGTCCGCAATTGCCAGTCCACCATGTCCAAAGGTCACGCTGGCCACTGTAACATCAAGGAGAAAAGCACAGTGTCGAACCCGGGACCTCCCGTGCTAAAATATAACATAATTATCTTTATAGCTTTCATAAAATATAAACTTTGTAGAACTTATGACATAATTGTAAGTATCAAATTTGTTTCTTGATACAGAATAACAGTTCTTAAACTTTAAAACGGGAGGGGGGCATTTTGCTTGCATTCTAAATAATTTCCATGTCAAAAAGAACAGTTCTGCCAGTGACCACCATGGCTATTGGCAGAATCGCTATTGTATACTTTGTTCTTGGAAATTCTTTCAAAAAGTAAATTTTAACATGATGCTGTAATTTGTACAAATTCTTGAAATTTAATGAGTATTAATAATTTGTGCAAACCGAACGAAGATATAACTATTATTGTATCAGAATTATAGCTGATCACCATGTCAAAAGGACTCTTACAAGAAGTTCTTTGAAGTTGCAACTGTACTTGTATTAAAATTCGACAAACCCACCTCTATACATGAGCCACTTGCTTTTAAGGGCCAGCTTTTTTGTCCCAATTCTTCTTTATTCATGTTATTTGAATCTGTATATAAGGATCACCTGTCCACTTGAAAAAGGCCACTAACTGGTTTCCGTCAGTGGCCTTTATAGACAAGTTTGGTCTATTCTTGTATCAAAACTCTAGCGTACTATTATGTCAAACGGGCTTGACTGACATTGACCGCCATGACTATTGTCCGAATTTCAGAAATAACATGTTCCGTTTTAAATTGCAGCTGATCACAATGTCTAGAGGAACAGGGCTGATTGTGGCCGCCATCGATTTTGGCACCACGTATTCCGGATATGCATTTTCAATGAGACACGAATATGAGAAAGACAAGCTTAAAATATCCGCCAATAATTGGATGCTGGATCACGTGGTTTGGTATCATTGAAGACGCCACTGCAGTGCTTCTCAATCCGAAGAAGGAATTTGATTCGTTGGGTTTGAAGCAGAAGACAAGTATCAGACCTAGCAGACGACGACGAGCACCATGGCGGTATTATTTCAGACGTTTAAGATGATGCTTCATGATAAATTTGATGAAGTTGTAAGTATGTCGTCATGGTAACTGTAAGGCCATTCTGTCACTAAGTATTTCGTCATGTTAACTTTAAAGATTGTTTGCATATGGGGTTTAAATCCCAGTCAATACGAGACGTCACCCGCTATAGGCGAAGTGCCAGACGTTTGACTTTGAAGTGCACGCAGATCACGATTGCCGTGACACGGGACATTATTTTTAAGGTGCGTGGCAAAAGAACAGTCGCTACCTATTTTCAAGTTTGGACAGACCCAGTCGGATTTCGAAACCCACGATCTGCCACAAAGGAAGCTAGGAAATTCAAAATTCAAATCGTTAAAAGGTTGGGTGGTCTTGTGGTCTAACGCCTTATATAGCTTATGGACCTGGCCTATGTTCAAATCCAAATCAGAAGGTTATGAACGTATCAAGATAGATCATTATTACAACTACATTCAGTATGTCGTCATGGTGATTAAACACCATTCTGTCACTAATTACGAGTAGTCGCCATGGTAACTGTACACTAAGTACATCGTCATGGTAACTGTGAATACTTTTTGTCACTAAGTGTGTCGCCATCATAAATGTAAAGGCCATTCTGTCACTAAGTACATAAATCAAACCCGACCAAGTTAGCACAAGTACGTCACAAACACAGTGACCCGGTAATAATGGATCAATTTTGTCTATTATTAAGGACGGAGCGAAGGGGATAAAGGGCACGAAGAACAAAATAAAGAGAAATATAATGCTGAAAGACGTAACGGTGATAAAGAATGCCAGCCATAGATAATTTGCCATGGCTATTCGCTATTTAAAGAACCACCTGTTGTCTACTGCGAGAAAAGGGCGGATATGATCAAGGAAGATGACGTCACCTGGGTGCTAACAGTTCCCGCCATCTGGAATGATGCCGCCAAACAGTTCATGAGAGAGGCAGCAGAAAAGGTAAGACATTTTTATTGGTAAAATTATGACTACGGAAAATTTGTTGTCACAAAACATAAGTGTTAATAGATTTTTTCATGAGTTTGTAAACAAAACGACATGCAATAGTTTTATGACAACAGATTTTCTATGTCACATAATAAATATTTAAAATCAGAAACTTTTAAAGATGTTCGATGCAACAGTGCCACAACCAGAACACAATTGATTTGGTTTTGTGTCATATTTACAAGTTTATTGTGAATCACATGCAGTGCAACAACTCCTAATGAAGTCCGGCCCCTGACTACTACAGTCAAACCTGTCTATAAAGGCCACACAAGGGAAGCAGTAAAAGTGCCCTTTATATAGAGGTGACCTTTAAGACTGGTTGGACTGTATACTACCCCCCACCCCCCAATGAAGTTTAGTTCCTACACTGCAGTCTGACTTTATATAAATCTGGCTGCAATCGCGACACATGGGTGTTCATGCCTATGGTAGCAAGATACACCTTTCAAGTTATGCATTCTTGTCATGTCAATCCAAAAGAAACATACCGATCCATGATTTAATCTCAATCCAAAAGCAAAGTAATAGCTTTGAAAAATGACATGTTAAGTTAATCCTGAAGACTTCCACCATGGAAGTGAGACCGGCTGTTCCGAAAGGGTAAGCACCTCCTATTGAGGTGGCTACACAGCCACATGTGGAATCAGAATTGAGAAAGAAAGGAGCATGGAACTTTCGGACGTCAAATGTTTATCCAGGGTAATTTTTTATACAGAGACAAGTGCATAGTTTTAAAATAGGAGACCTGGTTTGTCTTAATATCCCAAATACAGTCCAACCTGCCTTAACGGTCACCTTTCTATGAGGGCCACCTGCTTATAAAGGCCAGTATAATTGTTTACCAATTATTCTTTATTCATATTATTTAAACTTGTATATAAAGACTACCTGTCTATAAAGGCCACTTTTACTGGTTCCCTTGGTTGGCCTTTATAGACATGTTTGATGTAGTATTCTATGGAGGCATTTGGTCTTAAAATCTCACCAATAGCATTATAGTTTGTTCTCAAATGTAGAACTTTTCTGGAAATTGTATACAAGTGTGGATCAATAAACTGTCGTAGTGATATTATCCTCAATTATTTTCACAATCATCCAGGGGTCAGTTGTTCGAAGCCTGTTTAGTTTAATCAATTGATTATTCAAAATTTAAATATGCATAATTTCAAATCTGTTGTGAGATTATTGTTGAAAATGACATGAGTGAATAGAATTTCAACAAATTTAAGCACATGTCGATAAATCTCTGAATTTGATGATGATATAATTAATGTTTTTATTGATAATTTAAATCTGTGTTGATAATTGATTAAGCTAATCAAGTTTGGAACAACTGCGTGGTGAATTCGGTAACTCGAAGCTATTTTAACGTAACTCTTGTATAATTTATAGGTATAAAGTATTTGTGACTTCCTAGATAACTCTATGTTATCCAGTTCTGAAATACAGGTCATTTAAAAATAAATCGGCTCTCAAGTTATTATCATTTCTACCCATTTTAGGCTGGAATCGATGGAGATCAACTTCTCATTGCACTGGAACCGGAAGCTGCGTCAATGTTTTGTAAGCATGTTCCGGTAGAAAAGATGTGTGGTGAAACCGGATTTGCCGCCTTCGCCCCAGGAAGTAAATACCTGGTTTTGGACGCTGGCGGTAAGATAGTTTATAAACAATGGCGGATATACCTCTTTACCTGTTGTATGACCTGCGTCCAAAAATATATATGTTTTTGAACATATTTTTATTTGCCTTGTTGGTGCAAATGTGCGAATAATTGAATGGAGTTTAAAGTCCCGGTCAAGAATATTTCACTTGTATTAAGACATCACCAGCTATAGATTAAGTGCCAGACATTTTGACCTTTGCAATATGCGCTCAGTGCAATGTGCACGAATGGTTCTTTAATGTGCCACACCCACACCTGCCTTGACTCTGGGCATCAGTTTTTAAGGTCTATTCCGAAGGGCACCGTGACTTTATTGTCTTTGCGAAAGAACAGTCACTGTCTATTTTCAAGTCCTGGTCAGACCTCTACCGGGGTTCGAAACCATCGATATAAGAGGTAAAACCAGTTCATTCAACCCATCCATCAAAAAACTGATAGTGATCTTGTGTGTTGTGAGCACTCTTAACTTTATTGTTTTAATTCTATTTACCAGGTGGAACAGTGGATATCACAGTTCACGAAGTCGCCAGAAATGAGCATTTACGAGAACTACACAAGCCAGTGGAGGGGCATGGGGAGGGACGCAAGTAGATGAATCATTTCGACAAATGCTGGTGAGAATAGTTGGGGGCCCGGTTTGGAAAAATTCTGTTCAAAACATACTGGCGATTTTGTAGTATGTTTCGGGAATTTGAAACAAAGAAAAGAAATATTAACGAAGGAACTTCCGGTAAAGTAACCATGAAGATTCCCGTAACCTTCGCGGAGCAGTTTGAGGAAGATACAGAAGAAGATATCAAAGAAGCAATTGAACATACTAACTTTTCTGGTAAAATATCTTGGTTTAGCGATAAAACAAGAATTAACGCCGATGTTTTCAAAAATCTGTTTGAAGACGCAAGTCATAATATTGTGGTTCATTTAAGGGAATTACTGCGTACAAAAGAAGTAAAGGGTACCCAAACTATCTTGATGGTTGGAGGATTTTCCGAATCCCCAATTCTCCAGGCTAGAATTAGAAAAGAGTTTCCGGATATGAGAGTGATTATCCCGCCTGATGCTGGATTGGCAGTTCTGAAAGGAGCGGTATTGTTTGGTTATGATCCCAAAACCATTGAGGAACGAATAGCGAAATACACATATGGAATAGGTACAACCTCAAATTTCGATCCACAAAAACATGACCCATCCAAGAAGAAAAACATCAATGGCCGAGACATGTGTACCGACATTTTCCATAAACATGTGACAAAGGGACAGGTATTGAGAATTGACGAAGTTCAGAGCGAAGAAAGTTACAATCCATTAACAGCCGACCAAACGTCGATTAATTTTACTGTCTACATTTCACAAGAATTAAATCCGAAATACGTCACTGACGATGATTGTGAGGAGATGGGTCAGATGAATGTTGATATACCCGACACAACAGGTGGTGTAAATAGAAGTGTCATTGTGAAAATGATTTTTGGTGGTACGGAATTACATCTTGAAGCAATGGTGAAGAGAACCGGGAAAGTTACAAAGGCAAAATTTAATTTTCTTGGAAATGACTGATTGGCAAATACTTACATTCAATAAATAACACTACTGTGATATATTTGTAAAGTCAAACAACAATGACCTGTGGCTTGACCTTTTATTAGAAATATTGATATCGGAGCATCCATCTAATATATGGGTAGTGCTAGGACTCACAGTTGTTACATACACAGTACAGATGTTTACTCTGTTTCCCCCCCATCATGTACTTGTGTTCCTATGCATACATGTACTTCCATAGTGAATATTTCAATTGAGGGTCAAGCGGACAGGTCAATGAGGTTTGCCTTCTTGTTTTAAATGACAATAAACCCTGATTTACAGTCAAACCTGTCTATAAAGGTCACTCAAGGGAACCAGTAAAAGTGGTCTTTATGGGCAGGTGGTTTTATATACAGATCAAATAATATGAATAAATACCGACTGTGTTTGATACAAGACTTTCCAGTAACCAAATATATGGTGACATTAATTTCTCATTTTTTGAAACCTAACTAACATCATTTAGGCATTAGAATGGTTTCAAAGGCCGTTATGTGCGTTATGAATTTTTTCAAAGTCAAAACTAACCATATTGAATGACGTGTAGAGGGGATGTGATTAACCAATCAAATAATTTGTATACAGTAAATACCTGCCGAAAGTTTACAATTGGCTAACGAAAATAGTCGATCCATCAGTTATCGAGTGACCATTTAGCTAACGAAAATAGTCGATCCATCAGTTATCGAGTGACCATTTAGCTAACGAAAATAGTCGATCCATCAGTTATCGAGTGACCATTTAGCTAACGAAAATAGTCGATCCATCAGTTATCGAGTGACCATTTAGCTAACGAAAATAGTCGATCCATCAGTTATCGAGTGACCATTTAGCTAACGAAATAGTCGATCCATCAGTTATCGAGTGACCATTTAGCTAACGAAAATAGTCGATCAATCAGTTATCGAGTGACCATTTAGCTAACGAAAAGGAGTTAAAACCTCGGATATCGAATGACAGATATATGGATAGCTAGTGACTAGAGAAGCTGCCGAGAGATAGATAGCAGCTGCCGAAGAGTTGTCTTGTTATAGCTAGCAATGGGCTGTCTATTACATAGGCGTAGAGGATTTTTAATATGGGGGGGGGGCAAACCGAAGCTATGTCTATGTTGTGCGCAGGTACGACCTCGTGCCTATGGCATAAAGCGGGGAGAGTATGAGAGGGGTTCTAAACCCCTCGCATAGGTGGGGGTCCGGGGGGCCTCCCCCGAAAAATTTTCAAAACTTAAGTCCTGTCTAGACGCATTTTCAATGTATTTTGCAGCGTTTTGATAGGTTAAAAAACTGTGATATCAAGGCAACATTATATAAAATAACCGTAAGACCCGTATGACACAAGTACCATATGGGGGTACCCCGGAAAATTTTGCAGCGTTCTGAGTAAGAGACTGAAAAGCAGTGAAATATTAAGAAAAAATTGTACAAATAACTGCATGACATTACTAAGTCCAATGATTAATTTTCAAACGTACGGTACTCAACTCACGACTTCTGGCTACATGGAGATTGAGAAGGTTTGGTGCCATTGGAGATGCTGTGAGCCGTTTCTAAGGGTGAATTTCAAGACGCCCTTTTACAAGTATAATGATGAAATTGATAATTGATTGGCTACCAGATGGACATTTCCTGTGAAAGCTTTTGGTTTTTTCTTCCTTTTTTAGCACTTACACTTACACTTGATACAAAGTTTCACACAATATATTGCGGGGGCTGCCCCCTCCTTCTCTGACATGGGGGGGGGGGGGGGGCTGCTCCTACGCATATGTATTCAGCACTGATTCGTTAGCTCAATGTTAAACTTTCGACAGATCTGCACTGTATACGTGCTTCTTTCCGGATTAGATTTCCATATTTTAACAAGAAAATCATTCTTAGTTTCGTCTGATAATAAGGCGTCGGTGTAACTCTGCTTTGTATTTTTTCGTTTGTTCTGCATTCGTTTCCTGTAACACTAGGTTAAAAATACATGTATAAATAAAGATAAGATTATTTTCCTTTTTAAATAAAGATATGATTTTGCCATATAACAAACAATAATGTCAATCCCTTTCGAGAATTTTTCACAATGTGTACGGAAAATCAAAAACAAATTTTCCAGGCCATGTTCAAGACCCCCCCCCCCCCACAAAAAAAAAAAAAAGAAAAAAAGAAAAAAAATAAAACATTTGATAAACTTGCAAATTAAACGCCTGTACTTGCACCAGGGAAGTGAGACCGGTTGTTAACAACCCTATGGCTCTTGACAATCAACAATTTTAAGAATCCCTTTTGTAATTATTTTGGTAGGATTATTTCTGTAACATATAACCCTTATACACACTGAATTATGAATGGAATTTTTAAATTTGTTTTCACAAAAATGTCCAAAATAGTTTGATTCCGTCATTGAAGGGTACAAATGAAAGTCCTTTCATTATTTGTATATCGCTTTTTTGATTTAGAATTTAGAATTGAATTTAATATCAAATGTTTATTTGAGTGCTGCAATTTATTCATTTATTTTTATGTACATTTTTTGTATTTTTCTCACAATAATTTTTTTTTTGATTTACAGCACCTAGATAGTTCCATAATGCAACAAAAAACAAGCTTAACACCTATTAAGTGCTGTACTTGATTGATCTTATTATAATTTTTTCTCCTTGATGACATTTGTTGAAATTTTAATAAAAAAAACTATTTTTGATAAAAAACTGCGACTTTTGGATAAACACACTAGATAATTTAGAAATGAACTACATTGTTCATTTCACTTTCACCTCCGAATAATGTTGTACATAGTGTCTTGATAAAGGCGGTAAAGCCGAAATATCGACTAAGTGGTACATTTCTAAATTATCTGGCCCCTGTTTTACAATCATTCCTTAGCTAAGATTTTCCTTACCTTAAATTTAGCCAAATTTTGTTATCACTTTTTGGAAATATTGATGAATATTTTTGTAAAAAGAAGTGACCTTAAAAATGACACCTTAATTTCCTGAATATCTTGAAAATTAACAAAATTATAAAGTTTTGAAATTTTGCAAGATTTAAGTTTAGGAAAATCTTAGCTAAGGAATGATTGTGAAACCGGGGCCTGGCTGTAAAGCCGACATATTGACTAAGGGCTATTTTTATATTAATGAATTTCCCCTCAGGGAATAATGTTATGGATTAAGTCATGAATAACGTGATCAATAATGACGCCACTTACATCATGTCATACAAAACAACAAACAGGATATACGAATGCGTATAAGACCTCTCGAGAGGCTAGTGATGACCCGGTCCTCACTGCCCAGGCCACGGTTGCACAATTATTCCTAAACTAAGATCTTCCTTAACTTAAATCTAGCAAATTTTGTCGATCTTTCATCGTACTAAAAAAAAAAGTTTCAACTAAATTATAACATAGGTGTTTTAAGCTGGAAATGATCTCCAAAATGATACCTTGAATTCACAAAAACAAATTTAACTTTAAAATTTACCAGATTAAAGTTAAGGAAAATCATACCCAAGAAATGATTGTGAAATCGGGACCACCGGGGGCCAGTTTTTCAATGCATGATAAGTTTAAGCAATTGATTTGTCAAAATTGAAATTCCCCATCAGAAATTAACGTTGAAAATATTGAAAGTGAATAGAATTCCATGCACCTTAACCATATCATGACTAGTAAAACTATAAATTTGGTACCGTTATTCTGAATTTTTTTTACTTTTTGAATTTTCTGTTAATCATTTATTAAACTTATCAAGCTTCGTACAACATGATCAAGATAAAAAAGCGTCGTCTTACTGATCACAACACCATTTTACTTTAACGCCTAAGCCCATATACCTAATATAGGGTAAACCCCAACGTAAGAATGTGGCTATTAGCGATGTTTTTCCTTCGGACCGTCTTATCCTTTTATGGTGCAAAAACCATAACAATGGACATTGGGTTAAAAGGTCTTTTCTGATATATGAGTGAGTGAGTGAGTAATGGTGTTTAACGTCCCAGTCAAGAATATTTCACTTGTATCGAGACGTCGCCAGCTATAGGCGAAGGTACAGAAATTTTGCCTGTGCGTTGCGCTGATGGCATTATACAGCAGGGTTCTTTAGCGTGCCAAGCCCACCGTAACACGGGACCTCGTTTATTTTAAGTTCCCATCCGAAAGAACCGTGACTTTTAATGCCGAGTGCTTGGCGAAAGAACAGTCACTACCCACTTTCAAGTCTTGGGTCAGACCCGGCCGGGGTTCGAACCCACGACCTCCCACTTACGGAACGAGCACTCTACCAACTGAGCTACCGCAGTGGTTTTCTGATATATGAGTGAATACAGTTACTCTATTCCATGGATTATATTGACCGCCTCGAGGGCTCAGTGGTAGATTGTTCGCCTCGAGAGCGGAAGGTCCTGTGCTCGAACCCCGGCCGGGATATGCATAAAACTTTGAGATCCTGTTTCCTCACCTGGCACTCGGTATTAAGAGAACAGAGTATCGACTGGTTCACCCGTGAGGATATTGTTACTGGGGGTGTGGTATGCTTGTCTCCTCCATACTGACTCGCTGACCTAGCACTTTAATGTCGCACGTAATGTGAGCTAGTACAAGGCCGAATATAAAACACACTCGCATGCCTCATTTATACATAAACTTGTTAATTATGAGAGATTATAAAAATAACGGCCTATATACTGGCCCTCGACCAGCCCATTTATCTTGATTTTACCCTGTAATAATATACATAATCGTTATTTACACACAGCATAGATAACATCCCTGCAGATTTATTGACAAAGTGTGTTTATCAGGCAACACACCTTTAAACGTGACAGCTTCAGTAGCTTCAGTTTTCTATTGTCTACTTCCCTTTTCTATTATTCGTGCTTCTTCTGTGCTTGTTTCACAGTTGATGCGCTATGGTAGAGCTACGGAAATTAGACAATGAAGCTTACTGCTTACAAGTAAATTGTTGACACAAGAATGTTGCAATCCTAGGCTTATCAAGGTCCTCAAAAAGTTTGATGGCCATCATCACAGTATTATTTATAAGTATGATGTCTCTATCCAAAATTTCCCTGTGTATATTTTAAATCCCATAGTTACATGTTCCTTACATTCCCAAATTTTGATTACACACGTGGCGGGTGTAGGTAGCTAAACAGGAGGTGCTTATCCTTCCAGAACACCCGGCATCACTTCCCAAATGAAAGTTCACGTGTTTAACCGACTTTGATAGTTTCAAAGTTTTTGCTTTGCTTTGGAATTGTGTTTTGAACATGAATCGGTATGTTTGTGTTTGGTTATCTTGATTTTTTTTGGTCAATTGGCCCGATCCCGATCGAAAATTTAATTCATTGCCTCGACAATCATGTTCTTGCCCAGGTTGCAATCTACACGTTTAAATTGCTCTGTGAAATGAATGCTCTAATGCACATGGGTATCCAACTTATAGTACACGCCTTAAAGAAGGTAGAAGTGCTGCAAAATCTATCGATTGATCATGAACGGCACTTATTTTAAGTTCCCATCCGAAAGAACCGTGGCTTTCATTTCGTAATGCCGAGTGCTTGGCGAAAGAACAGTCACTACCCACTTTCAAGTCTTGGATCAGACCTGGTCGAGGTTCGAACCCATATACGGACGGAGCAAGCACTCTACTAACTGAGCTACCGCAGTGGTATAAGTGGAGAGTACAAACTGATGGACAAATTAAATGTGTATTGGTTCCATGATTTGTTCTTATATAGAAAAAAACCTTTAAATATTTTTATCAAATATAGTTTAATAAAAGCATGATGCAGTAATAAAACACGTGGAACGTAATGATCAGAAATATTCAACTGCGTCAGATTCCGCCTTTCCGGTCTGGACGGCCATAACTCTTGTTGTTAAACCAGAAACAGGAAGTGGTTTGAAGATTTTCACGTGGATAAAATCTCCGTCTGCTACTTTAACCTATAAATAGATGACGTAATTAATCACCATTACCCATTATAACTTTAAGTCCAGCCCCAGTTTCACAATCATTTCTAAATCTAAAACAAACATACTTATCCATGCCCAAAATCACAATCCCAAAGTTTAAAAAATGAATTTGATCAACCACGGAAACTTCCACCAGGAGGTGAGACCACACTATTATAGTATAAAATTTTCAAGTTTTAAGTTAAAGAAAATCTTAAGAAATTATTGTGAAACTGAGATCAGGCCAAAGTTTCACAATTTTCCTTAACTTAAATTTAACCAATTTTAATCATCTCTTTTTGGAAATTGTCCAAACTAAATGCAGGACCCGGTTTCACAATCATTCCTTAACTTAAATTTAGCAAATTTGGTAATCTGTTTTTGGAACTACATGTATTAATAAAAACATTTGTCAAAACTAAATGCAAATGTTTTAATTTAGAAGTGATCTTAAAAATGACACTTTATATTCCTGAATATCTTAAAAATTAACAAAATTATAAACTTTGAAATTTTGCAAGATTTAAGTTAAGGAAAATCTTAGCTAAGGAATGATTGTGAAACCGGGGCCTGATGTTTTAATCTAGACGTGATTTTTTAAAAAATGACACCTTAAATTCCCGAATAACTTGAAAATTACCAAAAATTATAAGGATTTGAAATTTTGCATGATTTAAGTTAAGGTAAATCTTAGCTAAGACATTATTGTGAAAGTGAGACCAGGACTGTGTTACTGAAAGTCATCTTTGTGGTTCAAGATACCGGTAATTAACGTCCAGATATTCATATGCATAAAGGTTTTAAAACCGTTAAGATATTTTCGAGTAACCAGTCCAGGTGTAAAGGTTCAATGGCGTCAAAGAAGAACCATTATTCATTGTCCGTACACGTTTTGCAACTTCACCTAGTGGTGTCTCGATATAAGTGACACAACTTTTCAATGTAGATTTAATATGAGTGGCAAAATCTCTACTATCTGTCGGATTGTCTGTTTAGCTGCCTATCTATCTATCTATCTATCTGCCTGTGTTTATTTGCCTCTATCTATTTATCTATCTATATATCTTATCTGCTTGTATCTCTATCTATCAATCTATCTATCTATCAATCTATCTATCTATTTATCTATCTATCTATCTATCTATCTATCTGACGTTAGTCGTATGTGGGACTGTGTATAAGTTCAGTCCGTCTGTGCGTCCATATATCATCCCTTACCTTTACGTAGTAAACTGTGCCAGCAACAACTTGTGATCTATAACTAACTGCTGTATACATAGCAAAATTCTGTCCAGCTTGACTTTCCACGCTATCACGAACCTGAAAAGAAGAAAACAAACCTACATCAATCCAAATATCGTGTGTGTGTGTGTGTGTGTGTGTGTGTGTGTGTGTGAATAATGGTTTAATTCTACGGCCACGCGTGTGTGGGGGTAATGGATTTTATTCCGTGTGTGTGTGTGTATGTGTGTGAATAATTGTTTAATTCTGTGGGTTCGGGCGCGCGCGTGTGTGTGATAATGGATTTTATTCCGAAGCATTTCACATATGTGAATGTTGTATATGTCTTTTTAATGGGCGACAATAATAAGATAATTGATTTTTATATTTTGTCCGCTTCTTTTCTCGAAAACCATATCTTAAACAAATCTATATGAAACTTCACAGGAACAGTTTTTGGGCTGAGTAGGCTATTCGTTTAATTTTTTTATCATGCACATGGAAAACATAGCTTACAAGTTACCGATCCTTTGTGAGGTCACTTTTTGAAATGGCATCCCATTTTAATTATAATTATTTCTGTAAAAGGATACATATAACATGCACGTTTAACCATTGATGATTGATGATTTTGCCGCTTCGTGTTTTCGATATGTGGGGAAAAAACTGCGGAAGCGCAGTTGATATAGTGCTCACTCCGTAAGTGGGAGGTCGTGGGTTCGAACCCCGACCGGGTCTGACCCAAGACAAAAGTGGTGATTGTTCTTACGCCAAGCACGGCATTACGAAGTGAAAATCACGGTTTAGGTGGGAACTTACAATAAACGAGGTCCCGTATCACAGTTGGCATAGGACGATAAAGAGCCCTGTTGTATAATCAGTGTAATGCACTTGCAAAATCTCCACACCTTCGCATATAGCTGGCGACGTCCGATATAAGTAAAATATTCTTGACTGGGACGTTAAATACCATTACTCAACTATGTGGGAAAAATTGAGGCAAGAAGAGGAAAAACTCCAAGCTAAAAATGTATTATGCATGACATTTATAAGATTTTAACATTCGGAGTTTTTTTTCATGAATCGCTTGGACATAATACAAAGTTCGTCTTTCGCCTGGCGTTATTTTTAAAATTTCGTCATATGAATGACTTTTAATGTTTCCTTTGAGTTTAAGGATTTGTATAAAATGTGAAATATTTAAACATTCTGGACATCAATGACGCATCAATGAAGCATCACCTTCAAACCAAACAACAAAAATTGTTTAAAAATGCTTCTCTAGTATTTCTATTGAAATTAATTTTCATATAAATATCATGCAAAATGGCCGAATGTTATCTTAAGCCCTTTTATTCAAAATTAAGAGATCTAAAGATTTACCGCCTATCTTTTTAAAACAATACGTACCTCATCAATCAAGCTTTGTATAGTACTATCTGCGGGTTTTTCCTGCCCCAGACCACCGGGACGCCCTCCAAATCGTCTTGACGCCACAAAAACTGCCAAAACGGCAAACACGAGGACAGCAAGGGTTACAGATTTTGATGAAGTCATTCTGAACAATTACTGAATGGATGTAGATTGGAATACATCTAGAACAGATGTGTACCCTTCTTATATACTGCTATCGGATACCACGTGGTGCATACACGGATACAGTGCATCTGACTTTTCATATTAAAGTGATTAATTTGACACACAATGAAATGCTAATAAAGTGAGTAATGTTGTTAAATGGTGTAGCAATCAATCTATCCACCAGCTGTTGATTTTGGCATTTAATGTTAATACTTTAATTAAACAACCAAATAATCTGATTTTCTGTTCTGTATCTGTATTTGGCACGTTGAAAGATCTGTCCTATACCATGAATACATGTGCATTCAAAAAGATATATATAGCAGCTCCACTTCTTGATATGTAATCAACGGACGATAGGTCGCTGCTTGTTGTAAGTCGCAGCGGTTTTGAGCCCTGCACAATAATTTCTTTTTCTGTATGGTTCCAATCCCAGTCCTACGGTGGCTGAATGAGGTCATGCAGAAAAAGTCATGGATGTGGAATTGTTACGAGCGCACATGAAATTTTTTTCTTGCATGGCCTGGTCCAGTACTCGTCGATTAAGAATGATCTCCTTAATTTTATTTTCATAGGCAAACACACTAAGATACACTTGATTCTAAAATCACGACAGGTCTAAAACCCTCTGTTTTTGTTAAAACACTAACAAAATTAAATTCACCACCACTGTAGATTCTGCCATGTGCTGTTTTTTGAATGCATTTGCTGTTTTTGAATGCATTATTTTAATAGAAATTCAAAAACAGCACATGACAATTCTAATTATAATGGTGTATTGCATTTGCGTAAATCCATATGACGTTTGCGCAAAAAATATGACGATTGCTCAAAGGCTTATATTACGATTGCGCTAAACGTAATTGTTATGTTAACTAAACACCATCTATGAAAATGTCATTATTTTCAAAAAACGTTGAAAATACAATAATTCCGTGTGAACATCGTTTACAAGCAACATATTTACAAACTTGTTTATTGAAATTTCCAAGGCATTTAATGCAACATAGATCCCGTCTCTACCTTTGGGTAGGGCTAGTAGGTTTTATGCGACGTTTCTCTGTATAATGCATAATGCAACAGCGACATTTTGTACATTTTAGGCAACAGGGTACTATGTTTTGAAATTCTGTCCAAATTATTTTAGAGGGCCTTGCAGATATATCACCAGGTCTGTTGTGTACATGGACTCTTAGGTCATGTGTTGTTTATTTAACAGTTTAACATGGGAAATTAAGATTTGCGCAATACGGTAGTATACACCCTTTGCGCAAATGACGTAAGGGGTTAAGGAAATTTTGCGAAAATGACGTAAGGGGTTATGGAAATTTTGCGCAAATGTAATGCGCCCAATTATAAAGCTACCTTTTTCAGCAAGACAACGCCTAGTCGAAGCAAGAAAAAAGTAAAGTATGATGAACTTCGACTCTGGGGATTTATTAAGTATGACGAACTTCCACTCTGGGGATTTATTAAGTATGATGAAATTCCACTCTGGGGATTTATTAAGTATGATGAAATTCCACTCTAGGTATTTATTAATTATGATGAAATTCCACTCTAGGTATTTATTAAGTATGATGAAATTCCACTCTGGGTATTTATTAAGTATGATGAAATTCCACTCTGGGTATTTATTAAGTGTGATGAAATTCCACTCTGGGTATTTATCAAGTATGATGAAATTCCACACCGGGGATTTATTAAGTGTGATGAAATTCCACACTGGGGATTTATTAAGTATGATGAAATTCCACTCTGGGTATTTATTAAGTATGATGAAATTCCACACTGGGGATTTATTAAGTGTGATGAAATTCCACTCTGGGTATTTATTAAGTATGATGAAATTCCACTCTGGGTATTTATTAAGTATGATGAAATTCCACACTGGGGATTTATTAAGTGTGATGAAATTCCACTCTGGGTATTTATTAAGTGTGATGAAATTCCACTCTGGGTATTTATTAAGTATGATGAAATTCCACTCTGGGTATTTATTAAGTGTGATGAAATTCCACTCTTGGGATTTATTAAGTGTGATGAAATTCCACTCTGGGTATTTATTAATTATGATGAAATTCCAGTCTGGGTATTTATTAAGTATGATGAAATTCCACTCTGGGTATTTATTAAGTATGATGAAATTCCACTCTGGGGATTTATTAAGTATGATGAACTTCCACTCTGGGGATTTATTAAGTATGATGAAATTCCACTCTGGGGATTTATTAAGTATGATGAAATTCCACTCTGGGGATTAATTAAGTATGATGAAATTCCACTCTGGGTATTTATTAAGTGTGATGAAATTCCACTCTGGGTATTTATTAAGTATGATGAAATTCCATACTGGGGATTTATTAAGTGTGATGAAATTCGACTCTGGGGATTTATTAAGTGTGATGAAATTCCACTCTGGGCATTTATTAAGTGTGATGAAATTCGACTCTGGGGATTTATTAAGTATGATGAAATTCCACTCTGGAAAAAAACTTGAATTTGGTATGTTATTAGTTTTGAAGATTGTGTTAATTTTATAAATAAATAAATAAATAAATAAATAAATAATACATTTTTTTAAAAATGAAGAAGCGTGTCAACAGAGAGGCCCAAAAAGACGCTATGTTTCAGTGCGAAACGAGACACGAGTCATAATCATATACAGTACAGACCTGTCGAAAGTTTAACACCTGGCTAACGAGTTGGAACCGAACCGGCCCCTGCTATGTCTCACAGCTATTTTGAGGCGCTATTTAACAACCCATTTGAAAAAAATTACGCACTTTGAATTTTTTTTTCAAAATTTCGTTGAGGTTTTTTTTCCAGATTTAACGAGATTTGATTTTTTTTCAAAGTGGGTTGAAACGGAGCTGCTATCTATCATTCGATAGGTTTTTTTTCCACAACTATTTATGCAGCAAAATCTCGACTTCCTTTCGTTAGCTCAGTGTTAAACTTTCGGCCGGTCTGTACTGCATGTATTTATATAGACGTTGGTCACGTTATATGTTTTCGATGTACACCTGTCGTTATAGATTGAGTCTGGCACAATTTAATGTACTGTTCAAGGTTTTACGCCATTGGCAAATAAGGTCTATCTTTGTCAGCTAGCAGGTAGTAACCATATGTTTCTACTTTGGACATTATACAATTCAAGGCTATTTGACATTGATGGCTGTTTTAGCATGTTCCGGGCGTTTTAGACACATGAACATTATTTCATCCAGTGTACAAATATTTAAACATATTAGGTGTCAAATGTCATTTTTTGAAATTTAATCATAAAAAACTATTCCAAAATGGCACACACACACACACACATATATATATATTAATATATATATATAATATGACTAACAGTTAAGACAGGACTTTTAGTGACTCATACACCCATCTTTGAATATGTAACAACTCCTAATGAAGTCCAACGCCTAATGAAGCCCGGACTACATTAGGCGTCGAAATTGCAACGCCTAATGAAATCCAGACTTCATTAGGCGTTGACAATTTCAATGAAGTCCAAAGAGCGAGACTCCAGACGAGAAGTCTTCTTGTCATTACAAAATAAAATTATTCTCAAAACTGTATTTTAGCTGAAATGGCGACAGTGTTACATGGTTTTAGCTAAACATAACAGGATGATTCGTATATACCCCTTTAATAACTTCATTTGCGGGGGAGTATAGTAACCAACTTACAAGTACGGAAGAACAAAACACACGCTGAATGTGGCTGAATGCACTTTCCGCTATTGCTAGTCAACGTTGATCTAAAATTTTGAGATCAAACATTTTTTTGTAATATCAAAAAGGCTCCTCGTCTGGAGCCTCAATCTGTGGACTTCAATAGGCGTCGGACTTCATTAGGAGTTGTTACAAAGCTAATATTCCTCAAAGAACTCTTGTTAGAATTTCACTCCATTCCATATAGTCCCATCACTTATCACCCGGTCATACATATTCGCTATATACCTCTTGTAATCATTAACTATCGTCGGTCAGCTGTGGTTAAAAGTCTGTAGACCCTTTTGTTAAAAGGCTTCTGATTGGCTAAACAGTACCTCATTAACGGACAAAGGCAAATTTGTGCATTATGTACATAATTATGTATTATGTACATGAATCACTTATGGGAATAAAAGTGATTACAGCTTGCCATAACGGATCGCCCCAACCACTTTTAATACATAATTCACTTTATGAGTACATAATTCACATTATGAGAACATAATAAAATTATCGATTGATGATTAATTTTTTTTATAATTTAGTTTCGATAATGTGCGCCGTAATCACTTTTATTCTCATAAAGTGCATTATGTATATATAATGCGAATAATGTATGTAATGTGATTGAGGCTTTCCATAGAGAACATAATAAAATAATCGATTGATGATTTAAAAAATTCATAATTTAGTTTCGATAATGTGCGCTGTAATCACTTTTATTCCCATAAAGTGCATTATGTATATGTAATGCGAATTATGTAATTAATGTGATTGAGGCTTCCCATACCTCATATGTATGACCCCTTTTCGATATAGCAGAGACGGGTGTATCAAGTGCTTCAGTTATGTTCTGCTAAAATAGGAATTCGATATAGCAGAGACGGGTATATTAAGTGCTTCAGTTATGTTCTGCTAAAATAGGAATTCGATATAGCAGAGACGGGTGTATCAAGTGCTTCAGTTATGTTCTGCTAAAATAGTAATTCGATATAGCAAAGACGGGTGTATCAAGTGCTTCAGTTATGTTCTGCTAAAATAGTAATTCGATATAGCAAAGACGGGTGTATCAAGTGCTTCGGTTATGTTCTGCTAAAATAGTAATTCGATATAGCAAAGACGGGCGTATCAAGTGCTTCAGTTATGTTCTGCTAAAATAGGAATTCGATATAGCAGAGACGGGTGTATCAAGTGCTTCGGTTATGTTCTGCTAAAATAGTAATTCGATATAGCAAAGACGGGCGTATCAAGTGCTTCAGTTATGTTCTGCTAAAATAGGAATTCGATATAGCAGAGACGGGTGTATCAAGTGCTTTAGTTATGTTCTGCTAAAATAGGAATTCGATATAGCAGAGACGGGTGTATCAAGTGCTTCAGTTATGTTCTGCTAAAATAGGAATTCGATATAGCAAAGACGGGCGTATCAAGTGCTTCAGTTATGTTCTGCTAAAATAGGAATTCGATATAGCAGAGACGGGTGTATCAAGTGCTTTAGTTATGTTCTGCTAAAATAGGAATTCGATATAGCAGAGACGGGTGTATCAAGTGCTTCAGTTATGTTCTGCTAAAATAGGAATTCGATATAGCAAAGACGGGCGTATCAAGTGCTTCAGTTATGTTCTGCTAAAATAGGAATTCGATATAGCAGAGACGGGTGTATCAAGTGCTTCAGTTATGTTAGTTACCTTTGGTACAACAATAATATGCATGTATTTTAAGCTCTTCATTAAAGCATTTACATGTATTTGATTTGTCAGTTTTCAAAGTTTTTACTTGCTTTGGGGTTGCATTTTGACATGGATCGGTACGTTTGTTTTGGGATTGTGATTTAGACATGGATCGGTACATTAATTTTGGAATTGATATTTGGACATGGATCGGTGCGTTTGTTTTGGGATTGTGATTTAGACATGGATCGGTACATTAATTTTGGAATTGATATTTGGACATGGATCGGTGCGTTTGTTTTGGGATTGTGATTTAGACATGGATCGGTACATTAATTTTGGAATTGATATTTAGACATGGATCGGTGCGTTTGTTTTGGGATTGTGATTTAGACATGGATCGGTACATTAATTTTGGAATTGATATTTGGACATGGATCGGTGCGTTTGTTTTGATTAGTTATATTTAAATCAAGAAAATCTAGTGGATGCTCTATAAATAATTTTCAAAATTTAATATTTAGATACAGAAGTTAAATCAAATGAAGACAAATTAAACAAGTACAAATTGATTATTCCATTTTTATTTATTTAAAATATTCGATAGCATCGTCTGCTGATTTTCCCGTTTCTACGTCCAGTAACTGTATCATAGCACCAGGCTCTCCCGGAAGTTGTTTCAAAATCTTTGCGTGAATAAACTCACTATCTGATACTTGTATCTTTGGAACAAAAATTCATAAGAATAACAAATTAACAATCAATACAACAAAATGGAAAAACCAAATAAAAATCCCCAGAAAAGTTGTTAGTGCAATAAGTGCAAATTACAGGGGCGTAGCTTACTATGAGGCAACCGGAAAATCAGATCAGGTTTTTTATATATATTTTTTTTACAGCAACACGGAAAAATAGAAAAACAGAAATTGGTAAAAAAAAAAAAAATCAGTTGTGACTGATTAGATGGACATTTTTCATACCATAACCTATTTTCCATTTAATTAGCTCATAATTGACGGATCGCCGGCCTCGCCCAAATTGTTCCGACAAAGGCCCGGCATGCTTGAATTACACACAAAAGAATGAAAACACGGCCTGAGTTGTGCCATTTAATGACGGCACAAACACTAGTACGTCATTAGTTGCCGTGACGTTGCTTTGGTACCGTGGTGGCGGCCAGTGTCGGAACATTGTGGGCGTGGTTGGCGAAACGTCAATTGTTTTTAAAGTACCACTACAGGATGTACGTTAGTCGTTATTGTTAAATTGCTGTCTTTTCGATGACTGAATAATATTAGTTACACAGTCTGTTGGTGACCGAGTTAGAAATACCGTCGTTTGGCGGCATTCTGTCTAACAAAATAATGAAAATAATAATGAATTTGACTTACAAAACCTTCTGTCAAAGAAATCAATTGAATTTTCATCCTTTGAAATCAAATATTTAGTTTCAATATCACAACATCTTTACTAGTGTCCGTATTTGCCGTAAATGTTTGTGATAAATATGACGTGTTTACTACCAAGCGTCCGCCATTGACGTTGGTCAAGGGAAGTAACTCTCATACTGACTAAATATGAACATGCCTGACCCGATATGGATTATATTAGGTCACCACGTGATCGGCATCGTCAAATGAAATTCACAGAAACTAGTGACAGGTAGGATATATGAAAATTTCCAGTAAAACTTGGTTGTTTTATTTGTTCAACTGTATATGCTCGATTTCCGCAAAGTTTTGCTTTAGCTTTTTAACAATGCAAAATAGTTCAATTGTAATTTAATAATTATTGAAGAAGAAACCGGTTTATATAAGAATATACTCTTGTCCCGGATCCTCTCTGCATATATTGTACATGATTTTTGTAAACTGTAATTTCAGAAATAATCATAAGTGGCGACGTCTCGATATAAGTGAAAAATTCTTGACTGGGACGTTAAAAACTTAGTCAACTCAACTCCTAAGGTGAATCAATGGTTTACCTTTACGAAGAAAATTGTTCCTTTGACAATCTGTTCTCTATAACTCACAGCTGTGAATTCTTCATAATTCACACCATCCTTTGTCTCGACAACATCACGAACCTACAGAAAACAGAATGAAGAATAACAAGGGAAAGTCCAAAATAAAATAGTGCAACAGGTTCCGTAACACAACTTCTCAAAATTGAAACCAATCAATGTCTCCGCAACATCACGAAACTACTGAAACGAAATTAAGGATCACACGTGAAAGCAAAAATAAGATGGCGTAACAGATTCCGTAACACAGCTGTTGATTCCTCAAAATTGAAACCAACCAATGCCTCGGTGACATCACGAACCTACAGAAAACAGAGAATGAAGAATAACAATGAAAAGTCCAAAATAACATACTGAAATGGGTTTCGTAACACAACTGTTAATTCTTCATAATTTACACCAACCAATGCTTAAAAACAAAATGAAGAACCACACGGGAAGGTAAAAAATACTAAATAAAATGGTATAATGGGTTCCGTTATTGTATACAGCCGTGAATTCTTCATAATTCATTTAGCCCCTGTCTCAGCGACGTGGCAAACCCTACAAAACATATTAAAGGGAATTTACAAGTAATAAATGAAATAAAAAATCCAGGATAGCCTACAGAGCTCAGTAAAACAGCTGAAACTTCCTCGTACTTTAATAAGTCAGTGTTTCAGCAACCTTACATCCTACAAAACACATGAAGGATTTTTGAAAGAAACAAAAACACACACACACACACACACACACACACACACACACACACACAACTTAAAAAGATAGTGTCAACGAGATTCAGTGGCTAACACTGAGAATTCCTAGAACACCCATAAACAGCAATCTTCAAAGGAAAACAGCAGTTAATGATAACATGGAAAACGCCAAAATAAGATGGCACATTTGGGTTTTCATAGTTCTCAGATATCTAACAGCTGAGGATTTTTTATAATTGCAATCACTGTTACAAATCTTGAAAAATAAAAAATGGCGTTTATGAATTTTAATAGTTTTCTATACTTAACAACTAAGAATTAGTAATTTATACCCTCAAATTATAATTCGTGTGAATATATATCATATATTGAGGTTTGTTACGTCGTGTTTTGTAATAAATGCCAAGTCATGTAATATCAACCATGTAGTGTAATAATTTTTCTTGTAATGTAATAACACCTTGTTATGTAATAAAAACGACATGAAATGTAATAAAAAGGTTTCACGTTATGTAATAAAATATCCGTGTAATGTAAAATGAAATTGGGCAAATTAAGGGCCGACTTTAAAAATAGAAACGTCATCAAGGCAATTTTAGGGCCTTTCTCCGTGATGCTATATGAAGTCTGTTATTTTTTAAGCTCCTTTGGTCCATATCATTGAAATACAGATTTTATTAAGTGACAACGATCTGCAACTGCGGTCAAGATTAGTCCACACCTCTCCTTTAACCTTGATAAAATCAGCTCAAGGTCAACGTCGAGGTCAAGTGGTTGAAACAAAATCGTCGGCCCTTAATTTGCCCAATTTTATTTCTTCAATACAAGGAAATTTTATTACATTACGCGAAACCTTGTTTTATTACATTAAACGCCGTTTGTTATTACATAACAGGGTGTTATTACATTACACGGAAAAAAAATTACACTACAAGGTGGGTATTGCATTACTTGAATTTATTACATAACCCGGCGTAACAAAGTCCTAACTGCGCTTCCGAACAAACCAAACTCAGAAACAATAAAATTCGTCTTACTGCGTCAGCCAATTGCTGTATTTCATCATCAGCATCTTCCAATTCTCCCAACCCACCGGCCGTATCTTCATCTGATAGAACGAAACTGGAAAATAAAGCAATCGACAAGAATACTCCAACCTTCAAAGACGCCATCCTGAAACTGAATACCTAAACATCCCCGACCAAACCCTTAAATATGGACTAGTGAAAACATATGGGGTTTAATTAGTAAAAAAAATTTCGTTCAATTCATTTTTTGCCAAGAGCAAATGTATAGGGAAACAACATTGACCTGTCCGCTTGACCTTTCATTGGGAATATTAAATCAGAAGACCCAATCAAGGTATGGGTAGAGTTAGGATTCGCGGTTAATACATGAACAATGCACGTTTCCCAAGGTGTAGACGAAACAAACAGCTGTGTAACCTATAAAGAAATGTTCTGACCCGTAGTAAATATTTAAATTAAAGGTCAAGCATACAGGTCAATATTAAAAATGTTTATATGCTGTGTTTTTCATTATGATTTTAATATAGATACGCTATATAAAAGTCTAAATGAAAATTATGGAACAGATGTTGTCTTTAACCAATACAGCAGTTCCTCGGTTCGGACCACTGCGGTAACTCAGTTGGTAGAGTGCTCGCTCCGTAAGAGGGAGGTCGTGGGTTCGAACCCCGACCGGGTCTGACCCAAGACTTGAAAGTGGATAGTGACTGTTCTCTCGCCAAGCACTCTTCAGTACAAAATGAAAGTCATGGTTCTTTCGGATGGGAACTTAGAATAAACGAGATCCCTTGTCACGGTAGGCTTAGCACGATAAAGATCCCTGCTGTAAAAATGCCATTAGCACAACGCACAGGCAAAATTTCTGCACCTTCGCCTATAGCTGGCAACGTCTCAATATTAGTGAAATATTCTTGACTGGGACGTTAAACACAATTACTCAACTCCACTCCTCGGTTGGTATCTACAACGAGTGGCGAAATTTGTAGTGCGCGGACTTTTTATTCGAATCCCATTTAAATGTCTATATAGGTTTGAATCCCTCTTGTTTGAAACAAGCTTGCTATTATCGGGGTTCTTTTTCATTAACATATCAGCATTTTTCCAGTTCCTTGTTACTACGGGTTTTTAGTGTCCAACGTAGCAACGCAGACATTTCAATTACAGCTCCTGTTCAAGGCCGACTAAAATAAAATAAAATAAAATAAAATAAAATAAAATAAAATAAAATAAAATAAAATAAAATAAAATAAAATAAATGAATTAAAAAACAAAAAAAACCTTGACAGGATCGATGGTTTTGTCTTGGCCCATCCAATCAATTATTCCACGATTTGATCTGAAATAAAGTTTCCTGAAATTACAAAACCTAAGTACTGATCAGCGTCTTGTGAAGCGTTCTTGGACGGTTTGGTTGCGTCTTCGTCTTGTGGTGCGTTCTTGTTTTGGTGGCATCTTGTGACGCGTTCTCGGTTTGGTGGTGTCTTTTGATGCGTTCTCGGTTTGGTGGTGTCTTGTGACGCGTTCTTGGTTTGATTGCGTCTTGTGACGCGTTCTTGGTTTGGTGACGTTTTGTTACGGGTTCTTTGTTTGGTGGCGTCTTGTGACGCGTTCTTGTTTTGGTGGCATCTTGTGACGCGTTCTTGGTTTAGTGGCGTCTTGTGACGCGTTCTTTGTTTGGTGGTGTCTTGTGACGCGTTCTTGGTTTGGTGGCGTCTTGTGACGCGTTCTTGGTTTAGTGGCGTCTAATCAGCTCCAACTTTTTATGTTTCATTTTGAGATTCAGTAACACAGATTACAATTTACGATTGTACATGGACAACAAGTTTATCAAAAATAAAGTTCAAAACAACACGTAGCCAACTTGACATAAATGTTGCAAAAATTTCGTTGGTTAGTGGTCACAATTTCTCTAGAAGCAGATATTACAAAATAAAGCAATAGTTTGAGTACAGCAGCCAATGGGTAGCTTACTATGAGACAACCTTAAAAAACTTATTGTTTGTTTATTTATACAGAAACAAGAAAAAAAAAGAAAAGAAAAATAATTTATAGTGAACAGATATAAAATGATGTTTTGTTTTGTCCGTAGCCGTACAGACTTGATTGTCTTGACGGTCCTAGTGTTTTAACCATTTACATTGTAATTATTATTATCTCTTTTTTCTATTTTTTTTGTCGTTAAACTGTATATGCAGTGTCATTGTAACTTTCAATTAATATGAAAATTATTTAAGACTTCTTGTTGTTGATTTGAAATAAGAACCGTTGTGGAAACTTATTGGGAGAAGATCAAAATATATATATGGAGGAATAAAAATATAACAGCAGTAAAACAAGTACAGTTCAACCTGCCTTAAAGGTCACCTAGAATTATATCACAATTGTTCTTTATTCATCTTATTTGAACCTGTATATAAAGGCCACCTGCCCATAGAGGCCACTTTTACTGGTCCCCTTGGATGACCTTTATAGACAGGTTTGACTGTACATCAGAGTTATATTGTCATTTAAAACAAGAAGGCAAACCTCATTGACCTGTCCGCTTGACCCTCGATTGAAATATTCACTATGGACGAGTACATTTATGCATAAGGAACACAAGTACATGATGGGGGAAACAGAGTAAACATCTGTACTGTGTATGTAACAACTGCGAGTTCTAATACTATCCATATATTGGATGGATGCTCCGATATCAATATTTCTAACAAAAGGTCAAGCAACAGGTCATTGTTGTTTGACTATACAAATATATCACAGTAGTGTTATTTATTGATTGCAAGTATATATAGACAGGTTTGACTGTACTTGTTAGTATATTATAAGTTACATGGTTTGTAAGTGCCCGGTACGGAATGATACAGGGTCAGTAGGAAAGATACCGGGTGAGGCGACAGCCGATGACCCGGGACTATTGAAAAAGGTTTTTAAAAATGCTACCGATGTCAATGAATGAAGTTAAAAAAATTATTATTTGGGTGCAATAAAACTACCGTGACCAAAAAAAATACTAAAATTCAGCATACTAACGAAGTCTAGCAGTCTTTCCTTTGGCTTTCAATGTTTCGAAATACTACTTCCATGCGTTTTAACTCACTATCTTCAGCAGAAGGTTCAGCAAACCATGTATTTACGGTTGCCATTTTGGTTGACGTTTACGTTAGAGACAGGGGACGTAACTCTAACCCACCCAGTATGAGCCTTACTGACCCAGTATTTTTGCGCGTGTGGCTATGTACGGAATGATACTGGGTTGGTCATGTGATTCGATTTAGCCAATCATTTCCATAGATTTTAGTCAGAGGTAGGGTAAATTTACAATATGACTGTACCTGTCTTCGATGAAACATACAGAAGGACAATGGGGGTCATGACCCTTGATGTGTATCAATTTTCCCGCAATATTACGTCATGTTCTACACAGGGGGTCGCGTGATCATGTGAGACACGCCGATCTCGCATGGCTAAAAACCCTATATCACACGAGCAAATATGGAAAAAAGCGCCAAGGTACAAAATATTTATTAAAAGAAAGAATTGTAAATTTAAGAAATGACCTTTCTGCTCATGGTATTTCAAGGGGTAATGAAAGATAGTGGGCGCGTGCCAAATTCAAAATGAAGGGCGAATCATCGAATTTGGCACGCGCCCCACTATCTTTCATTACCCCTTGAAATACCATGATCAGAATGTCATTTCTTAATTAGAAAAACAAACTACACCAAATGACACACTACATCAAATCACATACTACAGAACAACACATTACAACAAAGATCAAACATAAATACTACCAAAATTAGCTTTATAATTATTATATACATTACTACAAAATTATGACCAGATTAATCATATATTACATAAGTTTAAAATTATTCAAAATTAGATACAGATATTAATGGTCATTATTCGGCTTGTTTGTTTGGCACGGAGAAAACTGTACTTCATTATAAAGTACAGTACTATTGAAAGTTAAACATTGAGCAGCTAACCAGAAATAGTCGAAATCTTGCTGCCTAATAGATAGCAGAGATTGAAGCCACATTTTATAAAAATTCACCGTTTTTTAAGTGGCATTATTTTATTAAAAAGTGGCCTTATGTACAATTTTAGTCTCTGTTCAAATTCTTATTTTAAAAAGTCTGCACACAGTGTAAAAAATTTTATTTTAATTTTCACTTCAAACTGAAAAAAGTTAAACAACTCCAAACCCGATCTCGACGCCTTGTTACATCGACGGTTTTTCGATATCTGCTTTCTACATAGGTCAGTTTCTTGGTATCTCGATCATTCGGCAGTCGAACATCGACTTTTTTCGTTTGTTCAGTGTTAAACTTTCGACTGGTCAGTACTGTAATATATTAATACCATCATATTGGTGATTAATTAATGTTTAACAACTGCAGCTGTTATGCTTATGCCGTAAGCCATGACAATTACCGATTGTTACACGTCTCGTTTAAAGTGCAATTTTAGTACACTGACATTGACATCGTGAAGTTGATGAGTGAACGCCATAATTATTTAACAAATAACAATTTTTGAAATTATGAAACTATTGAACAAAGTCTAAAAATGCCCAAATCACAATCCCAAACAAATAGTAAAGCGGGCAAATTAAGACAAACGCATAAACTTCCATGGGGGAGAAGGGCCGGGTACATAAATCAAAAACAAACATACCAGTCTTGTTTAAATCACAATCCCAATACTAAGTAAAAACTCTTTGAAACTGGCAAATAAAGTTAAACAGGTGAACTTCCGTCAGGGAAGTGAGGCCGGGTGCTCCGGAAGGGTAAGCACATTCTGATTAACTAGCTTCACCCGGGCACCAGGTGTGACATATATATATATTATATATATATATATCCAGGGTTATGGTTTCATACATATAAACTATATTATGACGCCCATCAATGTATAAACTGATAATTTGTGTTGATTTCGTTTCATCAAGACGACTAAACACGGTTGTTATTAATTAAAAAATTCAATTTAAAGATTTTATTTTGTCGAATATCACTAACAAACACTGCTACTACAGTTTACAGCTCAAGCAAATAACTCATGCATGTACAAATGTAGTTATAGATGGCGTAAGTCAGTGCTGAGGTTCAAATCCTTCTTTGGCAGATCAACTGTGATGAACATCTCCAAACAAACGGGATATGATAAAGTTTTGGATCCATATTTTTCGCGACAAGTTTTGCTATGGTAAAATTTTCAGAAACTTATTTCATTTTTATTTTTATAGTAATGATTCAAATATTTGACAAACCGGTGTCTTGAGGGTGAAACATTTAAAACCAATCATCATAAAGTATTTAAAAAAAAAATATTTTTGACCAATCAGTCAAAACGCATCAGACTGAAATCGACAGAAACAATCAACGGATAACTCTATGGAAACGACCTTGGCTAATAACAATAGTAAATTGAATTTTCCAATGAATTATCGTATGCTCTACGTCTAGATACAAAACAATTTATCAAAACTTAAAATGGGAAAATAATAATTAATGGGTTGACTGTTACCCGTGAGGAATCTCGTCATTAGATGGCAACTACACACAGATATATCGATATTGCAAGCACAGATTTCTCAAGGCCCTTCAAAACGTTTTATTCTCGTTATTATCACAATATTGTTGATAAGTATGATACCTTTGTATAGGTAAACAACTTTGACCTGTCCGCTTGACCTTTCATTTAAATAATTACATCTATGTATAGGGAGCACAGTTGTTTATTTCGTATACATGATGAGATATACTCACCCCTTAGAGTACACCTGTGCACTGCGTATGTATTGACTTGTATCTTAACGCTACCCATTTATTGTTTGGACCCCCCCCATATGAATATTCCTAATGATAGGTCAAACGGACAGGTCAATGTTGTTTGCTAAACATGAGTTGCTTATCCTTTAAGAGACACCTGTTTCTCTGGTGGAAGTTCACGACGTGTTTAACTTAATTTGTCGGTTTTTCAAAAGTTTTTTTTCTGAAATTGCAGTTCGGGCATGGATTGGTGTATTTGTTTATGATTATCAATGTCTTGTCACTGTGATACATATGACAGTTATATATACATTAGCTTTTGGTATAAAGGGATAAAATCCGCATTCCCACTTGTTCGTCTTATCGTGCTAAACCTTTCACTTAGGAGTAAAATGGAACAATGGTGTTTTGAACAGGCCCAAGTTAATATTAGTTAAGTTAAAAGTTAAAGTCTGTCCCGAGCCATTAGGCCCATCAGGCCGGAGCTTATCCCGGTCTCGGTGGCGTTAAGCGACTGAGAGTACAAGACTCTCCCCTGAATGGGACGCCGGTCCATCGCAGGGTTAACCCCCAGCATTTTGCTGGTACTCATTTATTTTTCAGCTGAGTGAACTGGAACAACGTGAAATTAAGTGTCTTGCTCAAGGACACAACACATCGCCCGGTCCAGGGATCGAACCCACGACCTTCGAATCATGAGTCCAACGCCTTAACCACTAGGCCACGCGCTTCCAAGTTAATATGCTGGCACTTATATTGGGCAAGTCGCAAATAACGGTTCTTAATTATGCAATCGGTATATATACTGTCCATTTGTGTGTGATAGGCAATGCGACATCTTGTTGGTGGGGACAGGTCCCAACCACTTGTATTGCCGCTTTGCTTGTCGCTCAGATGTGGACAGGCCGCGAATACATTGTTAATAATATTCAATACATCTACTTACAACGGTATATAGCATATTGTTATTTAATATATATCACAAATAGTCACAAGTAGTCAGTGGTGCATGGTTGTCTGTCTTAAGGGTCATTTAAGTAGGAAAATTTAAGTGAAAACCATTTGGTTGAAAAGCATGAAAGAGGGTTATAATTATGAAATTACCTACAACAGTGTAAAGATTTATAAATAAAAATAAAGTAGGAATTGATAATTTAAGAAATTTTAAAATATTTGTTGCATTTTTTAAAGAAAATTGTGCAAAAATACACGTGTTGGGGAAAATAGCTTACACCTTGTATAACGAATTGATTTTAAAAAAATGAAAAGATATTAAGATAGTCAACGTCATAGAGCAGTGCAAAGGGGGTAGAGTTTGTTAAAGAAATACGAGGTTTTTGAAAACTCGACAATTTACGGTTGAGGTTTTTTATGTTTTGTTTTCCTTTTAAAAATGCGTGTACCAGGCGTGATAGTTCATATTCTAAGGCTACCAACGATCCAAGGGAAGATTATAAAAGCTAAGTTTGAATATTACTTGATTATTGCTGAGGCATATTCGGCTTTATATAGTTCAACATTGTTGAAAACAAACAATATTTACCTCGATTTAAATAGAACAGTATTGTGTGACCGTGCACTTTCAGTGACTTGTTGTATTTTGGATTAGTAGTGGCCTTAGAATATAAATATCACGCCTGGTACACGCATTTTTAAAAGGAAAACAAAACATAAAAAACCTCAACCGTAAATTGTCGAGTTTTCAAAAACCTCGTATTTCTTTAACAAACTCTGGCCCCTTTGCACTGCTCTATGACGTTGACTATCTTAATATCTTTTCATTTTTTAAAATCAATTCGTTATACAAGGTGTAAGCTATTTTCCCCAACACGTGTATTTTTGTACAATTTTTATAAAAACATGCAACAAATATTTTAAAATTTCTTAAATTATCAATTCCTTCTGTATTTTTATTTAAAAATCTCCACACTTGTGTAGGTAATTTCATAATTATACCCCTATTTCACGCTTTTCAACGAAATGGTTTTCACTTGAATTTTCCTACTTAGATGACCCTTAATGAGTATACTATCCCTATTATCGTGCCTCGGCAAACATCTAGTGTACCGTCCCACCTCTGAATGACAAGCACTGTCGCATTTTTGGTGTACATCTTGTCTTGTTTCCTTGCTTGTCGTTCAGAGATGGGTCAGTCGGTGTCATTGTTTACGGTTTTTACTCAGCGGTCAGACAGCCATGTTCCATAGTTCTACTTGTAAAGTTTAGGCAAAAATTGTAAATAAAACTAAGTTATTATAACTACCATTTTGTATATTATAGAATAATTATTTTGTTGTAAACATTTCAATTTACTGTACCATTTCCATGAACATTGCCAAATATTGTATTATATTGTATATACACTCATAAGTTGTAAAACTTTCAGTGAAAATAAATATATTTATTATATTGAAGCTATGAGTTCTTAGATGATGGAGGAAATCGGATTAATTAGAAAAGGCACCGATATTCTGCAAACGGTCTGACACACTCTCTGATAACAGGTATTGTTCGAATGGGATTCGAACCTTAGCCGTGAAAGGCATGTAAACTTAATACATACCATATAAAACAAACATACTTTTAAGATTTATATCGCCGATGTGTATTTATACAGACCCCGGTTTCACAATCATTTCTTAACTAAGATTGTCCTTAACTTAAATTGTGCAAATTTTGGCCAGCTCTTTTTGGAATTACTCATTCATATTTTTTGTCAAAACTAATGCAGTTGTCATAAGCTTGGTACAATCTTTCAAATGTCACCTTAAATTCCCTTATATCTTAATAATTAACAAAATTATAAAGGTTTTTTATTTGCCAGGTTTAAGTTAAGGAAAATCTTAATTAAGAAATGATTGTGAAACCAAGGCCAAGTCATGAACTAAACCGTTATTTCCCCCAAATGCCCCGTGACAGTAACAATTGAAATTGTTAATGGTTTCTGAAAGAACGTTTTTGGTTTTTCCACTCAAAATTCTGAAATTATGTGACTTTACGCGACAAACATTTTCACAAATTTAAAAATTTAAATTTCAGTTATTGAGAAAATCTATTTTATTACCAAGATTCTGGAAGTGGTAACTCTATCATAAATTGTTTTGTTTATACCCAATGGAAAGTCATTTCTAAAATAACCTCAATGTTATTTATTACACTCTGTACCATGGGTAAAAATGTACTTAAAACCATACATACAATGGTCAGATAGTACATGTACGTAGTAATCTTGCAGATTATAATACAAGAAAATATTTATTATATACATGTAAACAGTAAAAAAACTGATATAAACTGAGTTGATATTTAAATAATCTTTTAAAAATTTGCCCCGATAAGTTTAACAGTTCTATTTTATTTGTACTATACATTTTGTAATTTTAGAGTACATGTAATAGGTATCCCAACAATTATCAACTGAGCTCGACACGCTTTCAACTTGAAAAGTAGAAAAAATGACCCCAATTATAAAAATAACTGTGCTTATTATGATGTAAATGTCATATATATCTATTTAGGCATGCCCAGTGACCTTAATTTCTGTTGACATGAGACAATTTTGTAGAGAGTATACTACCTTGTCCAGAAGGTAAGAAATTACTAAGTTACGTTATGGAATATGGAATTATTAACGCATCCATACCGATACCAAAGAAAGGAATGAGCATCGAGCGTAGATAGAAAGACATTTTTGTGCATTTTGGGAAAGGAATAAGGCTAAGACAGTTTACCATATGTGGGACGCCTTACCTTGCCCAGGTGAGAAAATATTTTTTGTTCAGGAAATTTTAAGTGATTGAAGTACTTATTATATAAAATATATAAATGTCTTTAATTAATTTTGTTTTTAAATTAACTTCAAAACAGTTTTTTTTTATTTTAAACCTCAAAATAAAATATCAGGCAATGATTCTAAAAATAGATTGATATTGGAAATCCCCTTTTTTAAATTTAGTTACAGAGAGAGAGAGAGAGAGAGCGACGTTGTGTGTGTGTGTGTGTGTCTGTGTGTGCGTGTGTACGTGTGTGCGTCTGTGTGTGTGTGTGTGTGTATGAAAGAAATGACAGTTCCCTTTTCCAATGGATATTTACTGAACAAATGTTTCCCTATTCTCAAAATTCGTCAATTTATTAGTAAACTGAAACAGGTTATCACTATGCCTGTACATGTTATGCCTGTTTGCTCGAAAAACGACACTTATATCGAGACGTTCAGATTGAGATGGTGGAGAAAAACAGAGTCATACCCGGATTATTACCCACAACCTTTGTTCAATTTAAATATATACTGAAAAGGTCATAAACATGCATGTGATTTTTTTACTTCTGAAAAGACGCAACAACCTGAAGATGCTTCGCTATATACAAGTAATGTTGTCAAAAATCCACACGTGTATTTATGTATATATATGTTAAAGTTGTTAACTTTCGAATTTATTTATTTATTTATTTATTTATTTATTTATTTATTTATTTATTTGTTGTTAATATGGATTTTATATTTATATGTAATATAATTATATCAGTTGTCGAAATTGCACGAATTTGGAAAGATTTTCATTTGTACCCTTCATTAAAATTTTATAATTGACTGGAAACGTCTAAAACGAAAGAGTTAAGCCATTTTCTATGCAAATTTTTTTTTCAAAAAAAAAATAAATAAAAATAAAAAAAATATGCATAGATTAATGTGTGGGGGTGGGGGTTTACAATAGGAAGTTTTCATATTTCTGATTTATTTTTCGATTCCATGTTAATTTACTTGTGTGTATTTAAAGACGTGATAAAATACATGTAATTTAAATATTTTACGAACTTACTTGACCTATATTAAATATGTACATGTTCCGTCAATATCTGTATGGGACCATAAAATTTATTGAAGCTAGATATGTATTTAAGTTATTTAAGTTTGAAATTTAAATATTTAAATTTAACGGTGTATCCACGGGATTAAAATGTCTAAAAATACAGTAGAACTTCGATAACTCGAAGTGAACGGGACTTCGATGATGACTTCGAGTTATCGGGGTGTTCGAGTTTTCGAAGTTGAAGAATGACGTCACAATGTAACTTTCATTTCTTTGGGAGAAATGTTGGTTTACTGATACACTGGTGTAATATGTACTGGTATTACATAAAATAATAAATGAATTAAAATCAAATTATTAATTATGTTTTTATAAGGACTGATGGCGACAACAAACGCATACATGAAATACACAAAATGTGTATTACCAATACATGACCGTTATGCATTCAAAGAACTGAATCAGATAAACATATCCATGTACATTGCATGTTATAATAAAGAAAATAAGACGCACATTTTATAGAAATTATAAAACTAGTGTGCCTACCACGTGTTAGTCATTAAAACCCAGCTTAAATCACCTGAAAATTTATTGTTGTCGCCAGCGGCACAAAACTCGGCTTCTACTGAGGGGGTACACGGTTACACTTCATCGCCCATTACGGCACAGAGTACTAATCCTTTAATTGATACTCATTAATACAGTAGCAAACCCTTTGATCTGTACCACATCTCCAATCATTAATCGGATTATACGTGTTCTCACTGAAACGATCTATTGGTCACCCATTGTTAAAAATATTTCGAGTTTTAGAAGGTTGTTTTTCCTATAATTTTTAATTTTGCACCTTACAATTACTTCGAGTTATCGGGGGTATTCGAGTTACAGGAGTTTGAGTTATCGAAGTTGTATTTATATAGTTTATACAGAAAATCGGTCGGGACAAAATTATTACTTCGAGTTATCCGTGGTATTCGAGATATCGAAGTTCGAGTTATCGAAGTTCTACTGTAGAAATGATCTCTGGGGATTTTGGATAATTTTTTTCTGTCACTGATTTGATTTCGTCAGCCAGACAAACATACATTCAGACAGACAGACAGACGGGGCGTGAAAAGTAAAAAGGCATGTAAGTGTATTAGTTGTTAACGTCAACCAGTAAGTCTTGTGTATAAAAACCACCTGCTAGTACCCGTTGAAATAGATAAATGCTAGTATGTGCACAACTATTAAGTAAAGATGTACCAAGGCGGACGAGTGTTTGCAAAACATTGTCACTTTTAAACTATAAAAACTTGTATAATACTCGCTAATCTCTCTCTCTCTCTCTCTCTCTCTCACCTAGAACCGTTATTACCAAATTCATGAAAACTTTCGTCTGAAGCGAACAAGTGAACCATTTATGCATCCTTGCTTGTCCACCTTGTATGCCCCAGCCAAGTTTCACAATCACTTCTTAACTAATTATTATTATTATTATTATTATTATTATTATTATATTATAATTTTTAACTCCTAATGATTTTAAGCCTATAACACCTACAAGTCGTATGCCTTGACTTAATTCCATCACTCCTGGTGGAAAATTTGGTAAAAACACTTGTATGTAGTTTTGTCAAAAAGCTTTATTCGTAGTTTCATAAAAAGATTGTCAAAAATTATTTTAACTTGGGCCAGGTATCTCTTCAGAGCCGAATGACATCCCAAACTAAGATTCGACCTGTGCCCAGATGTGTTATGCGACACATCGTTTACATTCGTTCCAAGTTTGATCACAATCCGTCAATAGATATGATAGATATGGAGCGGGCACGATTTTTGGATTGACAGACAGGAGGACAGACATGGTGATTCCTATATATAACCCCATCAATGTATAAAGAAATAAAGTTACCAAATTGGGAATATACTAGTAAATGAAAATGAAGTTATCACGTTGAAAAAAAACCCAATAAAAATGAAGTTATCAAATTGGGAATATCAATAAAAATGAAGTTATCAAATCGGGAATATCAATAAAAATGAAGTTATCAAATCGGGAATATCAATAAAAATGAAGTTATCAAATAGGGAATATCAATAAAATTGAAGTTATCACATTGAAAAAAACCCAATAAAAATGAAGTTATCACATTGAAAAAAAAACAATAAAAATGAAGTTACCAAATTGGGAATATGAATAAAAATGAAGTTATCAAATGGTGAATATCAATAACAATGAATTTATTAAATGGGGAATATCAATAAAAATGAAGTTACTAAATTGGGAATATCAATAAAAATGAAGTTATCAAATGGTGAATATCAATAAAAATGAAGTTACCAAATTGGGAATATCAATAAAAATGAAGTTATTAAATGGGGAATATCAATAAAAACGAATTTACCACATGGGTCATATCAATAATAATTGGGACTAAAGGTCCGAAATGTGTTGAAATTTAAGAAAAATTTCTGCTTTTCTTATAACTTATTATTATTATTATTATTATTATTATTGTCGTTGTTGCTGTTGTTATTGTTGTTGTTTTCCTTTGAGCAGCGGTCACCGAGTTTATTAAATTTTTTTTAGCAAGATACTGTGTTAACTACCAATAAACCACCACCACCTAATAACCCGAAGTATAATATGCAAAAATGGCTGGGATACTTAATCTGTTCACAAAGAAAAGAAAAAGACAAAATAGCGAACTTCCTGATGGAAATTTTTCTATGCCGAACTCCGTAGCAGACGACAAAGAAAATGGCTTCGGCAGAAATGGAAACTACAGGAGTATGCGCACTTATCCAGGAAAGGATGAAAAGAATTTTCAAAGAAATGGATCGATCAGAAGGAGCCTTCAAAACCATAAGGGTATATTACATATGGCGCAATTTTTCACGTCAGAAAATCGAAAATTGAGACAAGAAAAGGAGTTCATGGCGCGTCGAGTAGAATTTTGGAGGCACAGATGAAGCTGAAGGAATCTCATGAACCACAGAGTATGTCCGTGGAGCAGAGCCAGACGTTTCTTCGAGAAAAATTGGAATTGGAGCGTAAATTAAAGTATTCCGATCAGTATTGTGCAGAGATGGAACGATGTTTGACGAAGGAGTGTCAACGTACGGCAATGTTTGAGGAGTCGGTAAGTTTCACTCTTCCGTCATTAAAACATATCTTTTCTGGTTCCAGTTTCACAATCATCCAACAGTCCTTTGGTAAAATAGAATTTATTTTTAAAAATGAGATAGATCTAATTTAATAATGACCAATGTATTGGAATTATGTGTCTACTACAGACCTGTCGAAAGTTAAACACAGCTAACGAATTAGTGAAGAAGAAGTATCCGATTTCGATCCTTCGTTAGTTTCATCTCAGTGGCTACTTTACCTTTCGGTATTTTTTCAACCATAAGTTATCCATAAATACAGTCAAACCTGTCTATAAAGACCACCCAAGGGAACCAGTAAATTGGCCTTTATAAGCAGGTGGTACAGTCAAACCTGTCTATAAAGGCTACCAAGGGAACCAGTAAAAGTGGCCTTTATGGGCAGGTGGTACAGTCAAACCTGTCTATAAAGGCTACCCAAGGCAACCAGTAAAAGTGGCCTTTATGGGCAGGTTGTACAGTCAAACCTGTCTATAAAGGCCACCCAAGGCAACCAGTAAAAGTGGCCTTTATGGGCAGGTGGTACAGTCAAACCTGTCTATAAAGACCACCCAAGGGAACCAGTAAATGTGGCCTTTATAAGCAGGTGGTACAGTCAAACCTGTCTATAAAGGCCACCCAAGGCAACCAGTAAAAGTGGCCTTTATGGGCAGGTGGTACAGTCAAACCTGTCTATAAAGGCCACCCAAGGGAACCAGTAAAAGTGACCTTAATAGGCAGGTGATCTTTATATACATGTTCAAATTATATGAATAAAGAGCAATTGGGATACAATTCTTCTGGCCTTTATAAGCAGGTGACCCTTATATAGAGGTGGCCTTTAAGGAGGCAGGTTTAGAATTGAAATGAAAGTCATGGTTCCCTTCGATCGGAAGTGACCTTAAAAACCAATATCCTGTGTCACCAATACCCCTCACTGCACATTGTCATGCTCGCAATGCCAAGAATAAAATTTGTGCCACTTCACGGCTCTGGTACATTAAACATTTTTTATTATCTTTAGAATTTAATATTTTTAGATGAAGAAAACCTTTGATTTAATGGCGCGAGGAGAGCAGACGTCAGAAAACACTAACCAAACGGTCAAAGAAATAAGGAAAATTTTACTGTCATCAAATGACGAATACCTTAGAATGCTGGCAAGCGTCGACAAGAATACTAAAATGACATTGGAACACGTGAATTCCCTAAGTAGAGTTACTACCTTTGTGCCAGCTTACAAAGACTTGAAGTTTGACAGACTATCCGAAAACGTAAAGGAAACCTTCAGATTGCTTGGCGAAATAGTTGGTGAGTCAAAACACACACACACACACACACACACACACACACACACACTCTCTCTCTCTCTCTTATTCTCTCTCTCTCTCTCTCTCTCTCTCTCTCTCTCTCTTTTCTCTTGTTGCATTTCGTAAATAAACTTTTCTTTCTTGTTAAATGTACTTCTGTATAAACTTTAAGCGCCACATTTGTTATACTCTGAACACCGCATTCATTAGTGTCCAGCATGCATGTGGTAAATTCGACATAATCGTCATTCTTTTAACAATTAATGTTCTCAGTAATCAGTTGTTGTGAACTCGGCGCCAATGTTTTATTTTAGCATTCAATTTTGACAATTTAATAAGAAACATGGATGACATATGAGAAAAACCTACTTGGCATTGAGTAAATTTCTACTCGCTTCTGGACTGCTTCTACTTGGTCAGGACGAGTGACCAATTCTTTATCTGAGCCCTAAAATAATCAAAGCAACATAATATGTTATATCCAAATATTTAAACATGTATCCTGTGTACAGGTATCCGTTGGCCGAAATTGATCATAGCTCTAGGACTTTCACCGGAAGTGATAGAATATTTCCGGTCGGAAGAGCAAAATGGCGGATGCAGTCAGGAAGAAATCGTCTGGCGTACTCTTTGCATTTGGTATAAAAAAGAAAATGGTGTCTCTCTAACCAAGTTGGATCAGGCCTGTTTGACTGTAGGTGTTTGCATTTTCAGCGGTAAGTTGTATTTTCTCTACGGAATATTCAATTTCATACATGTAGCACAAAATAAGCTCTTTTTTGCCCTTTTGACACAAGAAACTGAACCTGTTTGAAATAGAGATATCAATAAAGACTAGACAGCTATTAAAATGTTAAGACAAAAAACAGTACAGACCTGTCAGAAGTTTATTACAGTCAAACCTGTCTATAAAGGCCACCCAAGGGAACCAGTAAAACTGGCCTTTATGGGCATGTGGCCTTTATGGGCATGTGGCCTTTATATACAGATTCAAATAATATGAATAAAGAACAATTGGGACACAATTCTAGTGGCCTTTATAAGCAGGTGGCCCTTGTATAGAGTAGGCCTTTAAGGCAAGTTGGACTGTAATGTAATGGCGGCATTGTAAATGGTAAAGAAATCACCTGTTAATAATGGAACGGAGTTGAGGAACCTAATTTCTAAAACGCACATTTGGCTTTTAACGGTTATTGCAACTCAGTATGAAGTCCAACGCCCAATTGTAACTATCGTTACTCGCGACCCGGTTTCGATTCCCTGCGTCGGGGAAGAGATTTCTTATAATTTATTTTCATTGCAACTAGTATTTACATTTCAAAATGAAGTCTGAATTTCTAATGAAGTCGGGATTCTAATGAAGTTAGTATATTGCTACACCTGTCATCACTATTTATTGCTCGGACCAAAATTGTGGGAATGAGTTCAAACTTCATTAGGAGTTGACGCCTAATGGAGTTCAAGGATTCAAGCTCCAGAAAGAAGTCTCTTTGATATTACAAAATAGAATTATTCTAAAACAGTACTGCTTTGTTGATATAAATAATTGTTTATTTTAGACAAACCAATGACACAGGATCAACGAATTGTCTTACAAAAAAACTATGCAGAATTAATGGAAAAAATGATCGATGTTTGGTCTGTGATTCCATACTTAAAGAAAAATTCCAGAATCATGCCGAATGTTGTAGAACATATCGTACAGCAAAGACAAGGTCAGATAGGATCCGAAGGTTAATAGACTCGCTGGTTACCCTTGGTGACCTTTGTCCGAGCCCTCGATGAATCCGGACACCAGTATCTAGCCAGGGGCATTCTGGGTAAGTTAAACGTCATCTCATTTCTTTAAATTCTAAATGGCTTGCTACGCCTATAAACGTATACATGTACAAAATTACATGGATATTTATTCCTGCTCTTTGAATTATAAATTTAGTACAGGATTTTTATGAATGACCCATTAAAGAAGGAAGTCTGCCATTGTTTTTATGTGTAAGTTGAGATTGGATGTAGTAAGTAGATACTGCATGTATGAAATGATGCTGACCTCATGGATTCATTTCAGATGTGTAGTCCGGTGTCCGAGGGGTCAAAAAGGCAATTTTACAGATCACACAACCTCTCACTGCCTAAGTGAATATAGTGAGTGTGAGAACTCTTGTCATTTCGCTTCAGTTTTTTTACCATTACCCCCATCACCGTCAGATCTATGTCTATCCTTGCTTAGATTCCAATCATTTCAAACAAGCGGAACCTGTTGGATTAGAAGTAACAGCTTTAAAATGCTTGTCCCTAGTCGACTCATATATGTTACAGTCAATTTCGGGTTTCGATAATTAAGGGGAAAAAAACATTTCACTAAATACTGATCATTTCTGATAACAACTGTTGGATTTTGATTTAAAAAATAATAGATTATGTCAACACATTTTTATCACTCGCCTCAAAAGAGGGGGTATTAAATTCCATTTTCAGTCCTTCCGTCCATCCTTCCTTCCATTCGTCAGAAATTTTTGTCTGCTCTTATTCTATAAACTGCTATAAAGTACTATTTCACGAAATTGGTGCAATGTATCAACATGTGCATATCGTTAACCTGAGTTGGTTTACTCATTTTCCTTGGATTATGGCCCTTTAAACATAAATCACAAAAAGAAGCTGTTAATTCACTGAGTTTGCTTGTTAAATTATCTGGTATTTATTTTTAACAGCAGAGGAAGCGCGACTTTTAAGTGAAGCTATACAGATCCCACCAAATCATTTGGCATCTGGACGGCATCAACTAGGCAGCGCACATGAAGACGGAGAGACAACTCTTACAACACTTCAAAAGAAGCGTTTTTCAGATTCTGAAACTCATGAAAAATTAGATCTGTCATCACCGGAAGTCGATACTGAAAATTGTTATCCAATAGGAACGAGGTATTTTTCTGACCTCAAGGCAACCATGAAACATGTGGAAGCCATGCTGATGGAAATGGCTTACAGAGAAAGTCTCAGCAATTAGGAATCCGAATACCGCTAATCAGATAATGAATAGAATTTGCAGTATAAATCTGTCGAAAGATTAACACCGAGTTAACGAATTGGTCCCGAATTGGCAGCTATTTCAGCTCCTCGTAAGCTATAGAGCTTGTTCCCACTACAGGGACTTTGTACAACGAAGCAGGCTGCTTGCAAATAAATTGTTGACGCAGGAATATTGCAAGCCTAGGCTTATCAAGGCCCTCAAAAAGTTTTTTGGCTGACATCACAGTATTGTTGATAAGTTTGATATCTCTGTTTTCAGGATTGCCCTGGATATACGTCCCATAGTTCCATGTTACTTTTACATAATTTTGATTACACACGTGGCGGGTGTAGGTAGCTAAACAGGAAGTGCTTAACCTTCCGGAGCACCAGGCCTCGCTTCCCTGGTGAAAGTTTACGTGTCTAACCTAACTTGTAAGTTCTAAAGTCTTTACTATGCTTCTGGATTGTGATTCGGTCATTGTATGTTTGTTTTTACTTTGCTTCTGGATTGTGATTCGGACATGGATTAGTATGTTTGTTTTTACTTTGCTTCTGGATTGTGATTCGGACATGGATTAGTATGTTTGTTTTTACTTTGCTTCTGGATTGTGATTCGGACATGGATTTGGATTAGTATGTTTGTTTTTACTTTGCTTCTGGGTTGTGATTCAGACATGGATTAGTATGTTTGTTTTTACTTTGCTTCTGGATTGTGATTCAGACATGGATTAGTATGTTTGTTTTTACTTTGCTTCTGGATTGTGATTCAGACATGGATTAGTATGTTTGTTTTTGACTATATCTCAGCAGCTGATTAATATTTTGCAGCAGTTTTTCTGTCTCTAGATAACCACATCTCAGTCTCTCGAGCTTTGACCTTTTTTGTTCGTTCAGTGTTAAACTTTCGACAGGCCTGTAATGTACTCTGCTTATTTAAACGGTCACAACATGAAAATAAGATTGGTGCATTTTATACCCAATATCACGGTGCTTAAGCCCCTTTTTCTTGACGTCAAATTAACTTTTTTAATATATAGTTTGTTTTTATTCAAAAAGCTGTTTGAGCATCAAATACAAGTATTCCGATAATTTTCATATAGTTGTAACAATGATCTTGCCCCTTTAATTATAAATTATACATGTTTATATATTGTCGAAATATTGAAAAATATATTACAACGGGAAAAAATTCAAACTCAAATTGCAATATATAATTATTCGCATATGGTGCGTGTAGTCGCTAGATAAACAGTAAACAGGAGGTGCTTACCCTTCCGAAGCATCCGGTCTCACTTGGTTGGTGGAAGATCACATGTTTTAATAAATGTGCTAGTTTTCCAAATTTTGCTTTGAGTTTGTGATTTGGACTAAAATTGGTATGCTTGATTTTGATATTGAAAAGCCATCAGTAATGAATTTTTGTTGGTTTTTAAACCTTCAGAGACCAAAAAGGTTTTTTTTGTCATGTGCTCAAACCCAAAAAATCAGTTAAATTTGTTGCTGTATTTATACTGTAAAGTAGGTGCTTGTGAACAGGATATTTTTTGTTTCATGACAAGTTGATCCGGCCGAATGTCTTAAGACATTAAAATTTAAAATGGATCTTCTGATTAAAGTTAAAATAATCTGGTTCGTATTATATCTTACTATTTGTTATTTTATTTTATGTTATTATTGTTATTTTGATTCAAGATTAGTTTTTGGTTGATTTTGTTGTGTAATTAACTTTGTAATCAGAATTTGTAGTGATAAGGGACTGAGTAACGGTTGAAAATAATTATGTATGTTATGGTGGTGCATATTGTCAAATATAAACACTTGTATGCCTGTGCATGTATTTTAACTTTTGTATTGTGTGTAACCAATTTTGTAATCAGAATTCGTGGAGATTAAGAGTCTGAGTAATGGGTGCAAATAATTATGTGTGTTGGTGCTAATTGTCAAATATGAACACATATGTCTGTGCATGTACTTTGACTTTTTTCTTTCTTATCGTGTGTAATTAATAATCAGGTTTGGTTGATGAGATAAAGGACTGAGTAATCGGGGCGGATAAACATATGTGTGTTGGTGCTGATTGCCAAATATGAAATCATGATTGCCTGTATATGTATTGTAACATTTTTTTTCTTTTATTTTTGTTTATTGTGTGACTTTTTTTTAAATTTCTTTATTTTTGTTTATTGTGTGTAATTAATTCTATGTTCAGAATTGGTTGAGATAAGGGGCTGAATATTGGGTGAAAAAACTTATGACTATCAGTGCTAAGTGTTTCATATGAACACACGCATGCCTCTTTATGTTTTGTAACCTTTTTTTTTGTATTGTGTGTAATTAATTAACTTTGTATTCAGGATTGCTTGAGACAAGGGGCTGAATAATGGGTGAAAAGAGTATCGGTGCTGAGTGTTTCATATGAACACAGACATGTCTCCTTATGTTTTGTAACCTTTTTATATTTTTTGTATTGTGTGTAATTAATTATTTTTGTATTCAGAATTGCTTGATGATAAAGGACTGAGTTCTGGGTGGAAAACTTATGTATGCCAGTCTTAACACATCTTTGTCTCTATGTATTGTAACCTTTTCCTTTATTATTTTATTGTGTGTAATTATTAAAGTTTTTATCATGATTCATGGAGATAAGAGTCTGAGTACTACATGGAAAAACGGGTGAATGTTGGTGCTAAGAGTCGGATATGAACACATTTATATCTGTATATATTTTGTAACTTTTTCTTTTTTTTTCTTTTTTTGTACTGCGTATAAGTTATTCTGTGTAAGTCTTACACAATTTTCTTTATTTCTTTCCTGTTTTTTGTATTGTGTGTAATTGAGTTTGTAATCAGAATCCATGTCGATAAGAGATTAAGTAGGAGAAATAAAGATGTACGTGGCTGGTGTAGCTAGCTAAACAAGAGGTTCTTACTCTTCCGGAGCACCCGGTCTCACTTCCCTGATGGAAGTTCACGTGTCTAACCTGACTTGGCAGTTCCAAAGTTTTTACTTTGCTTCTGGATTGTGATTCGGACATGGATTAATATGTTTGTTTTTGATTGGCCCTAGGTGTTAGATAAAAACACATGTATGTCTCTGAATGTATTGTAACATTTTCTTTCTTTCTTTCTTTTTTGTTAGATGTGTAAAAATATGAACACATGTATGTCTGTATATGTTTTGTGACTTTTTCTTTTTTTGTATTCTGTGTATTTTTTTTGTAATTGGAACCCGTGGCGATAAGGAGCTGAGTATTGTTTAAAAAATGAATACATGTTGGTGCTAAGTATTAGATGTGAACACATGCATATATGTTTACGTTTTTGATTGATTTTCTTTTCCATTTCTTTATTTTATTTATTTGTTTATTGATTTTATATAAATCATTTAGTGTAGGTATTGCACAATTTTTAAATTTGTTTCCTTTTTTGTATTGTATGTAAATAATTTTGTAATCAAGACTGAGAAATGGGTGAAAAGGTTGTATGTCGATTCTAAATGTTAGATATAACACCTGTTTTGTAACCTTTTTTAATGGCGGATGTTATTACCACATATTTTTTATACCCGTATAACTGTACGCATGTAACTTCATACATCGATTGAATAGGATTAAATAGTCTAATTTTGAGTGTAAACAAAATATTATTGATATTTTTCCAAAAAGTTGCTGTCTAAATGATTGATGATCAACCTTTGATCGTGATTAACTGGAAAAACGAAAACAAAATGGCGGATCTAAAACCGTATTTACGTTTTTTATCAAAATCTATTATTTGACCCAAATATGACAAATTTCTATTAAATATACTTGAATTATCACTAAATTGATGTATTTATAGCCAATCATAAAGTTATAAAGCCCATGTACATGTATACTATAAAATACGGGTATAAAAAATATGTGGTAATAACACATTTGTTATTGACACGTACTGGGCAATAACCACTTCGTTTTTAAATATTGTGTAATTGATTTCGTGGAGATAAAGAATGGTTAAGTAGTACCGGAGTGAAAAAATTGATGTTTGTTGGCGCTAAGTGGCAAATACATGTATAAACACATTTAAGTCTCCACGTGTATTGTAACTTTTTTTTTACTTTTTGTTATATTTATCTGTTATTTTGACTTCCTTACTTCGTTGTTTCCTATTTGCACTTATTTTTCACTACATAAATAATTGTATACGGCGTATTTGCACATTTGCACTTGCGTTTAGGGGTAATTAAACAGCTGCAAGTCTAACACTTCTTGTATTTGCCTTAAAGGGTACATCAGCACATTACGTGTATCAATTAAGTTTGTGTCTATTCATCAAAGTTCAGCTGCATTTTATTTAGTTTAGGTATCATACAACAGTTTCGTATTTTCGTCCACGGTCTAAACTTTAAAATTATCAAGAAAATCGCTGTGGCAACGAATGGTTGCCCGTAACAGCCGGAAAATGATGATAAAATCAGAAAAAAAATGTTTTAGTAAGGAAGATATGGTGTTATCGTACTTGAATATATAAACTGCGTTAAATTGTGCCGTGTGTGTACGAATCTATGGCCAGCTCAACTTGACCCCCGGTTGGTCTCATTGCAGCGTTTTAATAGTGCTATTTTTTGTACGTCTGACGTTACGTCATTTATCTCGAAAACGAGCTGTTAAAGGTTCGTATTTTTTCCCCATATTTTGTAGTATTTTAAACGAGCTTTCTGAAACACCCAAAAAATTGGACCTAATTTATACTTAGGGTTCCAAAAAATCTATTCAAACTTGAGGAATTTGGAAATTTTTTCAAACTTTTTTTATTTTTTGAATGTTTTTTCCCGAAATGTAGGGGGCGCCACGAGTAATAAACATATGCAAAATAAATCTTAGAGATATAGCTGTAGGTATGAAAAAGAAATGGGTAGTCTAACTTCAATAATGAATCTGTGATAAACTACGGAACTTGAGGTACAGGTTTTTCATGTGAAACCAAGATGGAAACTGTTGTATGAGTCCTTATACGTCAAAAACATTTTTGTGAAAGAAATGATAATGCGCAGCTTATTCACTGCGCATTTTACTCCCGATGACGTTAGTGGTTTACATAAATTCGGTTATTTCGTTTTGTAGTAATCACGCCATATATTCGTACACACGTGGCAGAATAATTCTTTGCCACCTCGCGATTTACTTAGTTTAGTATTCCTCCCTCTGCATGTGCACCTAACGGAGCTTTAATTATATATCTGGGTCGTTGTGCCATTTACCAGTATACAGGGGTGATCTGTTATCCATTCTTGTAATTTCCTTTCACGGGATGCATAGGTTCGGGTTTTAATTAAGTTTCAACAAGCTTACGAGAGAGAGAGAGAGAGAGAGAGTCAAAATTAAGGTTCATCTTGAGAGAGAGATAGAGTATGTGTGAGTGTATTTTGACATCGAGATGGTTGAAGAACCGTCCATATGTTTTTCTTTGTTTTGTTATTTATACATCATGTTATAAACACCTAAAAGAACTTAAAAATATATTTTATATATTAAAATTCATATATTTTCAATAATATTTCTCTCTTTCTCGTTTTATACTACCGACGAATACATCAGTCACAGCACCGCTGATGTGAAGCAAGTTACTGAAATGGTCATTTACTTCTTTCACTTATATTGAGGCAGTCGGGTCTTGTATGGTTGAGAAAGCCGGAGTGCCAAGGAAATGCCTCCTACTTTAAGACAACATTCTTTCTTACTTTTGTTCTTATTTAACAGTGATTGTATCAATGGTCTTCGCAGCTGTACCACGTGATCGACACCCCTAAACGTTTTTGCGGGACGTTCCGGAAAACGTTTACGTCGGGAATTCCTGGAATGGCGTCATTTTTAAGTGACAACGTGAACTGTTATGATTGAATATCCAATGAAAATAATTGTTGCGCACAAACGTCAAGGGTATCATGTGGTACAGCGGAAAACCTTATTGACATGCAAGCACGTCAAGATTAATTAATGTCCAGATATCACCAGATATGGATGGGGTTGTTTTGCCATGGGATTATGGCAGTAAGCAGTAATCAAAATTACTTTTACACGGACAATCGTTGAAAGGATCGATTGATTGATTGATTGATTAATGGGGTTCGCCGCTGTATCACGTGATACCTTCTAAAGTGTCTGTAAAACACTTGTTTCCAATGGAAATGGAATCGCACAATATGTTTTCCCGTAAAAACGACTTATTCTGGGAATTTGTGACGAATTTGCGACGTTGACGTTTTCCAAAATGTTCCGCACAAACGTTAAGAGGTATTGACCACGTGGTACAGCGGCGAACCCCATTAGGATTTTACATCCCAGTGAAGAATATTTTACATTAAGAGACGTCACAAGCTATATGTGATGAGGCAATGCTTCTATTCTTGCAGTGCGCTCAGGGGCAATATGCAAGGATTGCTCTTCAACGTGCCACGGGACATTTGGTTTAAGGTCTTCTCCAAAGGACCCCCGTGACTTATTTGTAAATGTCGAGTGCTTGGCGAAAGAAGTTACTACCTGGTCATATCCGGTAGGGTTTTCGAACCCACGAGCTTCCAAAATACGAATCGAATATTCTACCAACCTCAAGAGCTACTGTAGTGGTTAATTGTTTAATAATAATGGACTCAACTGTCAGAGGCGGATTCAAGATTTTTTTTAAAAGGGGAGGGGTGTGGAGAATCAAATTATTACTATGTGCGTCCGCGAAGACTCGAGCCTCCAGGGGCGAGGGGTCTTTGGTCGTTAAAGGCCCGAATCGGTTTAGGTGGCTTAACCCCAGCGAAAATGAATCTTTGTATTTCTTATAATAGTGAAAATATAGAAAAAAAACAAGAAAAGAAAAAAAAAATAGGTCATGACCTTGACCTGATTTTGAAGGTTATTACAAGACATACCTTCAAATAAAAACTCCATGTGATTATTTTTACAATAGCTGAAAAAGCATTAGAAACTAAAGGGCCATAACTCCAAAACCAGTGTGATTGAAAATCTGAAAATCGAACCCAGACTGTATTTTATAAATATGTTCACATATACCAAATATGATTTTCAAGCTTTAAAACTGTCTAAAGTTACTGCCTGGAAACCTAATTTTGCTACTAATTTCAGTGTATAAATGTATAAAGCCTTCAAACGAAAAAAATTCAAAATCGAAATCGGTTGTGTTTTATCAATATACCTAAGTGCCAAAATGATTTGAGTCTGTCTAAAGTTATTGAAATTGAAACCAAACGCTGACGGACGGACGGACGGACGGACGGACGGACAGATAGACAACAGATGGGCAGACGGGCACCGAAATTTCTGCATGAAAACATAATACATGTACCCGCTACCCCGCGTTGTGTTGGAATAAATATTGAATGTAAATGAAAGACGTTTTTGAAAGCCATTTAGTGCATTTCTAATTTGTCTAGGCAACAAATAATCTCTCTCTCTCTCTCTCTCTCTCTCTCAGTTCTGGGGTGATGGGGAAAACTTCAGAGTCCGGAGAAATGTCAGTAATTAAAAACAAAATATCAAAACAAAACAAAAATATTAGGCTATTACATATACTAGTATTAACAACCAACACAACTATATGTATGTCATTTTTATGTAGAATTATATAGTAAAATAGATGCAAAAAATCACATGTTCACAAAAAGTAATTTCATATTTTGGCAATATATTTTTTCCGAAAATAACAACATAATTTATATATCAAGGTCAATACAAGTCATTACATTTCAAAGAGAAAACGAAATCCTGGATAATTAATTGTCATTCCTTTCGAGAATTTTCGGAAGATTTTTATTCCGTTCGGTAATTCTCGTAAGATTTTTATCCCGTTCTGTAATTCTCGTAAGATTTTTTTATCCCGTTCGGTAATTCTCGGAAGATTTTCAACTACAACCCGTCGCCTTCTATTATCTTTGCCACAGCAGTCTTGTCATTGGCCAGGCTGGTGAACTGTTTGGCGATCTTCAACAGTGACTTTGGTAGTAGTATTTTGTCAGTTTGATGCATAACTCCATTAGTTGCACTAATATCCGTTTTTGTTATGTTGGCATAATTAACTTTGTTACCTGAAACAGATTATTACACATACTAGTTAAGACGCCCAATAATTTTTACTAAAATATAATTGACCATCCATATACCAAAAGGGTACTTAAGGCAAAAATTAGAGAATTTTACATTTTGTTGCATTTTTGAAGCACCAACTTTGGGTTATACAAAATAATGATAAACGTAAAATGATCCAAGTAGTTGTGGAGAAATTGTTAAAAAAAATCAAGTCATGTTTTTATAACAGACTAGATTTGTTTCCTTTATTTTCTGTTTTCTACATTATGAATGGATTGTTCTAAAGGCTCTGTTCGCTTATGGAAAGTCAAATACGAAAACTATCATTACATGTATAAGCAGAACTGTCTTTTGAGAGCCAAATGCCCTCCGCCTCCCAACATTGGCCTCGTCACCTTGACCTTTGACCGATGCACATAAATTTGGTATGCGACATATCGCCTTTTCTCGTACCTCGGACAGAAAAATCTCACGCGCACACCAGTGCTAGATTTTTCTGTCTTGTCCAGTTTGTCTGGTACTGCCTCACGCGACAATATTGAACAATCAGGATGACGTATCCGATCATTGCGCTTGACGGTATCAAAACAAAGCGTTTATTTATTTTCCACATATGTGTTTTATTTTACTTTTTATTCAAAATATTTCATTGTCAAAGTTTTTATATTTGCATTGAATACAAATCGTTGATATTTTAAAATTTTGAAGAGTTGTCGATGGGATTATTTTCAAAGGGCGGATTTGTACAATGCATTAGGTGCCCAAAGGAATGCAAGAGGCCCCATGAGGGTACGTGTTTTGTTTTGTATGTATCGCAGCCTCGATTGAGATATATGTTACATCACAGCACCCTCGACTGAGATCAACCGGTATCGGTCACAAACAGGTGACAGATTCTATTAATCTTGGTTTACATTTGTGACAAGTTTAATCAAAATCCATTAATAGACATGAAAAATATAAACGGACACGAGTTTTGGGACGGACAACCGGACAGACGAACAGACATATAGACAGTGTGATTCCTATATACCCCCTAAACTTCGTTTGCACGGGGGGGGGGGGGGGTGGGGTTATAGTAAATTTGATGGTTGGACCCCCCCCCCCAATAGTACTATATTCTCACCACTGGACATTAACTCCAGTGTCCGTCCAAAGTCGAGACGTCCTATGGTCCTAAGGGTCAGACCTCCCTTTATTTCTGTTCATGATATTACCCTATGTATGTTTCACTTGCAGGTTCGAATCTTGACCGGGTCTAACCAAGACTTTAAAATAATAGGTAACTGTTCTTTAGCCAAACACTTGGCATTTAGAAAGAAAAGTCACACTTTCTGTCACAACATATAGCTGGTGACGTTTTAATACAATTGAAATATTCTTGACTAGGGATTAAAACCCCATTTAGTCGACCAACATATTAATCCTACATATATGGGAGATCGAGGTCACAATTCTGGTTCTGAGCGGCTCTAAGACTTGACAACTAGTTAGTAAATGCTTCTTCCGCCAAAACACTCGCCATTTAGAAAGGAAAGTCATAGTTCTTTCGGAAAAGATTAAACCCAATGCCCGTGATCGTGTTGCAAAGGTCAAAATTTCTATCACGACCAAAAGCCGGTGACGTCTCAATATAAGTGAAATGGAACGTACATCGCATTCAGTCAACCAATCCTTCATTAACTTGTATTGTTTATTGTTCTTGCTTGCTTTGCTGTTGCCAAATAAGGTATTAGTTACAAAATTCTCTCTTCTATTATAATAATGATTTACGGTTGAATTCATTAAGTTTATTAAATAGTTTGCTCAGATTATACAAGTTATAGCAGCTTGGCTCAGCAAGGACAACAGTCAAGGACAGACAAAGTTGGAGACGGTGTATCTGGACGAAGAGGATAGATCAGGGGAGGTGAGTTGATACAAGTTTTCTCAAACGCAATATCCTAATTAACATGACCTGCGTTTTCTTACACGAAAAAAGCCAACCGTGGTTAAACTAACGATTTATTCATGGCTGTTCCATTTAACTAGCCCTTGCTCATCATCGCAGGCATGTGACGTCGTCTTATCTGTCACGAACAATGGTTGGTCACGAGACATTATTTTTAATTCATATTTATTTCAAAGGAGGTAATCTCAACAGCCACATTGTTTCATGAACCATACGGCGAATATATCACTTGGCAGCCTCCTCGTGACACTAGTATATTGCCCTATTCCGCATCACGCTGAACTTCGGCCCGTCTTTTATTCGACCCTATGTACCATGGGTAGATGTTGCTTTATTATTTCTTCAATATTACATGGAAAATATTGCTAATGATGAAAATCTAAGTCTTAAATCCCAATGTGTTTTATTAGGTATCACATGGTCAATATCATATAACGTTTGTACAGAACGCTTAGTAAAATTCCTAGAATGACCTGCGACAGAGAAAAATCCTACTCATGCTATATCATATCCCGGCAATGGAAAAAAGCAAAAACTTATGAGAACGTGTGTCATATGATACCCTGGACCCAGTTGCGTTCAATTAAAGTTAATCAGTGATTAAACCTTAATTAGTAACTCGTGTATCATTGCGCTAATTGACGTATCGCCGACCGTGCCTTTATGTTCCGACACTGGCCGACATCACGGCACCAAAGCAGCGTCACGACAACTAATGACGTTCTAGTGTCAGTGACGTCATTAAATGTTACAGTTAAGGCGAGTTTTCATTCTTTTTGCGTCTAATTCAAGCACGCCGAGCCTTTGTCGGAACATAGTGGGCGTGGCCGGCGATCCGTCAATTATGGTTTAACTAATGATTAACTCCAATTCTGTTTTGTGTAACTGGGCCCAGGCAATCACTATTTCCACCTGTGGTGTAAAGTTATGGGGACTTACCTGTTGGGAACAGTTGTACTTCGACGTTGTCCGTTACCTTTAGAGTACCGTAAACACCTCCGTTTTCGAAACTTTTTGAGTATATTGTTTTTGAAAGGATGTGATACTTTGCAACTTCTGTAAAATTAAGAAGAATAACAAACAAATGATAAAACTAAAGTCTAAAGGGAGCGAACTCTACATGTGAAACGCTTTTATATAAATAATGGGGTAGGCAATTTCAGTTCAACGTGCCTTGAAGGCCATCTCTATATAAGGTTCACCTGTTTTAAGGGCCAGTAGTTTTATCCGAATTGCTTGCAAATAAATTGTTGACTCAGGGATATTGCAAGCCTAGGCTTATCAAGGCCCTCAAAAACTTTTATGGTCGTCATCACAGTATTGTTGATGTCTCTGTATCCAGGATTGCCCTGGATATATTTGACGTCCCATAATTCCATGTTCCTTTCACACAATTTTGATTACACACGTGGTGGATGTAGCTAGCTAAGCAGGAGGTGCCTACCCTTCCGGAACACTCGGCCTCACTTCCATGGCAGTTCACGTGTATAACCTGACTTGACAGTTCCAAAGTTTTTACTTTGCTTCTGGATTGTGATTCGGACATGGATTAGTATGTTTGTTTTTGATTACTACTACTATGAGAAACCAAAAACGTACATCTTGTTTTCAATAACAGTGACATAATTTGAAAAAATTAATATTTGAATGCATCTTATTAAACGCATATATACGTATTGGGTATTTTTGACAATTTTTGCAGTTACATCCCCTTGTCCTTTGGCAGCCATTTTATTTCACGTTCTGACATTTCATATAGGCGATAGGCGTTAGATTTCTTACATTCTAGGGTTTTTTAGAAATCGAAACAAACCAAAACAAAGTGGACATGCGTATACTTGATCTTCGGGTCCAAAAAGACAAAAACTACTGTATAAGTTTAACAGCGATTTTCTATAGCAATTTATTTTGCCCCGTAAATCAAAAGACATTTACAGTGTATTATATAGGGATTTTTTCTCTATATCTTTGCAAGTTTATTAAAATTAATATGGAGCGACACGGTCGTCCCGGTTGAAATGTGTATGTACTACTGTAATGTTGTTATATGTATAGGTTAACGGGAAAGGGGAAAAAGCAGCGCCCAAACCGTGACTCGAACACGGCATCTTCCCAATACTAGCGAGACGCTCTGCCAACTGATCTACCCGGCCACCTGAATGTTCTCTGTTTGCAAGAGGAGGTACTAACAAAAAATTGAAATTTGAAATTTGGTATGTCAATAAATAAAAACGGTATATAATGTTGAAATCTGCTTACCAATCAATAGCTCATTACTGAATTGTAACCCAGTTGTCATGTCATTCTTTATGAGTTTCTCCCAAGCAGAATTTGGCCACACAAACACGGTAAAATTGGCATCTGAAATATAAATTATAATTTTTAATAATCCATAGTTTTCTTTTACATTCATTACGGACTATCTACTGTTAGTCGTGTTTAAGAACAGTGAAAAAATACGAATGCTGATTAAACCAGCTTATCCAGTGCATTTGAATCTCCGCCAGCAGGTTCTTATGTTCAAAGGGCCATTACTCCGAGGAAAATGAGCAAACTATGTTGATACTTTGCACAAAGTTTTCATTAAATTCAGTCTCAAATCGTTTTCTATCTGTCCAAAAATCTCGCATGACAAATTCGGTTCGTGATACAGAATTTTTCAACATCGATCATCAGTACATTGGTGACATTAATTGGTGTGTTAACCATGCCAGTGTTTGCTGTTTCGACACATTTCACCGCCTTGGCCATGATATCAGTACCCTGATTGGTTAACTATTTGCTATATTAAACGAGAATTTGTCAGAACAGCACATTCGATGCTTTTGCGAGTCATTTTTGTACATAAATCGCCTTTTCATGCAGTAACTATCTTGCACTATTTTGTGCATTTTTCTCTGGTCTGGTTCAAATTTCGTGCGCCAGAATGAACATGTTTTAGCAATAATACCAAATAACAAATAATAATAATAATAATAATTTTTAATCGCTCGTTCACCTTTATTTTAAAAAAAAAATCCGACGAGCTAAAATTAATTAGCGTGACCTTAGCAAAGTGCAAAGCAAACCATTTTGGATATCATTCTACGCAGACCGTACTGGGTATTGGTCGCGTGTTATACGTTGGCAACCCCATACTATTAAGGTGGAGGTAAGTTAATGGGGGATAAAACAAAATACCTTGCTGTTCTAATAATGACAATAATTTGGTTTTATTGAGGAACTGGTAAAATTTGGAGTATTCTGCCGTATTCTGTATAATTTCTTTTATCGTCCCCTGGGGTGGTTTTATGACATTGCCGATAATGTACGCCCTGCCGTTAGTGGCTTCCGGTAACGTAGATTGTAGTTTCTCGCCTTGTACAAGCGTCAACTGAAAATAAAACCAGCGATCTATTAGGTAAAAAAAATACGTTTTCGAAGAAAAAATAAAAAGTCTAGAGCGATACAATATGCAATAAAGTACTAGAAGTACCAGAGTGGACGAGATATGGATGACCAGTGGCCGAAAAGTTGTCAAGAGATAGATAAAAGCTGACCGGAAAAGCTTTCGATATAGATAACGCGCGGTATCCAAGATGGTTGTCGATTCAGTATTTTAAAATTCGTTAGCTTATTGTTAAGCTCTAGACAGGTTTGTTCTGTATTTCTGCCGGATGGGGGATTACAAGCTCACCATTATTATTTGCAGTTCTGTACTGTATTTCCGGTAAAATTCGGTCTACTGTAGGAACCACTGTGACTGTGACAGTGAAATTCTCTTTATATCCATAGAAAACCAAATAAATTTGAATAAAGTTTGATATTTTTCACTTACTTGTACCTAGTCGTAACAGGAAAACCGTATGCACATCCGCGATTAGCCCAAAATATATCTGCATAGGGAAAAACGTTGGTGCTATGGAGATTTAACATGTTGAAAAAACATGCGAATGGCGGCTTCTGTTGCGCATATGACGTAAAACGTCACCAAGGACATCACGCCCGGTGTAAACATCGCCATTTTCGCATGTGTAAAATCCCCATACCGCCAACATTTTCTTTTTTACAGACATACTTTATGACAATCGCGGATGCGCATACAGATTTCCCGTTACGACTAGGTACAAGCAAGTGAAAAATATCAAACTTTATTCAAATTTATTTGGTTTTCTATGGATATAAAGAGAATTTCACTGTCACAGTCACAGTGGTTCCTACAGTAGAGTGATACAATATGTCAGAAAGTACTCTATCTGGCGATATGGAAGAGCAAGATTACAAGCTTGCCATTAATTGTTTGCAGTTCTGTAGATCTACTGTATTTCCTGTAAAATCCAGTCAGAAAGTACTAGATCTGACGATATGGAGGGACAAGAGGCTTTACAACGATTACCATGATTACAGTAAAGCGAGTTTGATGGCGGGAATTTTATTGTGACCTTGACATTTTAAATTTGTACAGCCATCTCTACGAAGTGATTACATGAAATTTTCGATATTATTATGTGTAAAATTGCTATAAAATCAGTTCTAGAGTTTTTTATACTATTTTAAAAAAAGAAAACATTATTATTATTATTAGATCACTTACTATGCCCTTTTTCTGTGTGTATTTGTTGACCCTAACAGGCATGCCAGTTAAACTTGTCAACTGAAGGTCATTCTCAAGAGCGTCTGCAGGTACAGTTCTTGGAATTATGTGGTAACGAATCATGTTGGCAAGAGTTGTCTTATCATTTTTCAAGTTAATCAAAACATCTGCCGGTAGTCCTGTCAACGCTGAATTACTCGGTACAAAGACTGTATGGTTTCCTGTAAAAATAAAAAGCTGCACATAACTGAATGTGACGGGGAACCCATTGATACGTGTAACACTTAACAATTAACCATTCTAAAAAGTTTTTAGAACTTAAGATATTTGAAATTTTAACAAAAAACCTAACTGAAAATCAAATACCGGAATCAAAAAAGTTTTGTGTTTTTAGAAAAATTATTAAAAAAAAAACTTTGAGACTTACAAATTAGGTTAAACACGTAAACTTCCAACGGGGCAGTGAGGCCGAGTGCTCCGGAAGGGTTAGCACCTCCTGTCTGTTAAGCTTGCTACACCCGACACGTGTGTAATCAAAACTAAGTGAAAATCAACATGGAACTATAGCTATGCCAACGCAACGCAACCCTAGACACAGAAACATCATATCAACAATACTGTAATGACTGCCATGAGGGTCTTGATAAGCCTAGGCTGGCAATATCATTGGGTCAACAATTTATTTGAAAACAGCTTGCTTTGTTGTGCAAAGTCCTCGTAGTGGAAACAATCTCAACCATAGCATATTAATTGTGAAACAAATACACCATACGCAGGAGAAGCAGGTATATTACTGCATAACAAAGGAAAAATTGAAGTCACCACGTTTGTCCCACAGTTTCAAATGTAGTTTTTCGTGGGTGTCATAATTGAGGTATAAGTCTTAATATAAAGCAAAACCCGAAGAACTATCATATCGTTTATTTCTAGCTCGCTAGGATAGATGGCATTCACATTTAGTCTTAAATTATAAAATTGTTCTACAAAAATAGCCATGTAGTTTTGATACATTGTCTACTTTTTTCATTATTTACGCCATATATATATCACGTTATTGTATTTTTTGTTACGGTAACCAATACTTTTAAATCTATTGTGCCAATGTAAAAGAGTTCTACGTGTGGTTAAACTTACACACACACACACAGAGAGAGAGAGAGAGAGAGAGAGAGAGAGATGAAAAGTAGTATTCCACGAAAAAGTATATATAGAAAATGCAGAGGGAGAGAAGGCAAACCACGCATTCAGAAATTAGCGAGTGAGCAAATGCAGAGAGAGATAGAGAGAGAGAGAGAGATCGAATGATAGAACGAATAAAAAAGCAGTGCCAGAGAAAACAATCGGAAACCCGGTTTTAAATATCGAATAATAGAAAGAAAAAGAAAGGAAAAAGAGAGATCGAATGATAGAAAGAATAAAAAAGCAGTGCCAGAGAGAACAATCGGAAACCCGGTTTTAAATATCAAATGATAGAAAGAAAAAGAAAGCAGAGAGAGTTAGAGAGAGAGAGAGAGAGAGAGAGAGAGAGAGAGAGAGAGAGAGAGAGAGAGAGTTTGTGTCCAATTCTACTACTAGCATTGCCATTAAACTATTCACAACTTTAGCATCTTACCGGTTTGTACAAGATCCACAAGTTCTGCATGTTCCAATAATTTAAAGAAGGCAAAAGTTTCTGTTGAATTCAAAACGTCTACCAAGCTTGCTCCAAAACAAACAGAAATAAATAGCGACAAAACTAATACTTTCTGTAACATTTTGGACAGAACTTGTGGTGACCTTCTGGTTTTTTGGGTGGAAATAATTTAAAATTAAGTGACCAACCCTTTTATATATGCCGCATAGTAAATAAATAAACCATACTTCTTGTTTTGAGGTCCAAATAAGGGCATGGAAGAATGACAAATGTTGATTACATATTATTAGGGTATTATTAAAAATTCTATGATTAAGTATGCGTATTAAAATATAATTTTATAATTTATTTGGCAAAATTTGAGAATGTACTTTTTTATTTTTCTAAAAAAATATATCTCAAATCTTCCAATTTTAAGGCAGTTATACAATACTTCGATATCGAAAACCCCTTTATGAACCCCATTTATTGTCATGTCCAGTGGTGTGTCCATTTGTTGGTCAATGTAATGGTCATTTATATCATTTTGACGTAAATAAGTGTCTTTCAAGTGATGGATGTAATTTCACAAAACATGACAGTTTTATTTTGGCGGTGACGTCCAATCTCTTGCTTTTTAAAATCAAGGCCACGTGCACGCATATACAAATAATTCAGATGTTAGTACAAGAGAACGGGAGAGTGGACTGATTTACTAAGTGGTGTTTTACGCCCCAGTCAACATTATTTCACTTATATCGAGGCGGTCCATTCAGTAATTGGGGAAGAAACTGAGTTCACGGGGAAAATACATCAACCTTCGGTAAGCGAAATGACAAACTTTCTGACAGGTAACAAGATCTGTCCTAAGTGAGGCGGTGAGAGGCACTGTGATCCGTAAACCCGCGCATTAGACCACTCGGCCACCGAGGTCCCTCCAAGAGAAAGAGGGATAGATTAAATTGAAAAAAATGGAGAAAAAAAACTAACTTCATAACACAAATAATAGAAACGACAGCAGTTCATTCAGAATCTTTGCTATTTTATGATAAATCTCGTTTTAAAAAACTTCATGTTTAAATTAATTTTTAAACATTGACAATGGGGGACCTGGTCGAGTAGTTCAGGGTTGTCATGTACTAATTCTTTATTTCATTTCATTTCATTTATTTCATTTCATTTCATTTCATTTCATTTCATTTCATTTCATTTCATTTCATTTCATTTTATTTTATTTTATTTTATTATTTTATTTTATTTTATTTTATTTTATTTTATTTTATTTTATTTTATTTTATTTCATTTCATTTCATTTCATTTATTTATTTATTTATTTATATTATTTTATTTATATCATTTTATTTCTTTCTTTTTATGTCCATTTCTTTATTTACTATATTAGAATTGCCATGTGCTACGGTAGAGGACTGTCGAAAGTTTAACACTAAGCTAACGAATAAGTGTCGACTAGACAGCTCATATCGGCCCCATGTAAGATATATCTCCAAAGCTTTTCGACGGGTATCTAATATATCATTCTCAAGCTTTTCGGATACCATCTATCATGGCCATATCTAAGCCGAACTTTCGACTCCTTTTCGATAGCATACTGTTAAACTTTCGACAGGTCTGTATTGTACTGTTAAATGTATTATTTCATAAAAAATCAAAAATAGCACATAACATATGTATGCATTTATGTGGTATGTATTTCATCAGAATACGAAATTAGCACGTAAATCGTGTTCATTTTTCTTTGCAATTCAACACGATTTTTAGAAGCCAACATCTTTCAGTACCTTCAGTTCTTTGATTAGTTTTCAATACTCAATTAATACCAAATGAATTAACACCCCCCCCCCCCCAAAAAAAAAAAAAAAAAAAAAAAAAAAAAACCAATTGCATCAGAAATGAACTGATTTTATTGCACTTTAAAAGAAACATCTAGAAAATGTTAAAGTGCGGTAAAATCAGTTTATCATTTCTGATGAATTTAGTTCAGAACGTTGTCAGATATAATAAATTTTAAAATAAATCTGACCCCAAGTCCCTGTGCAAGAGACTAAAAGCTAAAGGGAAAGAATAAATAATAATAATATATTTTATTCAAGTGTCGCATGTTAACATGCATAAAACTGTAAAATTCTTTAGGTCTAAAACACATTGAAATATTAACACCCAGTCAAACTGACTTATGAGACACCAATAAAAAGGTCAGTTAAGAAACATTACTAGATATAGCGGCTGCCGAGTTAACTAGGCGCCGAGATGACATTCCGATTCGGCACTAATCCGTTAGATTACCTCAGTGGGTGTAAAACTTTAGACAGGCCTGTATTGTATATACGCAGTTTTTGGCGTCGCTTGACAATTTCTTATATTTTATGATGTGTATCAGGTAGTACGTAGAGGTCACGACCTGTCTGAACACAAGTAAATTTAGCATTTTTTATGAAAAAAAGAGTTATTCCTATTTGTCACAACAAATAGCCTCCAGTTATGACGTATAAACGGTCACTCTATATGCTGTATTTAATTAATAAGACGCATGTTAAAACATGTATACACAAATTCAAACAGTCAAATCTGTCTATAAAGACCACCCAAGGAATCCAGTAAAATTGGCCTTTATAGGCAAGTGGCCTTTATATACAGGTTCGAATAATATGAATAAAGAACAACTGGGATACATAAATTCTACTGGCATTTATAAGCAGATGACCCTTATATTGAGGTGACCTTTAAGGCAGGTTGGACTGTATATGGTCAATATAGACTACTTCTATATAAGGGTCACCTGCTTAAAAGGGCCAGTAGAATTGTATCCCAATTGTTCTTTGTCCATATTATTTAAACCTGTATATTAAGGCCACCTGTCCATAAAGGGTCACTTTTACTTGTTGCCTTGGTTGGCCTTTATAGACAGTTTTGACTGTATATGTAAATTTCATGCAAAAACCAGCAAACCGTAGGATAGTTTTGCTATCTCTATCTATAGGCTCTCTAGATGATGCAATAGTCTGCAACTATCCTAGGGTTTGCTGATCTTTGCATCAATTAACCTGTCATGTATATTCTAGGCCTCTGTGACCTTACTTTACAATTGTCATTGTTTAGTCGCCAATTTAAAATCTTATGTTAACTTGTGTATTTTTCAAATGTTTAAAAAACAAATTAAAATGCTTATATCAGTCAGGATTTGGCTGTTCTGAACATCGTTAGTCGTTCCCGATTACAATAGGTTAGTGAAAAATAAAATACCTTAAAACTTTAGCATTGAAGGGGTATAAAATGTGTAGGCAGACTGGCAAAATCTTGCAACCAAATTTTCATTGATCTATATTTCAATAAATATCCATTGGATTGCTATAAAATTTTCACCAAATATCCGGAATGACCCACATTTTTAAAATATGTAATATTTTTAAAGTTATTAAAAGAAACATGGGCTACGCTTTATCTAATCTGTCAAAATTCATCCGAGGCAGGATAAGTGAGCTTTTAACAGCCCGCCTACACATTTTATACCCCCTCTTTATATATAATTCAAAGTAACAGATGATTTATGTCCCAGTCATTTTTATAGAGTTGGTTAGCTCTATGATGGCGGAGGAAACCTGGGTAGAGACACTGTTAGCCTGGCGACTGTAACTTGCTCAAAGAATTGCCCAATTCAAACCGGATATTGCAATAAACATTTTGAACCTAGACTGATCAGTAAGCCTATCCTTTAGACCACTTGACCTCAGAGAACCCGCCACATACAGAACTAGAAGATGTGTGTTAAGTTTAAACAATACAGTCCAACCTGCCTTAAAGGCCACCTCTATATAAGAACCACTTGCTTATAAAGGCCAGCAGAATTGTATCCAAATTGTTCTTTATTCATATTATTTGAACCTGTATATAAAGGCCACCTGTCCATTATGACCGATTTTACTGGTTCCTTTGGGTGGCCTTTATAGACAGGTTTGACTGTAGTATTTTAGTCAAACCCAAATAAATGGTAATTTAAGGGTATTTATGGGCAGGTGATCTTAATTCTACTGTTGACCTTAATACACAGGTGACCTTGGGACAGGTTAAACTGTATACTTGTTTCAACAAATAACCAAAGACAAGAAAATTTTAAATTTATTTAATTATGTATAATTCTTTATTTATTTTCCTTCTTATGAGGTCCAAATAAATATGCATTCAACAAAATGTCAATTTCAGCAATTAAATAGCATTGTTTTCACAATTCTGTAATACTTGTAATTTAATTTAAACTCTCAACAATATAATTAATATAATATCACAAAAATCATTTAATTACTGATTTTACAACAAATCAATTTTATCACAATGATGCCATTCATTAAATAATAATAACAACCAAGCCTTTCATTCAATAATAATAACAAACAAGCATTCTATATAAGAGCATAATGCTTAGTACCCCTATTGGTGGAAATATTGTAATTCAAAGGACCATAACTCCTCAAAGTCATTAGACCAAAACAGTATGAAACTGGTTATAGTTAAACTGTTTACTAAATATCAAACCAAAATTTTAAGCATGATTGAAATACTACAAAAAACTGATTATTTGCATAAATTTTGTGACCAAGGCAAAAAAAAAAAAAAATTGAAATAATAATAAAACTCAAACTGAGTAAAAATTGATAACTAGTCGGCAACTTATCAAAGTAAATACTATACAGTCAAACCTGTCTATAAAGGCCACCCAAAAGAACCAGTAAAAGTAGTCTTTATGGACAGGTGGCCTTCATATACAGGTTCAAATAATATGAATAAAGAACAATTGGGATACAATTCTACTATTCTTTATAAGCAAGTGGCCTTTATATAGAGGTGGCCTTTAAGGCAGGTTGGACTGTATATAAATTTAATTAGTCCTAGGACCGTAACTCTGCAAAAAATCATACAACCACAGTAAAATTTGAACTTGATCTGAAACTTGTCATGGTTAAGTATATAGTGGTACCCAAAATTAAACTGGTAAATGCCATTTAGCATGGAGAAAAGAACAGAAAAATTGAGAAAAACTGTTTTGCCCGACTGATGGATGGACATTGGCAGGGGACTAATTATCATAAATACAAAATATAGGGCCAACAAATAAAACAATTAAACACTTTTTTTAACAAAAGAAACTTTTTAACCATATATATTTAATTTTGTGTGTTTATCCTGTAATTTCAACATAATGTCCACAATGGAATTTACTTGTACCTAGTTGTAACAGCAAATCTGAATGTGCATCCATGACTAGTGCAGAACATCTCTACAAGGAGTAAAACATTGGTACTATGGGGATTTAATATGTTGAAAACCAGGCAAATGGTGTACCCTATTGAGCAAATGACATAAAATGTCAACAATGACATCACTTTCAGTGTAAACATCGCCATTTTCACCATGCACCAACATTTTCCTTTTTACAGAAATACTTTATGACAAACACAGATTTTCAGTTCCATTATATGGTTCCCATGTTTTCTTAACACATTCTATACACAGTATAGACCTGTTGAAAATTCAACATTCAGCTAGAGCTGTCATTGATGAAAATTTATATATCAATATATCTACTGAAAAATCAATAAATTGATATATCAAAATATTGGAAAAGTGATTAAAACTTTATTTTTTGTTGAATCTTTTATAGACAGATTATTTTCTACCACAATATTTGACAATTCTGGTGTGGTCTTAAATGTTTCTAATATTATATGCACTCTGTTTTGTATGTCAATTTGTTTTGAGATACATTAAAATGATAGGTTGTAATTATAATACATTTAAAACCAGTTTAATTTATGTGCCATTGACTACTCCAACCTTAGCCATGAACTGGCGACCATTTTTGTTGATATCGATACTCAAGAAATGTATCAATATATTGTATCAATAGCTTTTATCTGATATATTGATGTCGATTCATCCATGACAGCTAACAAAAATGACCAGGGGTCAGTTGTTCGAAACCTGTTTAGTTTAATCAATTGATTAGTCAAAATTTAAATTAATGTTTTATTATACCCCCACCAACTAGTAATTAATGTTGAAAACGTCGCAAGTGAATAAAATTTCAACAAATTGAAGCATATGGTTATAAATCTATGGATTTGATGACGATATGATGATTTTTATCGATATATTTAAATCTGTGTTAATCATTAGCTTCGAACAACCGGTCCCAGGGGTCAAGGTCGCCTGCAATATATCATTAGTCTAGTGATTCTCTGTGCATGTTCCAAATGATTTCTTTTCCATTCTTTTAACATCATGTAAACTGTTTTTCATAATCTCCAGGGCCGAGTTGTCCGAAGCTTGGTTAGTTTAATCAATGATTAACACAATGTCAAAATATCAACAAAACTCAAAGTATCATTATTAAATCAATATTTTTATAACAATGTTCTTTTTGACTTTGATGAAATTCTATCCATTTTCGAAAATTTCAATGTTAATTTCACAAGGTATGAGAAATTAGGCATAAATCAAATTTAAACTTATCAATTAATTAAATTAATCAAACTTTGAACAACTGGTCCATGATGTTCATATGTATTTCAAATGAAATCAATAACACATGCTGAGATATTCCTCATGCATGCAGTTTCTAAGAAATATACACAACCCTTTTTGCAAACAAAAATATTTTCCATCCATGATTGACATTAATTGCTCTCTTGTATACCAATACTTGTCCAATATGAATACATATATAGGAAAACAACAATGACCTGTCCCCTTGACCTTTCATTAGGAATATTCATATAGAAGGATCCACCCAATACATGGGTAGTAGTAGGATTCCTATGCATAAATAATAATGTGTACACAAGGTACATGAACCTGCATGATCCTTAAACATAAATGCACTCATCCATAATAAAAATTTAAATTAAAGGTCAAGCAGACAGGTCAAAGTTGTTTGCCTGTACATGTAGGTTCATGGTCACGATCTGATGGTAGAGTGTTTATAAACATTATAGTGAGAAAAGTTTGACCTGGCCATTTGACCTTTAATTTGTATATAAGATTGGGAAAATGGACTGCATGATTTAGGTAAGGCAGCATGTTTCATTACCAAAAAACCTGATGTCCAGTATTAATATCATCTATCATTATATATCAACATGTAATCCCTAAATTACACAATGGATATGTCTGTTTGAATATGCAAATGAAAGGTCAAACAGCCAGGTCAAATTTGACACACTATACCACCATAACCAATTATAATCGTGCATTCCATTTATAAATTATGACTTTCTACACTTCATTTGTTGCAATTACCCTGATATTTAAATAGATTCGCTGTAGACATTGCCAGCAGATTGTGAACAACCTATATAAAAATTGCCCACAAATTTTAAATAAAGCATCTGACGAACTATTTCATTTCTCGAACACATAAAAGACAGAGTAGTTGTTCGGTGAATCGCTCTTAAGATTTTTCAAGCCCTATGCCAATACTTCCAGGGAAGTACCTTCCCTGTTCGTAAAAATCCATTTATTATTTTAATTAATTAAAATTAAAAAGAGGGGACTAAATATTACATGTATATATATTGTTATTTCAATTTTTAAAATCATTTCCTGATGACACAATTACGGTATTAAATAAATAAATAAAACAAGAGGCCCATGGGCCTTAACGCTCACCTGAGGAAGAGTACATATCTTATGCAGAGAATCAATGGTCAATGACATTAATAAAAGAGAATATTAAAATTTTTAGCAGTAAGGGCCAATAATATGCAAGTATTTTTGCAAATTAATTATAATAATTATTATATAAGTATGCTATATATAACATATTTAAAGTCTAGCTACAATATATTATTTATAAACAGCTAAAACATCTGTATATTAAAATGTGCATTAGGCCAATACCTACAATATACATGCCAATACAAAAAGTTTAGAGTTTTTGAGATAATTAACCATTTAAATATTTGTTCGCAGCTATGACCTTGACCTTTGAACCTATGACCTTTATTCATATATCAAAATGATCGTTAGGCCAATACCTACAATATTCCAATATACATGCCTATACAAAAAGTTTATAGTTTTTGAGATAATTAACCATTTAAGTATTCGTTCAATTCTATGACCTTGACCTTTGAACCTATGACCTTCATTCATATATCAAAATGATCATTAGGCCAATACCTACAATATTCTAATATACATGTCTATACAAAAAGTTTATAGTTTTTGAGATAATTAACCATTTCAGTACTTGTTTACATCTGTGACCTTGACCTTTGAACCCATGACCTTTATTCATATATCAAAATGACCATTGTGCCATTACCTACAATATTCTGATATACATGCCTATACAAAAAATTCATAGTTTTGCAGATAATTAACTATTTTGGTATTCTTGGACATCTGTGACCTTGACCTTTGAACCCATGACCTTGATCTATGTATCAAAATGATCGTCATGTCAATACCTACAAATAACTGAAAATCCTACGCCATTATCACAAGAAATGTTAAAAAAATAGCATTTTTTATCAAAGGTCAAAAACTGGGACACGACCTTGACCTTCGACCTTGACATCAATTGGAAGAAAATTGCAAGACAAGATCAACAGTGAAAACTCCATACAATTATCTTCAGCCGTTATGAAGTTATAACAATAAAAGTCTCATTTTAAAAATTACGTAACTTTACGCAAAAAACGCGTAACCTATTTTTCGTTCAATTTTCATGAAAAACATAATTCTAATGTTCCCAGGTATGCTGAATCCAAATATCCAATCAAAATTTGCCTGCACCTTTTGGTTTCAGAGAAGAAGACTTTTTTGTCTTTTTGCTATTTTTAGTAACAGCGGCCATCTTGTTGGGCGTGGCCAAACCCCGAACAAAATTTTGAAAGGCTGTTACCTAGGCATGATAATCACTAAGTTTCATCAAATATGGCCCAGTAGTTTTGGAGGAAAAGATTAAAATGTAAAGTTTATACACGACGCACAACGGACGACGGACGATGCACGACGGACGGTGATAGATTGCAATAGCTCATCTGAGCCTTTGGCTCAGGTGAACTAAAAATGAGCATTTTTTTAGTTAAAAAAAATTGAAAATTAAATTTCACAGCACTATAGAATCAGAAAAAAACACAGTTCAAAATTACCTACATTGCTATATACACAAATCCCACTGAATAAAAATGACAATAAATAAAATAATTTAAACCAAAAACAATGTACAGTATATCACTGTCAAACAATATATCTAGTCATATAACTTTAATCAACAAGAGTCTAATAGGCCCTAAAATGCTCACTTGTTAATAAATCATTTGTTGATTAATTGCATGGGGTATTATGTCCCAGTCAAGAATATTTTACTTATATCGAGGCATTACCAGCCACAGGTGAAGTGGCAGAAATTTTGACCTTTGCAGTGTGCTCAGGGCAAAGTACAGGGAGGTTTATTTAACTTGCTATGCTTGCCACATTATGACATGGGACATAGGTTTTAAAGGTCTCTTCCAAAGGACCCCATAACTTCCATTTCTAAAATTTTAAATTTTAAATTCGATCAGACAAACATGAAAATTATATGCTTATGTCTGTAAGGATGCAGAGTAAGGGAGTATGAATCTGGATGGGGAAAACAAGGAAGAGATAAAGAGTTAAATCGTCAAATATTTCCAGAAACGGGACATATTATAGTTGTGTTAAAAGTGAATTGGGACCAATATTAGCTCCAAATATGGTTCAGCAAAAACCCCAATTTCTCATTAATGGGGATAGTAGAAATTTTTTTTTCTACATAAAGTTGAGTAATGATGTTAAACATCCAAGTCAAGAATATTTCATTTATATTGTGATGTCCCCAGCTATAGACGAAGATGCAGACATTTTGCCTTTCATTTCTTAATGCAGAGTGCTTGGTGAAAAAACAGTCACTACCCATTTTCAAGTCTTGGGTCAGACCCGGCTGGGGATCGAACCCACAACCTTCCACTTACGGAGCGTGCACTCTACCAACTGAGTTACTGCAGTACTCCAAATAGCCCCCCCCCCAACATCTACAACGGTTTAATGTTTTCCAGCGACCTTGACCTTTCCAATATGACCTTGGTTCAAATTAATGACACACCTTTGGACCTGTGAAGTTTTATGACAGTCTTCGAGAGCAATTATGAGTCATGGCATGGACATGATTTTACATGGACAGACAGACGGACTGAAAGACAGATATGGTAATTCCTATACACCCCCTCAAACTAGTTGGTGGGGGTATAATAAAGTATTTAGCCTAATATTACTTAAGGCAATATGTACATGTAGTATTTTGGCAGGGTTTATGATATATAAAGAGCAGTCTAAATGAAGTATTGATCTATTGAATGGGATTTTACATCCAAGTCAAGAACATTTCACTTATATTTTGACATCACCAGTTAAGGTGAAATTTTTAACTTTGCACTTGTTCAATGACATACCCATATACCTAAGAAGTCAGCTGGCTAAAGCTCAAAAGAAGAATAACTTTAAATGATGCAACTGTAACCTTACCCACTCTACAAGATGTCTCTATTTAGATCAGTAAACTAACTAATTACTCTGCTAAAATAACATTTTGAATGATTTGTAACAAGACACCTCTGTATAACAACCACCTGTCTATAAAACAAGGCCCCAATGCTCACCTGGCATCGTTATAGGATTATGAAAGATGCTAAAATGCAATAATTTGGTTAAATGAACCTTACAACGTAGGTCATTATTGTGATTGTCAGAGTTTAACATTTACATGTGGACTATTGTCTGGCCAATGTAGAGGTTATTATAGGCTGGTGGTGTTTATATAGAGGTGGTCACTATAACAAGTTGGGGAAAAGCAGCGTGCGGAGGCTTGAAACTGTTAATTAAAACCAATCAACTTCATCGTCATCTTCTGGTCCCAAAAAGAAGTCATCATCATCCATACCCTCAAACAGTCGGTTAAAACACTCTGCAGTTTTTGTGTTATAATGCGAGTAAGGGTTACTTTTAGATAAAGTCGCATTACACAGCCAACAAAAATATGTCCGACATTTCATACACGTCATCTTATTACATCCATCAATTTTCTGAAATAAATGAAAAATTTCAAATTAAATGGTTGAGTAAAGATACAACATCATGATGTATTAAATATGCAGGGATGAAGATTAGTAGGCGCTCAGTAGCCCATGGCTACTAAAAATCAGCTGAGCCCCTTAATTTTACACATTTTAGCAAGTAATTACTATTACAACTTCTTTTCTGAAGTGAGCTGGGCCCCTAACTAAAAATACATGTAGTTAAGCTTCATACCTAAATATGACAGTTTTTTCTCAGTTGATACCTTGAGTTCTCTAACCAGGTGGTGAGGTTACTTTACAAATCACTTTACTAACAGTGAACTGTTATTTCTCATCACTTTTAAGAGAATTATATACAGGGTGTAGCATATCAAAAGTCTGCTTGTTCATTTTTGAAGTCCAGTACATTTGTTTTCATTGTCTTTACTTTATCGAGAACACAAAAGCTTAATCACCAGCATTCATTTGGCAGCTGGGAAGAAGAGAACTGTGAAATCAAATGCCTTGCTTACGGACACACAACACAGCCAAGCTGGGGTTTTAACCCATAAAGTTTTAATCATGGATCATGAACCATACCCACTTTACAATGTGCCTTCATGCAAAGATTGTTTTCCCCATGAATAATTTTATCATAGGCATGAAATTAATTTTAGAAGTATGAAAGAATTGAACATTTTGCACACTGAATAATCCGTGCAGCAAATTATTTTAAATGTCCAAATTGTCCAATTCTTTCCATAAAACATGAAAAATTATTTTTATTTCTTATAATTCAATTTATAGAATTTTTTCAACAACAAATCAACAATTTAAACAATAATATATCTGTAGCAAGTGAAAAATAGCAGCACTATGGCGTAGGAGTTCAAATGCCTTTGTGCATCATCCCTAATCAGATGACTGAGAGCCAATCCATTCATGCAATCATAACAGAAAAGATCTGACCAATACAAATGCTTTGAACAAATGAGAATTGAATTATAAACTATATACATATACATGTAATTATATAAACTTAGCAATTTGAGACGGAGTGGGCATGGCAGAAAACAGTCCTAATCTCTCGCTGTTTAGATTTGTAGGGTCTATAATTGTCATGTGACCAGTGCAAATTACGGTAATAAAGTTTTACCCTTCTGGCCTCACCAATAGCAACATAGTAAGTTCTCGGGCATCAAATTACAGGAGACACTTTGACATTTTCAAATTAGAGTTACAAACATTATTGTACAGGTATAAATTCCTGTATCTCGCCTTTAGCTAGCGATATATCTGTATAAGGAAGATAATCATGACTGGAATGTAAAACCATATTTTGTTCATTCATCCATCCACTCCTTGTTTATGGCCACTACAGTGGCTCAGTGGTAGAGTGATCACTTTGTATATGAGAGGTTGTGGGTTCCAACCTCTGCTGGGTCTGTCTAAGACTTGAAAATAGGTATTAATTGTTCTTTCGCCAAATATTTGGCATTTAGAAATGAAAGTCAAGGTGTCCTTTGGAAGATATCTTAAAAACTGAGGTCCTATGTCATGGCAGGCAAGGGACAATAAAGAACCCTGTCTGCACATTGCTTTAAGTGCACTGCAAGGTCAAAATTTTTGCCACTTTACCTATAGCTGGTGATGTCTCTGTATAAGTTAAATATTTTGACTGGGATGTAAAACCCCATTCAATAAATCCACCAATCCTTCCTGCTTACCTGTATATGAGCACCGCAACCTGGACAATTCTTGGAAAATTTCTGTATCCATTCATTAGAATAACTTTCCTCTACGGCTTGTTGTATGGTGTTTTTTCCGTAACGTTTTTCTAACAACTTCCGTGTCTGACTGTCTGCATTCAGATATTCATCTCTTAACTTCCTAAGTCCATCTGTTTCAAGTAAAATAACAATATTGACATTACAATTATGGTGAGGTGGTTCAATAAAATAAAATGTTTCTAGGCAGTTACATGTATATTGTATTTCAATTTTGATCCAACTAACCTCATCACTGTTGATTGTTTTTTTTCAGTAAAAATTCAGTTGGTATTTTTGTGCTTTGCACTTCTGTTGTGTGCCAAATTTTGTAAATTAACGCATCATAGTTTTGAAGAATTACTTCGAACAAGAAGTGTCTGAACAGATGAACAGAAGTTCAATGTAACTAGAACTGTCTCTTGAGACCCAAATACCCACTGCCCCCATCTACAAGTATTAATATTTTCCCGTGACCTTGACCTTTCTAATTTGACCTTGGTTCAAGTTCATGACACACCTTTGGACCATGAAGATATCCCATGTAAAGTTTTATGACAGAATTCCAAAGCAATTACCAGATAGGGCCCCGACATGACTTTACACGGACAGACAGGCGGACGGACAGACATAGTGATTCCTATATACCCCCCTCAAACTACTGTAAATGTATTTATTTCAATGATATACTAATATTCACTTACTTCGCATCATGTTTTGCGTGAAAATTAATACCAAGCAAAAATTATATTATGCTTATTGTCTTATAGTGCATGTTTCAAAAACACAAAAATTTCACTACGCGGATATGTCTTAATTTCCTATACTGCGAAAATAAAAAACATACAAAATTAAAGACATTTACAGTAGTTTGGAGAGGGGGGGGGGGGGGGGGGTGTGGGGTTAAATATCCCCCTCTTTTTTTGAAAGGCAGGGGATTAAATTTAACATTTCATTATTGATTCTAGTTTCATCATAACACTGTAAACATATTTCAGTTTGATAAAATCTTTTTCATTTTTTGGCATTTCGCACAAAATATTAAAGTAAGCAGATAAAAACTTTTGTCTAATTTATTGATAAATTAATTACAAGTAATCAAGTTTCTAATAGCTAGGCTCAAACCTATAACTGACTTGTGTGCTATTTATCATGGATCATACTGTTATATACCACTGTGGTAGCTCATTCGGTTAAGTGCTCAATCCGTAAGTGGGAGGTCGTCGGTTCAAACCCCGGCCAGGTCTGACCCAAGACTGGGTAAAAACTGTTCCTTGGCCAAGAATTCAGCATTACAAAATGAAAGTCACTGTTCGTTTGGATGGGAACTTGAAATAAATGAGGTCTCGTGTCTTGGTAGGCTTGTCATAATAAAGAACATTGCTGTATAATGCCATCAGCACACCACACAGTCAAAATTTCTGCACTTTTGCCTATAGCTGGTGACTTCTCGATATAAGTGAAATATTCTTGACTGAGACGTTAAACACAATTACTAAACTCAACTCATTCTGTTATTCAAGGAAAATTGATGACGCTTAAAGTAATTCTAATGTGCCAATAAACAAATGTACAGTTAAACCTGTCTTAAAGGTCTCCAGTATACAAGGACCATCTGCTTAAAAGGTTGGTAATTTATTTTCCTTATTGCTCTTTATTCATGTTATTTGAACCTGTATAAAGGCCACCTGCCCATAAAGGAACTTTAGTGGTTCCCTTGGGTGGATTTCTAGACAGGTTTGTCTGTACTAAATTTTTCCTCTTGTCCTGATACAGGTAGGACGTTGGGTTTTCACCCCTTGCTTGTGACTCACGATAGCTTTCTTAAGACAACATACCTGCTCTTATCTTACAGGGGAGGTCAATTTACACATGCTTGTGACTCAGACAGCTTTCTAAAGACAACATACCTACTCTGATCTTACAGGGGGAGAGACCATGATAGGTCAATTTACACATGCTTGTGACTCAGACAGCTTTCTTAAGACAACATACCTGCTCTGATCTTACAGGGGGAGAGACCACGATAGGTCAATTTACACATGCTTGTGACTCAGACAGCTTTCTTAAGACAACATACCTGCTCTGATCTTACAGGGTGAGAGACCATGATAGGTCAATTTACACATGCTTGTGACTCGGACAGCTTTCTAAAGACAACATACCTGCTCTGATCTTACAGGGGGAGAGACCATGATGGGTCAATTTACACATGCTTGTGACTCGGACAGCTTTCTTAAGACAACATACCTGCTCTGATATTACAGGGGGAGAGACCATGATAGGTCAATTTACACATGCTTGTGACTCAGACAGCTTTCTTAAGACAACATACCTGCTCTGATCTTACAGGGGGAGAGATCATGATAGGTCAATTTACACATGCTTGTGACTCAGACAGCTTTCTTAAGACAACATACCTGCTCTGATCTTACAGAGAGGTCAATTTACACATGCTTGTGACTCGGACAGCTTTCTAAAGACAACATACCTGCTCTGATCTTACAGGGGGAGAGACCACGATAGGTCAATTTACACATGCTTGTGACTCAGACAGCTTTCTTAAGACAACATACCTGCTCTGATCTTACAGGGGGAGAGACCATGATAGGTCAATTTACACATGCTTGTGACTCGGACAGCTTTCTTAAGACAACATACCTGCTTTGATCTTACAGGGAGGTCAATTTACACATGCTTGTGACTCGGACAGCTTTCTAAAGACAACATACCTGCTCTGATCTTACAGGGGGAGAGACCACGATAGGTCAATTTACACATGCTTGTGACTCGGACAGCTTTCTTAAGACAACATACCTGCTCTGATCTTACAGGGGGAGAGACCATGATAGGTCAATTTACACATGCTTGTGACTCAGACAGCTTTCTTAAGACAACATACCTGCTCTGATCTTACAGGGAGGTCAATTTACACATGCTTGTGACTCAGACAGCTTTCTTAAGACAACATACCTGCTCTGATCTTACAGGGGGAGAGACCACGATAGGTCAATTTACACATGCTTGTGACTCAGACAGCTTTCTTAAGACAACATACCTGCTCTGATCTTACAGGGGGAGAGACCATGATAGGTCAATTTACACAATGTACAGAAAACATAACAGCATGCTGGACATGTCCCGAGGTTGCTGTCCTTCTCCATCAAAACTGGACACTGGCAACACGGCCGTGGACAAAACATGACATCCATCATAGTCTCTAAACTGGTCTGTAGTAACAATTTGTCATATTTAGCAAACAGTTCTGGAGGTACTAGTTCTTTAACCTGTCAATAAAAATAATCAAATTAAAGAGAAATCAATAAAGAAATTTTTCTGCTAATCTTGTGAAAGGGACCTTAGATTGAAATTGGAAAAAATCGGTTATCAAAATCCACATTTTTGGAAAAAAGAAAAGAAAAAAAGATACTCTGATTTACTGTAATTTGGGGGGTCCAACCCACAGCAGAAAAGAATTTGTAATGATAATGAATAGCTAAAATGCTCACAATTTAGGGGTCAAGACTTATTTTAGCATCCATGGGCTACTGAGTCCCTGCTCGTTTTAATCTCTGCTGTTTTAGCAAAACTATTAAAAAGTCTATATTTTCACAAATCTAGGAAATTTGGCTACTTATGATTTTTAATTTGTGGAAACCTAACAAATTTGTTAAAATATTCTTTAAAAAGGACTATATTTTACAAATTTTGGAAATTCTGCTACTTATAATTTTTAATTTGTTCGAACCTAGCAAATTTTTAATCTCTGCTGTTTTAGCAAATAAGTAAAACAAAAAATACTTTTAAAAAGACTATATTTTCACAAATTTTGGAAATTTGGCTTGTTATAATTTTTAATTTGTGGAAAATTAGCAAATTTGTGAATTCACAAATAATACTTTAAAAAGGACAATATATTATTATTAATTTTTTTTTTCTTTTTTTTTTTTTTTTTTTTTTTTTTTTTACAAATTTTGGAAATTTGGCTACTTATAATTTTAAATTTGTGGAAATCTGGACATACGCACCTGTGAAGGATGAGCCTTTGATTCACATTTATCATTAGGACAAGTCAATTCTACCACATTACCCTCCTGTATCTGAACTGTGAAGTAACTCTTCATACACTCCTTACAATATGGATGAGAACAGTCTAAAAAGTGTATACATTGTGCGCCAACCTTCTCCATAAAACACACATTACAAAGAAACACAGATTTATCAAACTCTCTCTGCTTTTCTTGTTTGTCATACTCCAATATCACTGGTATAAGCCGGCTTTGTGATGCTAATTCTTGAATTGCTCTAGAGTCTACAGGAGAACTTTCCTGATCAAGTGAAGACTTTCTACGACTGTTTAAGTCTAATGGAGAAGAGAGGCCTAGAAATTCATATGTTTCTTCTTGTAAAAAACTTGTCCACATAAAGAGGATTTCACTAAATTCATTTTCTTTCCAAATTTCATCTAGCCTGTTACATAATGACGTTAGCTGAAATATGAATTGATCAATAGATTAATATTTTATGTTTATAGCTTAACATGCCTTAGCTTATAGTCTACTGGTACACATATTTGTTCTATATATGAGATAGCAAATTTATGAGAGAGAGAGAGAGAGAGAGAGAGAGAGAGAGAGAGAGAAATAGAACTGTCTTTTGAAAGCTGAATTCCCCTCCCCAACATTTACAAGGGTTTAATGTTTTCCTGTGACCTTGACCTTTCTCATATGGCCTTGGTTCAAGGTCATGACACACATTTAGACCATTTAGATTATTCATGTGAAGTTTTATGACAGTCATCCACAGCAAATTATATGATATGGCCTAGACATGATTTTACATGGATAGACAGACTGACAGAAAGACAGACAGATGTACAGATACGGTGGTTTCTATATACCCCATCAAACAAGTTTGCAGGGGGTATAACAAGAAGGAGAGACAGAGACAGAGAGAGAGAGAGAGAGAGAGAGAGAGAGAGAGATGGAGAGGGTAACAGAGAGAGATTGAGAGCAAGAGAAAGAGAAGAAAGAAAGAAAGAAAGAAAGAAAGAAAGAAAGAAAGAAAGAAAGACGAGAGACACACACAGAGAGAGAGAGAGAGAGAGAGAGAGAGAGAGAGAGAGAGAGAGAGAGAGAGAGAGAGAGAGAGAGATGGAGGGAAGGGGAGCATTTTTATATTTATCAAGGTTTTAAGGTGTAAAGGCTGAAGGTGCAAGGTTCCCTTTCACACTTGATCTAGTCCATTAGAGTTAACCAGTATTTCTGTGAAGTTTTAGCTTGGTGAACTGAAAAAGCAATGTGAAATTCAGTGTCTTGGTCAAGTACATGTACCGGTACATACCAAACGTACTAGCTGAAACTCTAAACCTGCAACCTTTAAACCATGATTTGGCAATCTTAACCACTTGGCCATGCATCTTCACAAAGCCAAATTAGAATAAATTTAAAAAGTTATTATTGTCATGCACATTTGATGTTACATAATATAAGATTATCATTAATTTACCAGTCCCTGCATTGAAACAGAATTGGCAAGTCTTTGAAAATGTAAAATCTCTTGTCAAAGTTCGGTTGAACGAGGGTCCCCAAATGAACTACAATCATTTTTCTATAAATGGACATTTAACATTAATTTGTCAGTTACAAACTTTAACACTTTGTACACTGGATGCCAGTGCTGATGCCAGGTATAAAATAAATGTACACTGGATGCCAGTGCTGATGCCAGGTATAAAACAAATGTACACTGGATGCCAGTGCTGATGCCAGGTATAAAATAAATGTACACTGGATGCCAGTGCTGATGCCAGGTATAAAATAAATGTACACTGGATGCCAGTGCTGATGCCAGGTATAAAACAAATGCACACTGGATGCCAGTGCTGATGCCAGGTATAAAACAAATGCACACTGGATGCCAGTGCTGATGCCGGGTATAAAATAAATGTACACTGGATGCCAGTGCTGACGCCAGGTATAAAACAAATGTACACTTGATGCCAGTGCTGATGCCAGGTATAAAACAAATGTACACTGGATGCCAGTGCTAATGCCAGGTATAAAATAAATGTACACTGGATGCCAGTGCTGACGCCAGGTATAAAATAAATGTACACTGGATGCCAGTGCTGACGCCAGGTATAAAATAAATGTACACTGGATGCCAGTGCTGATGCCGGGTATAAAATAAATGTACACTGGATGCCAGTGCTGACGCCAGGTATAAAATAAATGTACACTGGATGCCAGTGCTGACAACAGGTATAAAATATATGGTAAACTCTCCTCTGTTATGCATAAATTATGAAATTGATGGAAAGTTTTTCTGTTCCATGTAATTTTTGTATTATAAAGATCCCATACATAAAGGAGACTATTAAAAAGCTTATCATAATACAACTTACTTGTTTTCTGTTCAACCATTTGCATGAGAGTGTAAAATTTGGAGGACTTTCAGATGGATAATTGGAAGGAAACTGAAAATTCAGAGCTATTGGAGGTAGGAATTTTATTGTATGTAAATGTGGTTCTCCACTTGTATTTTCTGAAAAAAAAGTAAAAGCAATGATGACAATTATTATATTGTAACAATATATGAAATTTATGTGGATCAGGATGGTTTATCAAAAAATATTTACAATTGTTATTTTGGGAATTTTAGTTGTCAAATTGGTAAGTTTTAGCAATTTTTTCATAGGAGAAACTACCTTTCTTTGATAGTAATTTTATACAAACAAAATCACTCAGTGATATTGATTTTACATTAATAACTATATACATGTACATGTATATAATAACAACTAGAGCAGTCTCTTGAGAGACAAATACATGTACCCCCATCCCAAATATTGCTGAGATGGACAGGCAGACACTAAATTTGATATGCAACAGAATGTCTCATGTTGGTTTACATTTGTGCATACTGTATCAATCAAAATCCATTACAGAACATTTATGTATAGGGAACACATATGTTTATTTTGTCTACAACACAGTAAACATGCAATGTTTATGTATTCACTGTCAAAAAAGTTCATAAAGACAATGGAAAACAATTTATATTTTTTCCTAAATTTTCAAAAAAAATCAAATTAAATTATTTTTCAAGAAAACAGCTTTGTTGCATATATTTAGATCATTAATTAAAGATATCACTTTCAAACATATAAAAAACTTCAATGTTCAATTCTATGAATGAAAATTGGCATGATGATTATAACATACAGTAAACCCTATGTTTCCATTCTTTGTAGCCAAAATCGCCATTGGATTTTAATTTCTGAGAAGTTCTTTCAAAAAGTTACCAATTTTATCAAATTTGTGAAAAATACTTTAAAAATACTTCAAAAAGGACTATAATTTCACAATTTTTTTTTAATTTGGCTAATAATTTTTATTTTGTGGAAACCTAGTAAACCAAATATAAATTTTTATTGTTATCTTTGGATGGTAGTGTATTTCATATTATAAGCAAATCAATGATCTGTCCGCTTGACCTTTAATTTAAATATGTACACATGTGTTTACTTTGTCTATATCATGCATTGTTTATGTTTTCACTGCCGATCCTAACACTATGCATGTATTGAGTGGATCATCATATATTCCTAATAAAAGGCCAAGCAGACAGGTCAATGTTGTTTGCCTATACAAAGTCATTAACCTTTAAAGATGATAAACAGACCTTTGTTGTGTTGTTGATCTGGAACTTTTAGAGTAAAATTTTCAGGAAGGTGAAGACAAGCCAAAAACTGACCACCAGGTTCTTCTTCATCTTTTGTAATGGTCAGAATGTTTTCGTCATATATACTTGACAGTGCCAGTAGTTCATCCTCTTGCTGTTCTTTATCTGTCATTGTCATAGAAATAAGAACCTGAAAAAAATTGTACTAAAGCGATTAACAGTTATTGTAACAGGAAGAAAAAATGGAGGGTTGGACGCTGAACCCCCCACACTATAGACAAGTGCTCTACCAAATGTGCGACCCAGACTGCTACATTCTTCCCCACTATCTTTGAGTTCCCCATGGTCCCAAGTTCCCTCAGATGGTCTTTATATGGCCCACAATTCCAAGTCCATCACTTCCAAGAACCAAGCTGGCCACCAAACTGTAACAGGAAGGAGAAAAATGCAAGGTCGGATTGCGACCTTCCACACCATAGGCAAATACTCTACCAACTGAGTTACCCAGACAGCTACAGTTATCAAAGATTTGTGCTCCAATGGATATAGAATCCCACAATAATTGTGAAGTTGATGTTTTCAGGACTGAAAGATGTTATTCCTTGAATTTGTGATCATGTAAACATTTTCTATATAATTCTACACATGTTATGAGCATTGATCAATGGGTATGATGGTAAAAAAACATTGTCAAATGTCTACAGTTTCTCAACCTCAGACTGAAGGCTTCAGTCTTTGTTTAAAATTCCACAAAACCACTTATGTGCTTAGCAGTTCTATTTTAGCAATACCATAGCCGAGGTGGTAAAACAACCACTAAAAGAATAAAGAGCACAGGTACTCTACACTTTTTTCCATTTTCTGTTGCATTTTTAACCAACTTAGAGATTGTTCAACCCTGTCAAGTTTTGGGCCTACTGTTGTGGAACTTAGTTTGGCAGTTTCAATTCAAGGTGACTGAAGAAATTGTGAGAAACATATCAGTCTTGTACCTCAGATGATAGAACACTTGCTAACAGTATTTCAAAGCTCAGGAAACCCCCAGATATATATGTTTTGCTTCTCCCATAACTAAAATGGATTTTCAAGATTACTGTATCTCTCAAAGATGAGTTGCCATAGAAAATTATAGCCGAGTATGGCAAGCAAATTCTGCTTCTTCTTAGTCACCAGAAATTATCAACTCTTTCTTTTTCACAACCAGGGACGTCGCCATGTGAAGGAAAGAAAACTTGATACACCTTAAACTGTTTAAACCTCCACAGAAAGTTGAGGAACAGGGAGGGACGTGCAGTACTGTAAAATTATCCGACATGATTGCACAAAGCTTCTCTTCCGCCTCATAATGGCCACCATCAACGAGTGTGATATGAAATTCCCAAACGAATCAAGTTCAATCAACCCACAAATAATTCATGGAATTTATGGAAACTCAGAAAAGGAACGGTGCCCCAGGGCTAGGCACAAGGCAAAAAACAACTGTTGTTGAAGGCAGAAACGGGGCGATTGAGCTATTATCCCTCATAACCAAGACTAAGATAATTAAGGTGCTGTCAACCCTTTACATTCTGACGCAATGTCTTGAAATATAAAGCAGTTTTTTATGCAATAAGCTAGTAATACCGTGTGTTTGTTTGTTGCACAATCTAAAGTATTCTGTGTAGAAGCGAAGCTCTACTTACATTATTTTATCTTTATCATTGAAAAGCGTTTCAGTGATTCTGCATAAAATTACGAGAGGGTATAAAATGTGTAGGCGGGCTGGCAAAATCTTACATCCAATTTTCAATTATCTATATTTCAATAAATGTCCATTGGATTCTTATAATATTTATACTTAGTATCGGGCATGATCTCAAATTTTAAAATATATTTTTGATTTTAAAAAATATTTGATATTTTTGAAGTTATTACAAAAAACATGGGCTACACTTTTTTCAATCGGTAAAAATTCATCCGAGGCAGGATAACAAAATTTTACCACCCAATTTTCATTGATCTATATTTCAATAAATATCTATTGGATTTTTACAATTATTTTACATAATATCGGGCATGACCTAAATGTTTAAAATCTATTTTTGATTTTAAAAAATATTTGATATTTTTGAAGTTATTAAAGAAAATACGGGCTACACTTTTTCCAATCGGTCAAAATTCATGCGAGGTAGGACGAGTGAGCTTTGAACATTGATCGATATCTCTCCACATAATTACGCTTGCCTATTAAAATTTTCAACAAATACGCGGTGGATATATATCTTTAATAGCAACAAATGGTATTTCCTATAATGGAGTGGTTTTCTTTTTATAAACGATTGTTTGTGACAGTTTATTGTTCTTTAATTGCGATAAGTACGCCGCCATCTTTGATCAAGGCACGACAGGTTCACCATTACACAGGAGGGATTTACAGAAAATAACTCATGGCGTCGTACTTATAGAACAATCAAATGTCACAAACAATCGGGTATAAAAAGAAAACCACTGCATTATAGGAAATACCCTTTTGTGATATCAAAGATACATATCCACCGCGTATTTGTTGCAAATTTTAGTAGGCAAGCATAATCATGTAAAGAGATATCGATCAATGTTCAAAGCTTACCCGTCCTGCCTCGGATGAATTTTGACCGATTGGAAAAAGTGTAGCCCGTATTTTCTTTAATAACTTCAAAAATACCAAATATTTTGTAAAATCAAAAACATATTTTAAAAATTTAGGTCATGCCGGATATTATGTCAAAATACTATATAAATCCAACACACATTTATGGAAATATAGATAATTGAAAATTGGGTTGTAAAATTTTGTTATCCTGTCTCGGATGAATTTTGACCGATTGAAAAAAGTGTAGCCCATGTTTTTTGTAACAACTTCAAAAATATCAAATATTTTTTTAAAATCGAAATATATTTTAAAAATTGAGATCATGCCCAATATTGTGTAAAAATATTATAAAAATCCAATAGATATTTATTGAAATATAGATCATTCAAAATTGGGTGCAAGATTTTGCCAGCCCGCCTACACATTTTATACCCCTTCTAAGATTACTGTTCCTTCTGCAGAGATCCCACCTTTAAAAGTTAGAAGGACCACCTCAGTCAGTCAAGTTAGTGAATGAGTTGAGAATGTGAGTAATTATGTAAATGAATCGAATGAGAGTGAGTTAGTGAGCGAGTGAGTCAATCAGCCAGTCAATCATTGGATCTAAACTTAGAAAACTGAACTTCCACCAGGGAAGAGAGGCTAGGTGCTCCGAAAGGGTAAGCACCTTCTGCTTGTCTAGCTATCTTTCTTACTTCAGTACTGGCACTTTACAGTTTAAACGCACTTGACATTAAAACAATCTAACCTCTTGAAATAATTATTCATTCTGTAGCTTCTATCATATGGAATTTTGGCTTCATCAATCACTGATCCATCAAAATACCTTCTAAAATCAGTGTAATTACTTGTAAATTCATTTATTATTATCATTTTCCCATTAATATGTAAATAATATCATTTAAAATGTTTTGGTCTGTTCATGCCATTGCATAATGGAGCAATATGATATGTAGATTGAAAGATAATCACAGATTTCTATCCTATAATGGGACACCATTATTATAGTATTATTCAGAGATATTGATTTAGTGCTTAGTTCGAGATTATGCAAGATGAACTGTTTGCCCAAAAACCCATGTTGTAAGGGATGATAAGGAAAAGACATTTTTAGATGTGTAGTTTATTAGACTGAAACTGAGGACTCGGGAGATAACTTGAGGTTTGAAGATGAATGTTCCTCATCACAGTAAACCATTGGACCTTTTGGCAAGAGAACTGAATCTGTCCTTAGTGGGTCGAAATGGCCTGAATGGTACTGTCACTGGCTTTCAAAGTCAAGGGTTGTGGGTTCGAACCTCACTCGGGACTTGAAAACTAGAACTGTAAAAAGCTAAATACTACTAGTATAGTCATTTGGATGAAACTCAAAACCGAGGTCCTGTGTCTAATTAGTGCATGCTAAAGACACCTCTTTAGAGTTCATAAAAGAGTAAGCCACCTGTGACCACCACAGAGGAAATTTACAACTAACAAGAGGCCCATGGGCCTTAACGCTCACCTGAGGCTAAGTACATATCTCATGCAGAGGTTCAATGGGCAATGACATTAATTAAAGAGAATGTCCAAATTTTCAGCAGTAAGGGCCAATTATATGCAAGGATTTTTGCAAATTAATAATACTCTTGACCTAAGAATGCTACATATAACATATCTAAAGTCTAGCTACAATATAGTACTTATAAACAGCTAAAACATCTATATATCAAAATGATTGTTGTGCAAATGCCTACAATATTCTAATATACATGTCTATACAAATAGTTGAAAGTTTTTGAGATAATTAACCATTTAAGTATTTGTTTGTATCTATGCCCTTGACCTTTGAACCTATAACCTTCATTCATATATATATATATATATAAATGACCGTTAGGCTAATGCCTACAATATTCCATTATACATACCTATACAAAAAGTTTATAGTTTTTGAGATAATGAACCATTTCAATATTACATGAAAAATGTGATTTTTGACCTTAAAAGGGACATAACCCCTAAAAGGGGGTCATCTGACAACTTTAACCCAATGGAGACTTTTGTAGAACTTTTGATTCTAAAGAGCCTAAGATCCATCAGATTTTTCCTATCTGCGATAGTTTCTGAGTTACAAGCAATTTAAAGTGATATTACTATATGTTCTATTTTTAGTAACAGCTGCCATATTTTTTGACAGATCAAAAATCGAAACACAACTTTTGTGCAGGATACCCTAAAAAACAATCATACCAAGTATCAGTAGTTTTAGAAAAGAAGATTTTTGAAAAATAATTAACAGACGACAGACGAAGGACGCCAAGTGATGGCAATAGCTCACCTAGACCGAAGGTGATTAAAACAGACTGAGAAAAGTAAGAATTTGAACCTAGACAGTGAGAGGTGTTGTGATCCATTAGCATGTGCTTTAGACCACTTGATTATTGAGATGCCCTAAGTATTTCCAGAGCTGCCAACCAATTGTTTAATTGCAGGTTCGACCAAAATCTGACTGTGTCTGTGTGCATCCCTACCAAAAGATTTGAAAATTGATAAAAAAATATCCTGCCTTGCCATGTGATGTCTTAGAGAAATGGATACAATATAATGCACACACTGCTCCTGGGCATAAAATTAATCCACTACAACCTTAGTCCACCCATGTTAATCACTCTAATTCACCACGATTACAGATGGATTTGAGTGGTCATGAATAAACATTGCCAATCCTTAAACTCTATGGTGGTTTGCGGGTCAGTCCTCTTCTTGGCGGGTCAGCAGGAATTCATGTCCAAATGAGGGTCAGACCCTCGGGCTGCGGGTCAGTTGGCAGCTCTGTATTTTACATGGGCAAGCACACTTAGTAAAAATACACAAAAACTCTAATGAAACAAGTTAAGAATTATGATTTTATTAGATCCCGCCATATTAATATACATTGTACATTGTATGCATAACAAACTATAATGAAATAACTGAAACATTACAATCTAACAAAAATTTGTGAAACACAAAAATGAAATGAACAACAACATAAAGTTCTCCTAATCCTAGTTTTACAATATTTTTCTTAACTAAGATTTTCTTTAATTTAAATCTGGCAAATTTCTCTTCAGCTCTAACAAAATTAATTATTCAGATTTAAAATTTACCAGACCTATTTTAAGGAAAATCTTAGTTTAGGAATGATAATGAAACTGGAACCTGGCCAGAGTTTCACAGTCTTTTCTTAACTAAGATTTTTTTTTAAATTTGAATCTGGCAAATTTTATTCTGAATAATTTTGTTGGTTTTCAATAACATGAGATCACTCTATGCTTTTTACACATATAATCTAATTCTGAACACAAATTTTATTTGAAGTACCTTTAAATATTAATTTGTCAAAAGTTGCCACATTTAAGTTAAGGAAAATCTTAATTACACACATGGCGGGTGTAGCTTGCTAAACAGGAGGTGCTTACCCTTCCGAAGCACCCAGCCTTACTTCCCTGGTGGAAGTTCATGTCTAACCTAACTTGTCAGTTCCAAAGTTTTTACTTTGCTTCTAGATTGTGATTAAGACATGGATTAGTATGTGTGTTTTTGATTACCATATTCAGTTTAAGTTCACCAAGTCGTCCATAATGACATTGTCAAAGCACCAAAGTGCATTTTAGTACAGCTGACTAGACGCCACTAACAGTATTATGATTATTGTAAAAATGAAAATAAATACTTCAGTCTTCTATGGTATGTCAAGGACAATTGGAAAACTGAGCCTGGACTTTGTTTCAGAGTGACTTACATTATTAAAACAATAATAAAATTTTAACATTAGACCTTTTCTCCCCGTTTTTCTTTATTTCTTGTGATTTCACAATTAGGAAAAACAAATTATTCAGATGTATTAACCATGTTAACGGTATACTTGTCTGCTTATTTTTCCTTTGGGACATTTGAAGTTAAAGAGAAGCAATAATCAGACGGCCTGCATAGACTGTAAACAAATTTTTATTAGCGGCTATTATCTTTTCAAAACCATTACACTACTACGGCCAATCTGTCTATAAAAGCCATCCAAGAGAACCAGAAAATGTGGCCTTTATACAGGTTCAAATACTACGAATAAAGAACAATTGGGATACAATTATACCAGCCTTTATAACCAGGTGACCCTTATATAGAGGTGGCCTTAAAGGCAGGTTGGATTGTATTCACTTTTGCTATATTGACTTAAACTGACTATTTGGTATAAATAATGCCATATTCAGAACAAAGTTTGCAATGGTTAACTACAGTGATTTTTTCGTCCTTGCAAAACATGTGAAAGTTACCATAGTTGCACCCAAATAAATGTTGGTTTACAGTTAAGATACTCTATATGGAAAATTGTACAAATATGGATTTCATTTAGTTTATCATAAGGAAAAGATTTTTTATATCAACCCTGAATAAAAAATGATAGTATAGGTCCTTCACAAACTGATGGCAGTGTTTACAATGAGTCCATTTTAATATAAAGGCGTTGCAACAAATGAAGAATTAAAAGGCATATGGGTTTACAGTCTTATTATAGGCAAACAACTTTAACCTGTCCGCTTGACCTTTCATTAGGAATATTCATATAGGATGATCCATCCAACACATGGGTAGTGTTAAGATTAAGGTTAATACATATACAGTGCACAAGTTTAATCTATGAGGTGAGTATATCATGATGTATAAAAAATTAACATTTGTGTTCCCTATACAAAGATGTACTTAGTCCGTGATAAATATTTAAATGTAAGGTCAAGCGGACAGGTCAAAGTTGTTTGCCTATACCTGTTCATGTAGTTTAGACTCACCCTGTTTATAAACACTCTGCCATCAGATTGTGAATGGCCTATATTATAGTGAGAAGACTCGAGTGAAATATCAACAAACGGAGTTATCAAAATATCAACAAAGCTACATCAAAATGATCAATGTTAAAATGAAAATAGGCATTTTATTTAACAATAAGTGAAATAATGTTGTTTCATGCCTTAGTCAAGATTCTTTCATTGTACACTGAGGTAAACTGACGTATCGCCGGCCAAGCCCACAGTGTTCGACACTGACCGCCATCACAGTACCAAAGCAGTGTCACGACAACTAATGACGTTCTAGTGTCAGTGACGTCATTAAACCGCACAATTCAGGCAGAGTTTTCTTCTTCTTTTTTTTTGTGTGTAATTCAAGCATGTCGGCCCTTTGTCAGAACACTGGGTGTGACCGGCGATACGTCAATTGGTTCTTTTGTGTAGAAAACTGGAGTACGCAGAGAAAATGAGAAAACTAACAACTGTAAGGATAGATAACTGATTATAAACATAACCGATTATTATACCACATTATATCTGACAATACTCATAGAAAACTATTGTTTTCTACTTAATGTTAATGAATTTAACAGAATTACATGATTTTAACAAACTACAGGAAATAATTTATGCCAATCCCTCATTTTAAAAGGAAAACTTTAAATGTTTGGGGCGTAGGGTATTTGGCTCTTAAGAGACAGTTGTAGTTTTCTCTGGGCACTACAGTTTTGTATTGTAAAGCTTGTCAATTCACTTGCTGAAGGTTGGTTGTTTTCTCTAGGCACTACAGTTTCCTACACAATCCCAGAACTGACCTGCCTGCCCTAATACATGTATGTATAAGTAAAAGAATGTTGACTTCCACATAATACATCATTATTCCACTCTGCTCTCGACTTGTAAAGTATATCTATCCAAGAGTAATCATTATGGTATATATGATATATTTTTATGTGACTTAATGGTGTAAAACCAGAATTCTTTTAAGCAAATAATATACTGCAAGTGTTCATTCTAGGAACTAGGTTACAACTCACGGACTGAGGCAACAAAAGTAGCAACAGAGAGAGGAAAATGGAGAGAACTTGTGAATGGCCCAATTCTCCTCATGGAGAGACGGAAATAACTGTAAAACTAACTGTTCATTCTAGAAGAGACCATGGGGCTATTGATCCCTTTATTTGCTAAATGAGCTCCATTTTTAGGTCTTATTAGACCATAATTCAAATTACATGAATGCAAAAATATTGACATTATGGTGTTTAAGAGGAAAGTTTTTAAAATAGCCCCCTCCTCAAAAATCTTAGATTAAACGCTTCTGCAAACATCTCTCCATAACAACTAAGAAACTGCTCTACCACAGAATTGTTCAAAATTACAAGTATCACTATCACTTAACCTTGACTTGGTAAGTACCTGGCCCTACCTTCACAATCTTTCCTTAACATAAGATTTTCTTTATCCTGAGTCTCAGAAATTTAAAGTCTGATAATTTTGACAATCTAAAAGTTGTTAAAATTTAGCAAGACTTTCAAAAATTAAATCTAAGATAAGAAATAATTGTAAAACTGGGGCCTGAAAACATTAGACAATTTTCCAGCAAAATACTCTCGGATAAAAAACATGAAAATCTCGCTTATCATTAATATTTCTCATATAATTTCTGGTTTTTACATTATGATGGCACCAAAGAAGTAATTATACAAAATATTCAGAAAATGAAATGAGCTCTATATCACACGATAACACATAATTATCACATGACAAATGAATTTTACACAAGATAAAAAAAAAACAAACCAGTAAATCCAGTGTGTTGTGTTCTTGTTAGGTTACCATGGATACAACATTTGTTAAGGTTACCATGGATACAACATTTGATAATGTGTACATAAATAATACATTTACTGTTATGCATAGATAATAAATAGTGAATGGCATCACATCTACAGAAAAGAGACAAATGTTATATATTTTCCAGATGAAAAGCATTCTTTTGCTTTATTTTTGTGGATTACACAGCATCAGAGTAAATAGTGAGTCTTCAAAGACAAAATGTTCCTTCAATTTTGAAGACTAAATGTACATTTATTTATTCTGTTCAAAATAAAATAGAATCTCATTAAAATACCCCAAGATATTTTTAATAGCCACATTGCTTATCAAAGCTTTAATAGCCACCTTGCTTATCATCAAAGCTTTAATAGCCACCTTGCTTATCATCAAAGTTTTAATAGCCACCTAGCTTGTCATCAGGGTATTTTGTAGTCCAAACCAACATGAGCCAATGTGTCACATACTAACTCCAGATGCACAGGTTAAGACCTACTGACAAAACTTATCGAACTTATGTTTGAGTATTGTTATTCAACTTCACTGACAATTCTAGTTTTCTTAATAAGTGACAGAGATCTTCAGAAATGAAATAATTGTAAACCAAACATGAGATGATGGTGTAACTGCATAGGTCAAAGGTCATAACCTAATGATATTGACAAAACCTGTGTGGCATATAAGTCAACTTTACTGACAATTTTAATTGTCTTAATAACTGAAAGAGGTCGTCAAAAAAGAAATTATAATATAAATGCAATGTGTTGAAATATTTATAAAACTACGCGAAAAATCACAAATTTTTCACTGGTTTAATAATAATTATAATAAAATGATATATACATGTATATGTTACGAAGCATTGTACTTTCAGAATATTAGGATAACTTCAATATTCTAGACAAGTACAAAAGATTGTCTTATTAATTTAAATGTACTTTTTTCATTAATGGAACAGAAATTTCCAATAATACAACGGACTGTAAAACTGTTTCTACTATGATATCAGAAAGTTTTCAATCAGGGGAAAATAAAAATACAGACACAGTTGAATTTTCTGATACTGCACACTTCTGCTATCAGCACTCTTTTTTCACCCTTCTGTCCATTTTTAATAACAATTACAAGCACAAATAAATAAAACATTGTTAAACTGTTTTAACAAATGTTTAGATCTCATCTAATGAAAAACAGAAAAATTTCAATTCTGTACAAGTCACATAATGGCTACACTGTATACTGCAACTGGAGGTATTGTTTGATCACTAAACTTCTATTAAGATCTAAAGACTCTTGCAGCTATTTTAGACTCCCAAGATCTGAATTTGAATTGGTTTTTACTTGCAAAAAAGAACCATTACAGCAGGAACCACTCTGATAATTGCGATGTTTACACCAGAAGTGATGTCCTTGGTGACGTTTTACATCATATGCCCAACAGAGTCCGTCATTTGCCTGGTTTTTCAACATGATAAATCCCCATTAGCGCCAATGTTTTTCACTGTTAAAAACAGAGTGGTTCCTACAGTAAGTTTTTTTTTTATAAAATAAATATTATTTGACCTCATCTTATAACCAATGATCAAAATGATGCACAACTCAGTAACCGCAAAAATTGCAGCTCTTTCGATTTTGATGACAAAAACGGAAATCGGGTCAAATTGAAGCCATCTACTCACAAGTTAAAATCACAATGTAGCACAAACAAAATCTGTTGCTCCTTTTTTTCACATACACATAAACCATTCTTACTTCTTTGATTTTAAAACACTCTATATTTGTAAAAATCACACAATCCCGTCGTAAAGTTCCACCCAAAGACAAGGGAGAGATATATATCAGAACCACTCCCATCAAAGGAAACAGTAATGTCCGTGTGTTTTTTAAAATGGTAATGCTGAAAATATCAAGAAAAAAAAAATTTTAATATCAAAAGATACAATATACATATTATTATATAGCAATATATGCATCACATAGAAATAAAAGGATAAATCCTGAGGTGTTAGCGTGCAATAAATATCGATATTTGCATGCAAACTCTGTTGCAGTCCGAGGTTTCCCGAATCAATTTTTCATAATGCAGGCTTTGTCACATGATGCTGTCATTTATGATGTCGTACCTTGTTGTTACAAGGCTGACGACGTCATGATTGTGTTGTTGTCGTATTGCACTAGTTCTTATATCTAGTGCAATATTTATGTATTATAAGAAAAAATGGTATTTTGCGCTGAAATACAAGTGGGAAGTAAACGAAATTTATTTTGCTATATAATAAAAGGGTTATTGAACTGAAATTGTGAAATATTGTCCCTCATTGACTTGAAATTTGCACTCGCAAGCTCTTGCAAATGTCGAGTCAACTCGGGACAATATTTCACAACATCAGTTCAATAACCCTATAACATTAGTGATGGAAATAAGACAAAATTTTGAACCAGGTGCTTGTCTGATGTTTTTCGACATTTTTAATATGGTACATAGGACAGTACTGAAAAAGTTAACAGTTATGGCATGTAAGATTGGCTGCTATTTACAACACTGATCCATTTAATATACACCTAACATTAAATAGGGCCCTTAATTCTAACATATAATTTGTAATAAATACTCTAATGCCAACTTGCCATGTGGTTGGCAAAATAAGAGTCGCTACTCATGTTTTATTACATTATTAGCTGCATATATAAGTTAACTGCCTAGCAACAAATCAACAACCTTAATGTCCTACTTAAATAAAGACTATGGTAGCTCAGTTGGTAGAGTGCTCCCTCCTAAAGTGGAGGTCGTGGGTTTAAACCCCGACCGGGTCTGACCCAAGACTTGAAAGTGGGCAATGACTGTTCTTTTCGCCAACCACTCGGCACTACGAAATGAAAGTCATGGTTAGTTCGGATGGGAACTTACAATAAACAAGGTTCCATGTCACTGCAAGGCACAATAAAGAACCCTGCTGTATAATGCTATCAGCGCCAACACACAAGAAAAATTCCTGCACCTTTGCCTATAGGTTGCAACATCTCAAAATAAGTAAAATATTCTTGACTGGGACGTTAAACACCATTAATCTACCTTAATCATTATAACTCCACTCAACTCAATGTCCAACTTACCACTGTATCCAAGAAATGTGATATAAATGTAGTAAAATATAGCTATTAACCACAGTGTGTTTGTTACCTAGCAACAAATCAACAACCTCAATGTCCAACTTACCACTGTATCCAAGAAATGTGATATAAATGTAGTAAAATATAGCTATTAACCACAGTGTGTTGCCTAGCAACAAACCAAATATTCCTCCTTTATAGATTAAGGCTGAAATGTAAATAAAACATCTATATAAGTAAAACATTGAAAATATAAAACCAAATTAAACTATAGAAAAACCTCCTTATAATAACTTTGACATTTCACTTATTGTCACAATATTCATAGATCTAGGAAACGGAAAAAACCCTCTACTGAAAAGAGCAGAAGCAATAATTTTTTGGATACTTCTTGTTTTCTTACCATAGTTTCTTCCCACCTGAAAGGAAACCAATTATTGATTATCAAGTGCTTAAAATCGGGTCACAATCAATCTATTACTATATAAGAAGAAGCATTCACAAGGAAGAAATATTCACAATTTTCACTGTGACACTTGTACCGCGAATATATCTTCTCAGTGAAAATGATTAATTCCTTTGGTTCATTTTCCCTACAGTCAGACGCGTGAAAATTTCTTACAGTGAAATAGTTTAGAAGACCATAACTGCGAATGTTTCCTACTGCTCACAATTCTTCTTAATATACAGTATTATTAATAAATCATCAGTTCATCACTACCATTTTCTATTATCACTAACCACATGAACCATTTGGTAAAACTAGCAGAACTTTGAACAACTAAGTACTGAGGGTTAATCCTGTAAAGAACTTCCCTTCCAAGTGGGGCTAATAAATTTGCGGTTACTTCATATCACTGTTTAGTATTGGCCTGACGAGCCTAAAAACTAAGCACAGGTCTTTTTATTGAAGTATGTGTATTTCAATATTTTATACTCCTTTGTGAAACAGATTTTGGGTTTTCAAAAACAAACACCTACATGTAGTTTTTATTGTGTTATGACAGTGTTTTTTTTAAATGTGTCTCATGTTCATTTTCATGTAAATTTGTGAGTGACATGACATAAAATAATGCTACAGTGAAACACGTTTTTAACACAGCCCTGGGGAATCTATCTTTCACTTCATTAGAAAGCAACTTTGTTATACTTATATAAAGGAGCAGTCAGGCCAAATGTTTGACTTTGTACTATCCATGTATTTGGTGTAAGCATGTTCAATATATTTGTGTTTTACTGTATCACCAATGTAATCTTGAGAGAAATACAGTCAAACCTGTCTATAAAGGCCACCAAAGGAAACAGTAAAAGAAACCTTTATAGAAAGGTGGCCTTAATATACAGGTTCAAATAATATGAATAAACAATTTGAATACAATTCTACCGGCCTTTATAAGCAGGTGGCCCTTATATAGAGGTGGCCTCTAAGGAGGGTTGGTCTGTATACCCATATCCACAATATTGGGAATGGCAGCTGGAGGGACAGGGGGATTTCTACATTCTCCCTAAACTCCCATTTTTGGAGAGTAAAACATATTCTACACCGAGCACCTGACAACCAAAAGATATACACATGATACGTGTCAGTATGCTTATTTCCTGAATTGTCACTGATTGTAAAAATTTGTAAATGCAAAGGTTTCTGGATTTATCATGTTTATAGTACATGTATACAATATAGAACAACTAGCAAACTTTAGTTGAGGCTTATCCTTCAGTTACAATATTTCATATTTTTAATAATTCTGTTTTCTTTACTTTTACTTTTATTTTTATTTGAGTATCAGTTATACCCCAATGGGGTTCGCCGCTGTACCACGTGATAACCTCTAACATTTATGCGAAACACTTATTTCCAATGGATATGGAATAACATGAGATGATGTTTTCCCACAATAACGACGTCATTCCAGCAATCTGTGATGTGGACGTTTTCCAAAACGTTCCACACAAACATTAAGAGGTACTGATGACATCGTACAGCGGTGAACCCCATTATATGTATGTAACAAATAACAACTTACCATTTATAAAAACTAACTGAAACAAATGCAAGATCATGAGTAGTGGAAAAAATGCATTCAAATGTACATCAAAAGCATATGCCCATTCCACATCCTGACCCCTAGGTGGCGCTGATATCATATATTTGTTTGAAATTAACCTGAAATGAAAAATTGACAGAATTGAAAAAAATTGATTTTTTAACAGTTTTACATCCCAGTCAAGATTGTTTCACTTATATTGAAGGGGTCAGTTCAGAAATGTTAAATGAATCTGGAGTAACATGTAGAAAAACACCCATAGTTGGCAAGATAAACTTCGATTCGAACCTAAGTTAAGAGAGGTGCTTAGTCCATAATAGTGTCTTTAAAACAAATAGGCCACTAAGGTCCCTGGAAAAAAAGAGTGAGAGAACATGCTGTTTCTAAAAATTTATGAACCAGTACTTGACCAAATGCTAAGTTTCCACAAATTTCAAATTATTAGTAGCCAAATTAAAAAAAAAAAGTGAAAATAAAGTCCATTTTAGAGTATTTTTTCACAAATTTGCTAAAATAGGTTATTTTTTCAAAGAATTTTTCATAAATTAGTAGCCAATGGCGATTTTGGCTATCAGGAATGGAAACATAGAAATGTTGACCACCTGCAAGCCTTTTTCAGATAATGTGAAAATCACAAGAAATATGGTGCATTTAAAAATCTTGTCTGTTACAGCAAACCTTATATGATATGACTGCAATTTTACAGTCCATACTCGGTTGTCTATGTTTGGTGACAACTGTTTTAAAATTAGGTGACCTCCTTGGTCTTATTGGGAGGCCTCAGTGGCTGGGCGGTCTAAAGCACTGGCTTCAGATTCACAATGCCTTACTCTACCTGGAATCCATTGTTCAGATCTTAAGTGTGCAAATATTTGTTTGTATGCTCGCTAAATGCTAGTGGTTTATCTTTGAGTACTCTGATTTCCTGTTGGCTCCTTCCACCATCTCAGAACTGACTCTGGTTTCACAATCATTCCTTATATAAGATTTTCCCTAACTCAAATTTAGCAAATTTAGGTAATCTCTTTTTGGAACAACTGGTGAATATTTTTGTCAAAACTAAATGCAAATGTTTAAATCTAGAAATAATCTTTAAAATGACACCTTAAACTCTTGAATATCTTCATTATTAACAAAATTATAAAGATTTTAAATTTGGCAAGATTTAAGTTAAGGAAAATCTTAGTTAAGAAATGACTGTGAAACCGGGGCCAGACTGCCTTGATATAAGTGAAATAATCTTAACTGGAGCAAATATCAATACTCTACTCTATCTACTCTGTCTTATGTGACCTTTCTGCACTGTGTGAAGACTGTTTTAACAATATTAATACTGTATACATGTATAATCATTACTTAGAATTATAGAAAGCTTTTCAGACATAAATACTAGACAAAAGAATCGGTAAAACTGATACATGTACCCAGAAAAAGGTTAGTTGTAAAAGGGGTATTTCTTAATTCTTACCGGTAATTAAAATAAGTTTGTTTGAATAAAATTTTGCAAAGGCCAAATGGAGTTATGATTCTTGTACGCTGCACTTCTTTTCATTGAGTTCAATTAACCTTTCAGGTTGATACGAGACGGACCAAAAAAGCGGTAACTATATGCTCTTCCATTTATGTAGTAGGTTGTTTAATTTTTCTATTAAATGGATTTCAATTTTGTATTGCCAAGTGGTATATACTGCCAACTACTTCTGCTTGAAAATTTTTAATATTTACCGGATCAACAGCATCATTACTCCGCTCTACTAAAATTTGTATAATAGCATTTTGCAAAATATACCAGAGAAAAATTGCAACTCTAAATTTATATCCATGCTCACAAATTAAGTCCAGTCTTTAAAATGTGTGTTCTGGGACTATGTCAAGCTCTGATGACATGTTCATACCTTTGTGAAGTTACAAAACTTCCTTTTTGTAAGTAAAACCCTAACTGAACAATTATTATAAATTGATTTGAAGACTAATTGATGTAATATAAAATTTTTCTTATTTTTCTTGTCCCTGAGGTACTTTTGTTTTTCATAGCACAAGAAATTTGATTTTGTCATAGTATCCATGCCTCAAATGGATTGGATTAGATCAGAATGGATTATGGTGTTTACATCCCAGTCAAGATTCTTTTTCTTAACAAGGTAGTCAGTTTTTAGATGGTGGAGGAAACCTTAATGTCCAAAGAAAACCGCTGACGTTTCTTGCACTAGGATCTGCCCCAATGAGATTATGTGCTTTAAGACTACTCAGTCACCAAGACCCCACCAAATTATTTATACGAAATAAAATTAAGGAACAGTACATGATGCATACCAGAAAAGTGTTGCTATAAGCAGTCCTACGCCGATACAGTCCACAAAAACCACCCAAATGATAAACTTTAAAAATCCAATAAAATGAATCTGCAAAACCACTGAAAAACCAATTGAGGAAACTGAAAAAGAAACAAGAAAAATATTAATATAAGACAGTGTAGACATTCTAGAAGGGGGCCATTGGGCCCATCGATTGATTATTTTGCCAAAATGACCCTATTGTTAAGGCCTTAGGGGGCATATTTAACATTATATAAATTAAAAATATTGATGCTATGGTGTTTGAGAGGAAGTCTTTTGAAAATGGCCCCCATCTAAAAAATCATAGAATGAACACACACTAGTGTAAGATTCAATATTCAATTAAAAAATTCAATATTGCATAGATATTGCCATTAAGTTAAATGGACACTGCAGTAACTAACTTCATTGAGTGCTTGTTAAACATGTGGGAGGTTTATGTCCGAATCAAAGTCTGAACTAACCAAGACTTGAAAATAGGTAGTGACTGTATTCCACCAGGTACTCAGTAATTAATTTATTCAGAAATGAAAGTCACTAGGTCCTTAGGAAGAGGCCTTAAAAACCAATGCCCCATGTATGGTAGGTGTGGGATGCTAAAGAACCCTCCCTGCACATTGCCCTGAGCACACTGCAAAGGTAAAATTTTCTTGCCACTTCACGTATAGCTTGTGATGTCTCGATTAAAGTGAAATATTCTTGGCTGGGAAGTAAAAACTCCATTCAATCAATTAATAGATTTAATCACTGATTATAACCAACTGTTACAAAGAAATACAGCAAAATAAGTATTCTACAAAATACAGTCAAACTTGTCTTAAAGACCACCTTTACATAAGGATCACCTGCTTTTAAAGGCCAGTAAAACTTTATCCAAACTGTGCTTTATTCATGTTATTTGAACCTGTATATTAAGACCACCTGCCCATAATGTCTGGTTAAATTTTATCCCAAATGTTCTTTATTCATGTTATTTGAATCTGAATATAAGTGTTACCAGCTCATGAAAACCACTTTTTATAAGCCATTATAAATCTTTATAAATACAGTTTTACTGTCATATGGTTTTCTAAAATCCAGCATATTTTAGTGAATTATGCTTAATTTTCATGGAAAACCCAATTAACTTGAATAATGTTTGACATTGTTAACTTACTTCAGTCTTGTTGTAACTTGAAATTGCTATGTGCATCTGCGATTACGGTAAAATATTTCTGTTGAAAGAAAATTGTTGCCACTATGGGGATTTCATATGTCGAAAATTATGATCTTTACACTGTAAGTGATATCCTTGGTGACATTTTATGCAATATGCAAAAAGATCTGCCATGCCCTTGATTTTCAACATAAAAATTAATACCCCTATTGTCCCAATGTTTCACTATATGCAGATATATTCTAAGGTGATCACAGATGCAAAGAGCAATTTCATGTTACAGCTAGGCTCAAGTAAAAATATCAAACTTTCTTCAAGTAAATAAAATTTGAATTTGCTATGAAAAGTATGTATAAATCACTGTGCAAAATTGTAACTCTGAGAGTGAAATTAAACACCAGTGGCTGAAAATCAACATCAGTAATTATAAACAGTGTTTACTTGCCATTTTAATTAGGAAATCTCCACTTACATTTTATTATAATTTATTTTTCATTTGGAAAAGGGTGTCAGAAATATTATATTCACTTACCCACTAAAAAACTCAACAGAACAAGGAATGCTGGGTCATCTCGTGCCCACTGATCTTTCGTATCTGAAAAGTATGTAAAATTAAAATCACAGAACTGAAAACACTTAAAAAAATAAAAGGAAAAAATGATGTGCTACAGGGCTCAAAGTGACCTTCTTTTAATTTAGGGACCAGCAAAGCTCCTAAACAAAATTTTTCAGTTGCCAATTAAGAATTTTAGTTGCCAAAAATGAAACTATAAAGAATTTTTTCTTGGAAGCTCCCTCAAACAACATTCATAACATTTGACAAATTAGTACTTATTGGGTCATTAAAACGGGTAAAAGAGTTAATGAAACAGACTGAGCAAGAGAACCACTCACTGCAGTAGCTCAGTTTGTATTGTACTTGCTCTGTAAGCAACCTCCAACTGGGTCTGACCCAAGACTTAAAAGTAGGTAGTGACAGGCACTCTGCATTACGAAATGAAAGTCACAGTTCTTTCAGATGGGAACTTAAAATAAACAAGATCCTATTTCACAGTAGGCTTGGCATGATAAAAAACACTGCTGTATAATGCCATCAGCACAACACACAGAAAAATTTATGCACCTTCACCTATAGCTGGCGATGTCTTGAAGTTGATATAAGTGAATATTTTTGACTGGGATGTTAAATACCATTTCTCAACTCGGACTTAGCAATGTTGTTAACTGGATAACATATTTAAATTAGACATTAACACAGATTTTCATTACAGGTATAACTTACGTTTTCTATATTGGAAATTTCTGTACCTGAAACAGAAAGAAATAAACTTTTAATTACTAGATGAACTACTGGTATGCATAAAACTATAATTATAGCAATCTTATATCCTCATTAAACTTCAAATAAACACCAGTATTTTAGTTAGGTTGTTTTCACAGGGCTCCCCATCTTTTTTTTTCTGATCCATCTTGTCCTTTTTGCAATGATTTACCGTGTTTCCTGGACGGAACAATGATAAAAATACCAGTAGTATATAAATTTGTGCACCTTCGCCTATAGCTGGCGAGGTCTTGATATAAGTGAAATATTCTTGACTGGGACGTTAAACACCATTACTCAACTCATTTCAATATACAGTAAAACCTTGTTATAGTGACCCTTGATAACTTTGCCATCTTGCTTATCGCCATACTATTTTGAAGTCCCAAAATCCATTTTGCTTATGTTTTTCTTTAAGCGCCTACTTCAATTTGTTGCCAAACCCCTTTTTATGCCAAAATTTGACTGAACAAATGGTGGCAATGAATCAATGTTTTACTGTAGATAACATACATGTAGCAGAGAGAGAGAAAGAGAGAGAGAGACAGAGAGGGAGAGAGAGAGAGAGAGAGAGAATACTTACACTTTTTGAGGTGCAATGAACAAGTATATCATTTGCCAGAATGCATATTCAAAAATCCAAATCCATTGTTTGAACTTCAAAAGTCTTCTTAAATATTTCTTCCTTTTTGATGTTGCTGTCAACCTTGAGTCTTGTTTCGAGTCCTGGCGTGACAGGTGTCTCGCATGTTCATCTCGAGTAAATGGAGATGATGTAGTTGAAGATGTTGGAGACACGGGTGGTGAAGTCTTGGTGTAGCTGTACATCTTTAATCTATTGCTTGGGTTATTTTTTTTTACATTAAATCAACAAATCAATTCTTCTAGTTGATCATTAAAAATTCCTAAGAACAAAATATGAAAGAAAATTCAGTGATAACAATACATGTACTAGTGTTGGGAATTTGTTGCAATTTAATAATTGATGATTGATTCACTGCAACCGATCAATCATCAGTTATAATCGATTAGAGGCATTTTATTCCAATTTTTTTTTCAACATATGCCATTATTACATTTCCAGTGACCTGTTATCTGATTTGCTAGGAAAATGAACAGCAACCAATGAGAAGGAGGCTTTCAAATGTGTATTGGTTACCAAAAATGATAATGTCTCCTGATTACCTGTATGCTTTTGGATATAGGCTTTATCATCAACAAAAAGGGCCATTGACGACAGTGCTATGAATGATAAATCGGGGATAATTTGGTTACCAAGACATGTTTTTGCAAATACGAAAGGGTTCAAGTCAAGAAGAAAGCACAGTTTTTTCACGGCCAAAAGGGAAGCATTCTCTAAAGAAGTGTGTACATAATTCTTTAACCAATCAAGTAACAAAAAGTCCATTAATCACATATCAATCCCTAAATTGGCGAGTTGAAAAATTTGTAACAAATTCACATGAATTTTCCTGCAATACTTTGCCATATTGAAATGTGAACGAAACAGGATCTGACAAGATCATTCTTTCTTTCGGAGATCCCGCCACTGTATAGTGCATCACTGTTATTAGTGTAAAAACAGAGTATGCATATATTGTCTGTTTTCGAATTATTTCATGGTTTTTCCTGAGAAATATAGAAGTTTCTAAAGGTTTGACCTGGTAAATAATCTGCATTTGGCCAATGCTGAAATTAATTTGAATAAAAACTTCTGTCATAGAACTTTGTCTGCTGCGCATTCTGAACGGTCACGTCGTCATTCATAAGAGATGGTATTATAATTATGAATAAAAATACATTCAAATTGGAATTTTAAATACAATCCCAAGCCTGGCAACTGGCATTCACACTGACCCAGGCCAAGAAACAGGCACCTAAAGCGTAAAAATACAGATTACCCTTACGATATAATTTCACATTTCATTCCATCTTAGTCTCAGGTAACAGTTAAACTGTGTAGTTTAAATAAAAAGGGATAATGAGGAGTTTGTCATCGCTAAAATAAGCAAAACTCTTAAATGTTGACAACTGAAAACTTTTCACGTATACCGGAAGTTACACATGAAATAATTCATCATGGTTAAACAAACGCTTTCTTCTTGTTGCTTGGAGATCTTGTCGTTTATATGACCATCGAAAAATAATGATTAAGGAGTCCCTTCTTGAGATTAATTAACAGTATTCACAGTTCTTTATTTTTTGTTTGGTCTAAATTGTTGTTTTTTAGAATTGTTCTTATATTTCAGAAAAAAATTTCAAACTGTGTTAAGGTCTTGAACAAAGGTCAATGCTAAAGAGATTGCACATTTGACAATCATATCTTGGCCATTACTCATTGCTGGTTTGTAGAATTTTCATGAAATTTCAAATGTTCTCAATGGTGTGTTAAGGCCTTGAACTAAGGTGATATGTAAGAGGCCAAAGCCGAAGAAGTTGTATTTTTGAAAATCATATCTTGAACTAAGGTGATATCTAAAAGGTCAAGGCCTAAGAAGTTGTATGTTCGAAAATCATATGTTGAACTAAGGTGATATCTAAAAGGTCAAGGCCGAAGAAGTTGTATGTTCGAAAATCATATTTTGAACCAAGGTGATATCTAAAAGATCAAGACCAAAGAGGTTGCACATTTAAGATTATATCTTAGCCAAAACTCATTTTTGTTTTGTAGAATTTTCATGAACTTTCAATTGTTATTCATGGTCCAATAGTATGTCAAGGCATTTAAAACCAAGTTTTTTTCTTAAAGGCCAAAATCACATGGTTTATTGATTTGAAAATTGTGTTTGGCTCTTAACTCATTGCTGTATTAAAGAATTTTTGTACAAATTGTTGTCATTGTTAAATGGTGTGTCAAGGCCTTAAATCAAGGTTATAGTTTAAAGGTCAAGGTTACAGAGGGTGCTTACATTTGCTGCTTTGGAGAGTTTGCATACATTTCACACAGATACCTGTATAAGAGTAGAAAGAATGATAATGCTTTACACCGCTGTACGCCCATCAAGGTATGAAGGTTGTCTGTTCTGGGATTACAGGGAAAAGGGGAATAGTCAGAGAAAAAAACAACTTTTGTCAACTGACAAACAAGGACCTCCTCTAGGCATTAGTACAGAGGGTTAATACGTTATTGTTCAGAGTCATATTAGCTTTATTGCACCTATTGGTGGCTATTTAAAGAAATAATAAAATTTTGAAAAATAAAAAAAAGAGACTATCAGTGATGTAGTACAAGTGGAACCATGATATATTAAAGTTGAGGAAATTGAAAAAACTAATTTTTTAAGTCACAACATTAATGATTGTTTTTGTTCCATTACCTAACCTATGTAAAAGCTAAAAATCTGCTTAAACCAAACAAAACCTTTGCTCCAGAATGTGTTTGGTTTAGAGAGTGAATGAGCAAATGGATGCTTATGCCTCATTCAAGATTCTTTCACTTAAATCAAGGCAATCAGTTTTGTGGGACGGTGGAGGACATTTGAGTACCAAGAGAAAACCACTGACATCTGGCAAGCCCAGTAACAAACTTTCTGACTCTAGGATCTACCTGATGTAATCTGAACCTAGACGGTGAAAAAAATCTGATATGAAAGCACAGCAAGGCTTAGACCACTCTGGTACTGATCAGCTGGAGACCCTGTTAAGTTTAGACAAGTTTCACTGTACAGTCCAACCTGTCTTAAAGGCCACCTCTAAACAAGGGTCACCTGCTTATAAAGGCCAGTAGAATTGTATCCCAATTGTTCTATTTTCATATTATTTGAACCTGTATATAAAGGCCACCTGCCCATAAAGGCCAATTTTACTGGTTCTCTTGGGTGACCTTTATAGACAGGTTTCACTGTATGTTCATAATTCAATATATCTGGTAAATCTATTGATTTAATTTTTTTTGAAAATTATACAAACAACAATTATTGTGTTTTAATTTAGTTTATTTAGAAAATTAAGACATATGGTGTAAAAACATTAAAATTAAAAATATCAGCATAATTGTGAAAACCAACATATAAAACATTTGTGATATGTCAAGCAAAAACCACATTAATGGCTCTTTTTAAAATTTTCTTTAGGATGTTATTGGTATCTATATAATTGTATATTTCCTGAAATATATTTTCCAATGACCTGGTATAAAGTTGTGAAGAATTTTACCTGTATGCTACCCAAAGAAGACCAATTCCTTGGCAAGAGATCTGAAAAACGTTCTCACACTAGGAGTTAAAACTTAGGCTGTGACAAGCGCAGTGATCCGTAATTTTCCTAAATTGTTATAAAAACTACCGTACTAAGTATGGTTGTTGCTTGAGCTGTCACATTCAACAACAGTTAGTAACCAGCATGAACACATCAACAAATAAGTACAAAAATGTATTCCATTTTTATCCAACCCTCAATTTCATAACAGAACATGTTTCATCATTTCTTTTATTCCAACCCTAAATTTCTTAACATCTAGAACAGATTTTTTTTACCCTAAACTTCATAACACAACTCGTTTTATGTTTTTTAATTTATTAAACCAAAATTTTTCTCTGATTTTTTTTGTACAACATAAAAATAAAACAACTATTCTTTATGACATAATTAAATCTTAATCACATGTATATCTATTTGTTCATTGATTGGGGCTCCATACAAGGAAGAATACAAAAACAACAAGAAGAAATAAATATATTATATAGGAAACCAGTAAAAAATACAAATGTATTGACCTGTCCACTTGACCTTTCATTAAGAATATTTATATAGGAGGTCTACCAAATACATGGGTAGTATTAGAATAAACAGTTCATACACATACATGTTTCCCCTGATGTAGAAGATAAACACCTGTGTTCCCAATACACAAATCAGAGCTGCCAACTGACCTGCAACCTGCAGGTCCAACCCTCATTTATACACAAACTCCCGCTGAATTCCTGCAAAAAGGGGACTGACTCGCAAATGACCATAGAATTTGAGGATGTGCAGTGTTCATTCATTAGCACTCAAATCTACATGTAATCACAGTGGATTTGAGCAAATTTACATGGATGGAATAAGAGTGTAATGGATTCATTTTGTGCCGATAGTTGGGTGAAAAAATCACTGCATGTGTACTGTATCTATTTCTCTGTGAAATCATATAACAATGTACCATTTTTTAATGTTAATTTTCAATTATTTGGAAGGGATGCACCTAGACACACACCTCCTAACCTTCAGTGGTTTTCGGTAGGACCCGCAATTACACAAAATAGGGCTGTCAGTTCTGCAAATGTACTGGTCCATAATAAATATTTAAATTAAAGGTCAAGTGGGCAAGTTGTTTGCCTATACCTAAACGCCAGTATCAATAATATAATTATAATAATAACAATAATTGTTATTTGACCATTAAAGAAATATAAAGTTGGAATGCAATTATCAAGAGGATTGCTGAGCATTCAAAATACCCCACCACAAACTTTGCTCATTTCATAATGGCTTTAAGGCCAACACTGCTCCACTAACCAAAATATTTTTTTAAAAAATCAGAATATTATTAAGTTTATCAAAGATAACAATAGTTATTTGACCATTAAAGAAATATAAAGTTGGAATGCATTTATCAAGAGGATTGCTAAGTATGCAAGATACCCCACCACAAATTTTGCTCATTTTATAATGGCTTTAAGGCCAACACTGCTCCACTGACCAAATACTTCGAATATAAAATTCAGAACATCATTTAGTTTATCAAAGATAACACATGATAACAATAGTTACTGTACAAAAACTAAACTAATTAAAGTAAGACAAACTGGTGAATGAGTAGAGGTAGGTGTAATCATGTTTTACGCCAAAAGTCAAGATTTTTTCCCTCATTTTATCCTGTTTATATTTAAGTGGTCAGTTTTAAGATGATGAAGGAAAAAGGAGTGCTTTGCAAAAAATACTAATGTTAGGCAAATTAACTGACAATCATTCCCACACAAGAATTTATCCGAGTAGGATTCAATGGCACTGTGCCTTTTAAGTCAACACCAAGACCCTTCATGATCAGCCACTGAAGCAACTGATAGATGCATAAATAGAGTACTAGCGTATGTGAAAACAGAATATATTCTAGATCAAAACTCCATAAATATTGTACCTCTGTCTAGATCTATATGTGGTGGGATATATCAAAACTTCACCAAAATTGTTAAACACAATTACTTAACTCAACTCCATGAGTATTGTGCTTAATTGGGTCTAGAATTTTATATGGCAGGGTATAATAAATATTTCTCAAATCTGTTGATAATAAAGAAATGATAGAAAATATTTAAATGATATCGACCATTTCAGGTTTCTGACCTTAAAGAAACAATTACACAAACATAAATGCAATTGATATAAACAATAACTAAAATTCTTTAAAACATCGTACATGGTTAACAAAAATAGCATATTATTAGATCTACATCAATATTGGTAAAGTGAAGAAAAAAAAAAAAAAAAAAAAAAAAACCCTCATAACGTTGATGGCATTGCATTGCTTGAAAAATAAAACCTTCGCTCAATTATTGCTCAGGGGAGACAATTCACAAAAAAAATGAATACCGGTAAAATGATAATATGATACTTGAATAACATACAGGCAATATTACAATAAATAGCACCAATAACAGCTTACCAAATAAACTCATGTCACACAAAAAGTTAAGATCATGCAATAAGATATCTCAGAGATTACGTATTAATGCAAGCAAAAATAACTAGAGAGTAAAAGGATTAAAAATGATAAACTAAAAATTAAAAAAAAAGCTAAGAAAAAGGGAGACAGTAAACTACTGGATTTACTAAAAAAAGCAAAATACAAAAAAACATAAGTGCATCAAATAGAAATAAGTAACTTAAGAATTAAACTAACATATATCTACCACTACATGAAAAATACTAAATTATTATGATCGTGGATTTTTTTTCAGAAATAAGCAAAATTATATTAAACAATGTACATGATCTAAATTCAATTTAAGAGACCTTTAAATAAAAATGTTAAACTTAAACAACAGACAGCTGTTCCGAGCCTATAGATTAATGCTGTTCCGAGGCTATAGACTACTGCTGTTCCGAGGCTATAGACTAACGCTGGTCCGAGCATATAGACTAATAAGATTAATCCTTATCCGAGTTTCAATGACAAAATACTGTAGCTTAGACAAAGTAATCTCCCTTGGATCATATTGTTCAACTCCAAGCATATATATATTACCCATTCATTTTGCAACTATAGCAGTATGACATTAAATGTTTGAAACTTAGGACCCTTTTTATAAGGTAAGTATAAGACCTTAACCATCCACTCACATTATTTCCATCTTTATATAAAGGACCCTGGACAAATACTGATTCTACGTTCCTTTAACATGTCAATTACAAAAATAGCAGATCTCCAAAAACTCTGGGTCCAAACAACTTAACAATATATCACTTCAGTGTACTTTCTCTTAATAATACAAAAACATGACCAAAAATGTCCATAATTGACACCGAGATTCATTAACATAGTGTATACAACAACTATGACAAAAGCTTGCGGTATACAGAATAATACTTAATGTGGGAGAGTTAAATATTTAAATGCATAATACTTAATGTGGGCAAGTTAAATATTTAAATTATAACTACGGTAATAAAATTTTTATATCTAAACAAAAGTCTTAAAACAAATAAAAAGGTAATAAAAACGAAGCAAATTAAATGATGTGTTTAAATTTTGCAATGGTTTAAAAATAAATAAATTACAAATTCCCATATGCAGCCCTCAATTTTGTCTCCTAAAATGGTGGTCAAATCGACATGGAATTGTGTCTGGTGACCTAAAATATGTAAATGGTGGCCAGCTTGTCCACTTTAAATTTGAACTTTGTGACCAGAGAACAGCTATTATTTCTGTGTTACAGAATTTTCATGATACTGTTACCGAAACAGGCAATATAATGGACACTTTACATCATCGTTATTGTTATTAATAACACTGATGTATGTAAGTGATTGTAAGTCAGTTTTAAAAATGTGCACTTTTGTTTTCCCATACATAAAAGCCTTATTTTTCCTTCATTTGCAAGAAAAGATTGCCTGGTCACTTTGAATTTCCACTGGCCACCTGAAAATTTAAATTGGTGGCCAGCTGGCCACTTGGTTTTGAAATCCACTTTGAGGGCTGATATGGTGTAGTTAAAATTTAAACCTACCGGTATATATAGGCATGAAGCTATAATCCATGCAAGTTAAAGTTAGGTATTAACATTAAGTAACACGAATTGAGGTTTAACAAAGGTAAAGAAAAATAGTTTAAGGTGTAACATATAACCTCATTATGATGCCACCCAGTAACCTTGCCACCTCGCTTATTACCAAAGTTCAAGGAGTAACATATAACCTCATCATAATGCCACCAACTTACCTTGCCACCTCGCTTATTACCTCTCAAAATCCATTTGTTTTTTTTATTATCATTATAATCATCCCTAGATTTATCACCAAAACTTGAAAAAAAAAAAAAAAATGGTGGCAACAATTTGAGGTATTAATGTCTTCAATACTCACTTTAGTCATGATAAAATGAACTCTGTTTGTTTATTGTGTGTCTGTCCTTACTATCTGAGTTTATCTAACTACTGTACATGTTAATACTTAACTCTAACTAATATCATTAAAATATAAATAAATAAATCATCATGCATGCATATATCGTGGAACTTGGGAATACCAAACCATAATAAAGTAATAATTTGAAAACTCCCAAATCTGATCTACATCGTGTCTGCAATTATGCTAGGACATAAAATTGATGGTTAAATGTCTATTCTGAACAAAAAAGTTGATCCAGATGCTGTTTGGTTTAGAAAGATTCCACTATATTTAATATAACATAATTAATGAATTAAAAAAAAAAAAAAAAAAGTAAATAAATAAATAAATAAATAAATAAAATGAATGAATGAACCTTAATGTTAAAGAAATGTAGGGAAATAATACATTTATTTAAATAAAAATTTAAAAGAATGTTAAAATCAAAATTTAAGCAGATATTTAAATTGAATTTAAAATAAGTTTTGAAACTAAAATTATAAATACATGTATTTAAATTAAAATTTAAACAAACATTTAAATGAATTTTTTTAATTAAAATTTCAACAAATATTTAAAATCAAAATTTAAACAAATATTGAAATAAAAATTTTAAACACAATTTTCAATATATTCAACAGAAATAACATGATTTCTATAAAACATATGTACATTTTACCGACTAATTAAAACTAACAATTAACAAAAGTATATTAACAAAAACAACGGGTTGCCAAGGATACCACCAGATACAAACATACCAGTACCTAATAATGTTTGTGCTGAATGATAAGGGACACCATAATTCAAAATTTCTCAAGAAAAATGGTGTTATTTCAAGAATTTGCGACACAAATGTATCCTTTATCCACTTGAGATGTGTATTCCGCACAAAGATTACGGTGGTATGATGTGGTGTGTTGACTAACCCCATTTACAAAATCTGAGACAAGTTTGTAACAGTAAAACTAAACTATACAAAATACATATCAAACATTACAAATTATAATATGAAAATTAGGGCAAAAACAAAACCTTGTGTGTGCTAACAAAGTTAGAAATCACACACACACACACATCAATTTTTTCTTATATTTATTGCAAAAGATTGAACTCGTGTTACTTTATAATGTTAACAAAAAGAATCGATGAAAATTTGACTGAAATTGAGTATTGTGACAGTATTTAGCAGGAATCATTGAAAATTGGACTCATAATGGGTTTTACCATGTTTTTAAATGATGACATATAGCAGAAATTGATTAAATTTGAATTATATCGAGTCTTAATATGTACAATGTGTTCTTAATGATGGTATCTAGCAGAAATCAATGGGAATTTCACTCATATACAAGTCTTACCATATTTTTTAAAGGACAACATCTAGTAGAAATCATTGAAAATTTGGCAAAAATTTAGAGCAACACCCATTTATGTGATCATTGGAATGACGTGATGAGTCATGAGTTAAAACTAATTACAATACCCAAGTGTTATGTCACATGTGTTAGTATAAACACAGAAATGGATGAAAATCTCTAATCATGTTAGAAACTTTCTTATAAAATTCTTTTAAATTCATTTACCATTAGGTTAAGCTAATAGACCTTTGAACAATCGGACCCAGACATTTAAATAATATTGCCAACTAAACTACATATTTAAGATACAATTTTTCGCTAACCAAACTGATAAAAATAACAGCTTTAGCCTTCATGTCATGTTAATACAGTAAAAATGTACAAAAACCAGATCTAGTAAAAATAATAGATTCATTACATAGAGGTTAATAAATTTCAAATAAATGTATAAAAAGTGGATGTGCGTTTATCTATTAATACAGTAAAACCTCATAATGACCCTTGATAATTTTACCACCCCGCTCATCGCCATAGAATAGTAAAACCTTGTTATAATACCCCTCAATAACTTTCCTTACTACCTAATTGCCACAGTCTATTTAAGTCCTCAAATCTGGTGGCAAACAGCTTTTCAATGCCAAATTTTTACTGAAAAAACAACAGCGATAAATTGAGGTTTTACAGCAGATGGATTTGTTTGATAAGGATATGATAAGACAAACTGGAATGTTTTAACAAAAAATAAAATATGTGCGGCCAGATTAAATGAAACAATTAAACTTAATGTGATGCCAATACAGGGTTCATACAGCCAATGCCTGACAAAATTCAAGAAATTTTCAAGGACTCTTTGACCATTTTTCAAGGACTGTGAAATCCGTATTTTTGACCACAGAAATCAAATTGTGCGTTTTATTCTCTGTAGTTTCCTCCTTGTATTGGAACACCACCCGGAATTCTTCTGTTACAAGTCGTAAACTCACAAATAATATTGACCGAGACAAGAGGGATAACGCAATGGTTTTTTTAATTTATCATAATCGTTGCAGCTGCATTTAGTCTGCAAGTTTCAGGTTGATTAGTTCAAAATTCCAGGACTTTTCAAGACAGACTGACAGAATTCCAGGACTTTTTAAAGACTCTGCTTGTTTTAACTCATTTTCAAGGACTTTTCCAGTCAGGGCTCATTTTTCAAGCACTTTTCAAGACTGTGCAAACCCTGCAAAAAGGCTGACACCAGGAACACGATATTACAAGGATTAAAAACATGTCAAATTAAAAATACCTCTAACTGCAATTTTATTTAGAAAATTCTATGCACCAGTTAAATTGGTATTTAATCTACTGTCAAAGCCAGTCTGATTTTGACAGTAAAGTTACGCTTTTTTCCATAGAAAATCAAATAAATCTGAATAAAAATTGATATTATTCACTTACTTGTACCAAGTCGTAACAGGAAATCTGTATGCACATCCGTGATTGTCATAACATATTTCTGTAGAAAGGAAAATGTTGGCACTTCAGGGATTTTACAAGATGAAAATAACGATGTTTACACTGGAAGTGATGTCCTAAGTGACATATGCACAACAGGGTTCGCCATTTGCCTGATTTTTGCCTGATAGTGCCAACGTTTTTTGCTCTGTGCAGAAATATTCTACACTAATCACAGATGGTCATACAAATTTCCTGTTACGACTAGGTACAAGTTAGTGAATAATATCAATTTTATTCAAATTAATTTGATTTTCTATGGAAATAAAGAGTATTTCACTGTCACAAACAGACTGGTTCCTACAGTAACTTTAATTAGCCTAAACTGCATTTTTCTTTTTAAAAATCCTATGCTTAAAAGTGCTACATATTTCACTTTAATTGAAGTCAGTCCCAACTGCAATTTTTATTAAAAAATCACACAAAAATGCATATATAGTACTACAAAACTACAAATGTTTGGAAATGTGCTTGATCATGCGCTCATAAAGCTATAATAATTACAATAATAATACATTTTAGGTTCTTAAACTTACTTATACAAAATCTACAAAATAGCCAATATCAGTAACTTTATATCCGGTAACTAGAAATTTCTAACGTTAAAATTTTATTGTGCAGCACTAAACAGCTGTTTCAGGATTAGATTCCTCAACAGCAGTGCTGAGACAAAAAATTTAGGAAATCTAAATATTTTTAAGATGTTGAAAAAAGAAAAAGAAAAAAAATTGAAAATTTCACTTTTTTGGGGACACTTTTGAAGCACTAACATTGGGTTATGCTAAAATTATAATAAAAGTGAAATCCACCAAGCAATTGTGGAGATATTATCTATATAATTTGCAAATAGGATGCAATTGATTCATATTTCATTAGATACTCGAAAATTGTGGAGAGTTGTCAAAATCAAATTTTCCAATGATACAGTTGGCTTTAACTAGCTGCAAGATAGTACCAGTACACAAGTACTGTAGTTCTAGAATTAGTACAATTGATAAAATTTTCAAGATTATATTAATTCGGATTATCAATTTGGACATTAATTCTACCGTTTACAAAACTACAATAGAACACATAGAAATCATATTCTCAAATATATAGAATTTGTGAAATTGGTGATAATAAATATGGCAAAGGCAACTTTAGTAATGATAACAATATCACAGATAGATTTATACAACACATAACAAGCAATTATGATAAAGGGGCCTTCATGCTCACCTGAGTGAATTGATACCACTTGAAGTAGCAAGCTACAGTACAGACATGTCTAAAGATTAACACTAAGCTAACCAACTGCTGTCAAATCGGCAGCTAATCTAACCCCCATGTTAACAATAATATCGTCAGATTTTGTGGTAGCTGCCCAACTGTTGTCAAATCGGTAGCTAATCTAAGCCCCATGTTAACAATAATATCGTCAGATTTTGTTGTAGCTGCCCAACTGTTGTCAAATCGGTAGCTAATCTAAGCCCCATGTTAACAATAATATCGTCAGATTTTTTGGTAGCTGCCCAACTGTTGTCAAATCGGTAGCTAATCTAAGTCCCATGTTAACTATAATATGATCAGATTTTGTGGTAGCTGCCCAACTTGTCAAATTGGCAGCTAATCTAACCCCCATTTTAACTACAGCATCGTCAGATTTTGTGGCAGCTGCCCAACTGTTGTCAAATCGGCAGCTAATCTAAGCGCCATGTTAACAATAATATCGTCAGATTTTGTGGCAGCTGCCCAACTGTTGTCAAATCGGCAGCTAATCTAAGCCCTATGTTAACAATAATATCGTCAGATTTTGTGGTAGCTGCCCAACTGTTGTCAAATCGGCAGCTAATCTAAGCCCCATGTTAACAATAATATCGTCAGATTTTGTGGCAGCTGCCCAACTGTTGTCAATTTGGCAGCTAATCTAAGCCTCATGCTAACTACAATATTGTCAGATTTTGTGGCAGCTGCCACCTATCTCTTGGTGACTAGGTATCCATATCTTGGTCACTAGTAAGCTTAGCTCCAATTCACTTTTGTTACATCTGTTTTAAACTTTCAACAGGTCTGTACTGTATACACCATAACCCTGAATGAAAGAATGGATCCAATTACAAAGATGGATGCTGTAGCCCTCAATGAAAGAATGGTAACGTTAATTTTGTCTTAAAATATTGACTATTTTACGTTAGACTTTTCCCAAAAATGGCATCAAAACACCAGAATTTTTCCATGGGACTCTGACCCAATACCAAAAAATGGGAATAATAGCCCTCAATATTATTAACCGTCTGCATTCAACATACATTTTGTCTTAATTTATGCCACAAATAACAGAATAAATACTTAACGTCAAATGGCAAGAAATGAGCAATAATGAAAAATCTTTAGAACATCACTTTAAGGCATAATGTGAGACTTAAGTAAATTTATAGAATCTATACCTGCCTTGTAGTAAGGACACTTGGAAAGCTCAACCCAAGGAATGAGATTCTTTAATTTCTATAATAAGTCTTGCAGAGGTGTGGAAAAAAAAAGAATCTATCCCAAAAGCTAGAGATTTTCATGTATCCACTACACAACACGGATTGATTTTTATTTCTCCCATATCCAATAAATTCCTGTTTTGTAAAGTTCTCGTAAAGGTACAATATTTGAAAAGTATGATATTTGCATTTTCAACGCATGGCCTCACAATTTCTTCATAATTGAAGTGTTACTGTGATGTCACAGCATGCTTAGCTTGTCTTTACCATCAGGTGAAAAAGACAGAAAAATCTTTTCCTGGTAAAACACAGAATGTTCTTTTCAAATATGGGAGATAATTAATATAATGCTGTAGATTTGTACATGTTGCTTCATGTGCAAGAATGATACACATAAAAACATGAAATTGCATGTTATTTTTTGTGTAATTCGTAAGTGAGTCAAAAATTGCGAAAATTAACATGCATGAAAATAAAATTGATGAAACAAAATGGAATGGGCAATACTTGGTTACTAGAGTATACTATATTTCTTCATATGGGTGGGGACAATGATATCTGGAGTTATTCCAGTATTTCTTATACATTTTTTTAGTAAGATGAAACAATTTTACTTACATTTAAGTCATATTTACATTTTGGCTATTGAGAAAATTTCATGCCAATGAAAAAAATACTTTGATAGAAATCACGAAAAGATATCATGTTGTGAACATACAGTATAGTGTTAAACCGTATCATAATAAAAATACAAATAAAAACATCTTCACATTTTAAACCTTTTTTCACAAGAATTAGATCGCTAAATTGACATCCTGATGTTCTGTATCTATTGCAATATCATCTCCTTTCTCAAAAACTCTGCGATTCCAATGAATTTCCTTACTTTTTTTGTTAATGGAAAAAATACCCGTCTCAAAAATATGTGCAGGGGTTCAAATTATGATTTGTAATGGAAAGGACCTTCTGCCTTTTTTGGCAGTTCCAACAGAAAGTTTTGTAAGTCCATTATTATCATAAAAAGGCTTTTAAAATTTTTCATACTCTTGTCTCCAAATTAAGTTTAGTACAATATTTACAATTTTATATTAACCAAACTTTTCCATTTAAAATGCCATGCATAGGAAGGTTGTCATAATTTTTTTCTAGCCACATGACTGATTTACAGAAAAGTGTAGTCCCTCTTACCCATGCCCAGAACTTAAAACCAATGCCTGGTTCAGTTTGCAAAGAGAATCACCATGTCCTGTTTATAGAAATTCAGACCTTTCAGTGAATTTTCGAGTAGACGACAAATGTCTTAAAAGTAGGCAGCAAGTATGAAATATTAAGTATTGCAAAAACATATTCACAAATTGTAAGAGAAAGTAGGTGACAAATGTAATCAAAATCGAAAAAAGTAGCAGGCAACTTTTTTAACCCTTGCTGTCTTTGTTGAAACCACTGGTAATTTATTTTGGTGTATTATCCATTCAATTCAGTGATATGCATCATGTATCCTGGCCGCTTCTTGTACTATAGCCCCTTCATTTCCAAATATCTTCACATTTGGTGAACATTCCTTCCAATTGACAGAATTATCCTGAAATAGCAAACATATCGTTATTGTATTTCATGAAGACAGGATGGTTTAGGGAGAAACAAAAAAATAATTCTATATTTAACATGAAATTTTTATTTTAAAAATAGACAAGATTACTGTTAAACCACTTTTATTCAATAAGATTACCTTTTGCATGTTTCGTGAGGACAAAATAAACCTAAAAGTTTATCTTTGCAAACTTGTTTCTGAAAATTTATACCAAATATACAACTATAATTCATATCACAAAAGTTAACAGTTGGGAAATGTTTTTGGTATAAGAGATATGAGAAAGTTAACTGCCACAAATAAAAGATGGTTTACACTAGTAGACAAAATAAATATATTTTCATCAAACTTGTGTGGATTTCCATGAAGTTTTAGTGCTTTAAATAGAAAACTTTTCATAGATGTTGATGCCAACAACAAACAAAGGAAGAGTAGAAATGTAGAACAACAGGCCTCTGCTTCTTCTTCTCTGTCCAATTTAAGCAGATTCTTTTCTGACTGGAAATGAGAGAGAGAGAGAGAGAGAGAGAGAGAGAGAGTTTTCTTGCCTCTGCTGCTCCTATGTCTAATTTATTGCTTGGTTTTCTCTGACTGGGAAAATACGAGAGAGAGAGAGAGAGAGAGAGAGAGAGAGAGAGCACATAACATTTTTTTAATGCAAAATCAATAATTGAAAAAAAACCCATGCTAATGTAAAAAGTAAGGGCCCCACAAATCACTGGCATCGACGGAAGTCTTTGATTTTGCAAGTAAAATGCTGAATTGAAAATCGGTCATTCAGCTATTTTTTCTGATGACCAAATGAGCATTAAAGTATCGCCCATGGAGAGTTCATTATTGAGTAATCAAAAAAACTTAATAAATCCCCCACATCAGCTGAGTGGGAAGTGCGGGTGGGGAGTGAGGTGTTGGTGTAAAATTACTTAATTTTGTTTATTTCCACTTCCGAAAGACATTGTAGGGATTTGTGGGGACCTTGTAAAGACAGTGTTTATATTTGTATAACAGTGTCATTGCAATTCCAACATGTACTTGTATAATATACATACATCTGGGAGTTTCATATCAAATAAATCTCCTGTATCATAATGGAAATTCCATACTTCCGCCTCTACCCAGGCATTATCCGTATTTCTGGGATCATCCACATAACCTTTGTAGAGTAGAGCTGCACTGAAGCCCTGGGAATCTGTCTCAGTCCTTAAACTTGTTCTAGAGCTGGTACGTGAACCTGGTATAAAGGGCTGAAGGATCTGCGAGTTTGATCGACTCGGACTCCCTAATGTTGATGCTGCCCTTGTTCCGAAAATTTGACTAGAAAATTGGGCAAAGAACTGAAACATATGATAATATTGAAAAATTTCAATGAATTGATTGTACATATTAATGTTTTTTAATACCCAACAAAAAAGTCAAGGACCACATCAAAAACATTATTTAATTTTGTAGAACGTAAATCATATAATTTCATATTCACACTTCTCATATTTCATTAAGGAGATTTAATTTCATGCACAAACACAACTTCATAACATCATTTGAAACAAGAAAAGAATAAGAACAAAATACAGATGGATTTTACATTTTTCAGTTTTTGGATATTAATTTCAAATTTTACAATCATCCATTACTTTTTTGTTTAGTATATTTTATGGGTTACTTGCAATTTCATTGGATAAGAAACTGTCACATGACCACTATAATCTCATTTTGTCACTGAACCTTATAAAATCATAAAAATATTAACAAGAGGACTAATGGGCCTGATGCGCTCACCTGATAAACAGATTTCATCAAATTTAGCTGAGCAGTTTTGGACACACACACACACACACACACACACTGAATTATGTAATAACATGACCTTTTGTCAGGTGAGCTAAAATCTAGCATACCTGTATCATATCAGCTTGGTCAAATTCTATTTTAGTTTCCCATTCACTATCGTCCATGACTGACCTCATAAATGACTCACATAATGTACTATACGGTGTTGTCAATCCATGTAATGCGTCCTGTAAATAATAAAAATACAGTCATATACATGTTATAGAGAATCTTACATGAGTGTTTATGTAATATTGAATTTATTAAATGAGTTGAATAATATTTTTTCTCCCGCCCCTAAATATGAAAGATCGAAGTATCCAGTGTAGGTAAGCCATGTGGAATATTTCTGTCTTTCATCACATGATTTTCTGTGACATAACAATTTAAGGACATTTGAATGATGTCATTCTGTTGGGACATGAAGTTGTCTTGCGGTAAAATGACATCCAAGTTTTCAAAATTTAAAAATTTTCATTGCGTTTCAAATGATTAGAATAAATAGCTTTGTTTTCTAGTTTATACATTTTGTATAAACTATATTCAGGTACATTCTGACCACTGGTCATATTTATTTTTATGTAAAAGTTTTAAAAAAAAGTAAGATTTACAAAGATGGTGTTGATGTGGATGTACCTTCTATTTGGAGCCAAAAGTTGTCATCAAAATGGGAGAAAAAGAATCAATTATGAGTTTATCCATGTAGAATAGGGAAATCTCACCTTCAGGGTTAAATATATGGCAGAGACTTGGCAAGCCTCGTCTCTGACTGAAATATTTAATCCCTCGTCACTTAAATATGTACATGCATCTAAAGAGTACTGCTAAATTTTTATTTGCCATTTAAATGTTAGTAAAGATGGCAATAATGGCAAAGTAGTACAAAGAAACATAAAATACTTAAGTAGTACCACATGGACCGGTAACAAAAACTAAGACTCTAGTTAATATTATGTCCTGTTCTGTTCAGTAATATGGAAGGAGTAGACTGAATAAGAAAAAATACAATTGAAATTTCAAAGGGACATAACTCTAAAGAAAGTCTAATTCGTTTCGATTTTAATAAAAACTTTTTCAAATTTTACAAATATATATACAGTGAAACCTCTCTATACCGGACACCCTCCAGACTAAGCATTTTGTCCAGTTAAGAGAGGTGTCTGGTATATAGAGGTCAGGAGAAAAGTTATCTCTGTTTTGCATATTTTGAAAAGACACATACAAAGAGCATGCTAGGACATGAAATTGTAGAGAGGTGCCCGGTTTAGAGAGGTTTCACTGTATATGTATTTGCGAAATTTGAGAAAGTTTATATTGAAATTGTATCTTACCCCTGGTAGACCATAGACCGTTTCAATTTCATCCACACCATACTTCCTCACAGCTATAAACTCCAACACTCTTTTACCCTCCACAAAAAGAAATCCTGTTGGCTGGTAGTCTGTATTATATTTACGACGCCATCTTGTACACACAGCTTTAATCACATGATTTGGTCCCCATCTCCACAGCACTCCTTTTCCTCTTATACCAGTCCTACCTTTTGGGTTTCTGGAAGATACCAAAAAATCAAATAATTATATAAAATATATATCTACTGTAGTATGGTAAATACAGTCAAACCTGTGTATAAAAGTCACCCATGGGAACCAGTAAAAGTGATCTTTATGTGCAGGTGGTCTTTATATACAGGTTTAAACAATACAAATATAGAGCAAATTGGATAAAATTTTACTGGCCTTTAAAAGTAAGTTGCCCTTATAAAAAGGTGGATTTTAAGGCAGGTTTGACTATTGATAAATGTTGCATCAGCAAATTTTTGTAGGGTTTCTATATGTAACCGGAAAGGGAAAAATGCAGGAGAAGGACCAGAACTCAAACCAAGGAGTTTCCCAATACTAGTTAAACATTCTGAAGACCGAGCTTTACCTGGACATCTATTGAGCCTAGTCCACAAATTTCTGCATTTCTTTTTTTCAAATTTCAAGTTTAACAACCGCCTTGAGTCAAAACCACAAGATTCCAACATGGGACCAACCTATTAATTGGCCACTTCCCAGGGTCCGAAGAGCCCCCAAATGTAACAGAAAAGGGCAAAATGCAGCAGCAACACTGGAATCAAACCCAGGACCTTCCCAATACTAGCAGTGGCGATTTTGGTTTGAAACTGACAATCACAAATTCAAACTGGTTCCATGACAAGATTTACAGACCTCATTTGCATCAGGTCAGTATGTAGCAATTCTAAAGATTGATTGAATGGGGTTTTATGTCCTAGACAAAAAAATTCACTTACATCGAAATGTCACCAGCTGCAGAAGTAGTAGCAGAAATTTTTACCTTTGCAGTGTGCTTAGAGCAATGTGCAGGGAGGATTCGTTAATGTCAAACACCTGCCATGACACTGGACAACGGTTTTAAGGTCTCTTCCAAATGACCCCCAGTACTTGGAGAATAAATAGTCACTATCTATCTTTAAGTCTTAATCAGACCCTGTCCAGGATTCAAACCCATGACCTCCCACATACAAAGCAAATACTCTACCAATTGAGCTGTAGTGGTGGTAGTAATGATAGTGAACTCACAAAGGCAATCCTATTGGATCAATTCTATATCTAAGTGGCTGATCTTCATGTGACATCCAGGATCTTCTGTCAACCTCCCTTGTAATGTTATCAACTTTGTATGTGACCACTGAATTCCATACAGGTGAAAAAATTGGCAAGGGAGGTAATTCTTCTTCTCCTTCATCTTCTTCTGGTATTTTTTCTCTTTCTTCTTTTAATCTTGACAGCCTATCAAAAATAAATAAATAAATAAATAAATAAATAAATAAATAAATAAATAAATAAATAAATAAGATAGAAGGTTCTGAAAAAATATTTGATGGAATGGAACCTTAGTAAATAATGTAAACCAAATGACTCATTTCAGTTTGATTCACCATCCCTGAACTGACCGTCTGAATATATGTGTGAAAAAAATCTTGACCGGTGTACAAAAGACATAACACCACTCCATTCCACTTTTCTAATACATCTATAGTTAACTACAGGCAAGACAGAAAATAATTGTATGTGCAAATTAAGCAGTACAATGTATTTTGAGTAAAACAAAATAACATCTTAAAATATTTTTTTAATTTAGACTGTATACATGTAGCTCATACAATGTATCTTTTTTTTCATTTTACATTCAATGTTGTATTTCACTGGTATCAAAATTTCAGCCACAATATTTTTTTAACATATCATGTGATTGCATATCCAATGGAAACGGAAGCTTATTACATAAAATATCATTGGTTGTCATATGGTAAGCAACTAAACCCCATTCAAATTCACTATTGGTCAGGAATACAGTCTTGAAAAGATAATTAATATATCTGCTTAGAACGAAAACAAGTAAATTCATTGAATTAGGATCCCCTGCCAGCAGGTTTTATTTGTGATTTGCAGTTATGTTCAAAGGGCAATAACTCCTAGGAAAATGAGCAAACCAACTCAGGTTAATGATATGTTTCATGAAATAGTGTTTCATAGTTTTGGAGAATTTGTGCAGACAAGAATTTCAAATAGATAGATGGAAACTCAAATTCAATATCCTTCTTTCCTAGAAAACTCAGGGGGATAAGAATTAACAGATACAGTCCAACCTGCCTTAAAGGCAACCTGCTTATAAAGGCCGATAGAATTGTATCCCAATTGTGCTTTATTCATATTTTTTAACCTGTTTATAAAGGCCACCTGCCCATAAAGACCACTTTAACTGGTTCCCTTGGGTGGCCTTTATAGACAGGTTTGACTACTCATTTTTGTGGTGTCCTTTGTGTTCAGGTGAGCTAAAATAATGATGCTTACTCAACAATATCTTCATCCACATAGATAATCTCATCTTCAGGGAACTGGTCCTTAGGTCTACTATAAGTTTTGGGATCATAAACATCATATGCTTGCTATAAATAGAATTATTACAACAAAATGAAATTGTGAAAAAAGATAAAATTATTTAAATTCTTACAACAAAATGGAATTGTGAAAAAAGATAAAGTAATTTAAATTCATCACATTTACTTCATGATCAAAATTAACAAATTTCACAAAATTTAATTTTAAATTTGACCGAGATTTTAGGTTGTTTGTTTTAGCCTGGTCCCTTGCCGCTGTAAATGGTGACATTACTAGCACCACAGCAAAATGAATGCTCATGAAAATCTTAATACAGAACTTTTATAAATACTGATACATGTTGTTGAAATTAATACGTAAACAAGCAAATTCAGTGAGTTAAGATCCCTCATCAGTTGGTACTTTTTTAAATTTTCATTACTAGAACGTTTAAAGGGTCACAACTCCAAGAAAATTGACGTATCTTCAACCATGGCTTTAATGTTCCGACACTGGCTGCCATCACGGTACTAAAGCAGTGTCACAGCAACTAATGACATTCTAGTGAAAGTGACGTCATCAAATGGTACAATTCAGGCCGAGTTTTAATTCTTTTTGTGTGTAATTCAGGTTTGCCTGTCCTTTGTTGGAACACTGTGGGCGTGGCCGGCAATCCGTCAATTGAGCAAACCACCTCAGTTTAATGTGGTATAAAAACAATGTGATGTGTCAAAAAACAAAACATCAGACTATCAAACTTAAAAGATTCTCTACCCATGTTATTTTCAGGTTTTTTTATACACTGAATCTTACCTCCCATGGGACATATTTATCAAAGACAGGAAACCTAGTAAATCTGGTACCAGGGTAGGGTGACTGTCTAGCTGCTACATGTATTATCTGACCTTTGACATTGGCAACACCAAGTACATCTAAAAGACAAAATCAGAAATTTAAATATGAAAAATAGGGTATCTAATAGGACAATAAATATTATACCCTGCCACCCTGTGGAGCATTAAATCTGTGTTTATAAATATATGTAATTTTATTTATTGGTGGGGTATAAAATATTTGGCACCTTTTTGAGAAAAAATAAAAATTTGGGGAAGTTATATTTATCAAGATGAAAATACTATTTTTGCTGAAAAACTCTCAGATTTAGCATAATGATGGTTTCAACAATTTAATCTTGTAAAGATTTTGAGTCTGTTATGATAGGACCAATTTTTAACATGTATGATCATTAATGGAGGGAAATATATTTATATATGTTAAATTACCTGTCTTGTCAAGTTTGTGTGAAATATTTTCCAGATATAACCGACTTGACTGCATCATTCTTTCTAATTCTCCTATTCTATCATTCATTCTTTTCCAGTTCTTCTTTTGTATTCTTAAGTCTTCTTGTATGTTGATTACTCTGATGTAAAAAATGTATTATAAATCAAAGTACTGAAAGTGCCGAAAGTACTGAAAACATTGGTGTATCTGTTATTTTAAAACCAAATTTTTAAAGTTTTAGAAATTTGAAAAATTTAATTTAAAACCCAATAGAGATACAGTCAAACCTGTCTATAAAGACCACCCTGGGGAACTCGTAAAAGTGGCCTTTATGGGCAGGTGGCCTTTATATACAGGTTCAAATAATATGAATAAAGAACAATTGGGATACAATTCTACTGGCCTTTATAGGCAAGTGACCCTTATAAAGAGGTGGCCTTTAAGGCAGGTTGGACTGTAGTATGTATGATAAAAAATATACAGTAAAGCCTAGTTACCATACCCCTTGATAATTTTGCCAGCTCTCTTATCACCGCAGTATTTTGAAGTCTTTTTTATATTTTTCTTTATAAGCCCCCCTCCCCCCACCCTTGATTCATCACTGAATCCTTTTATTATTCCAGAATTGCACTGCACAAATGATGGCAATAAATCAAAGTTTCACTATGCTGTAAAACCTTGTTAAAATACAATGTTATTAATTGTCAACACACTCATTAGCAATTCTTCAAAGCCCCAAAATTCATTTCATCTATACTTTTCTTATAAGTTTAAATTCTTTTTACTGCCAAACTCCCTTTATCAAGCTAGGCTTTCGTACTTAAATTTGTACAAAAACTCTTAAGAAGTCCTAGGCTGCCATGACCATGTGGTCTAAAGCACAGGCTTATGGAACTTAGTACCTTATGTTGCCCAAGTTCTAATCAGGTTAATACTAATCAGAAAATGTTTGTCAGTTCGAGCTACTGAAGGCCATCGAGCTACTGAAGGCCATTGTTTTCCCCTAGGTATTCAGGTTTCCTCTACCAGTTCAAAACTGACTGCATCCATATCAGACTGGGACATAAAATGCCATTCTATCCACCCCAGTAACAAAAACTTACATTTTGTTGTTTTTGAGGTTCTGACAGAAGCACTGTTCCGTACTGATGTTTCTTTGTAACTTTATCGGCAGTTTAATTTTAGGGCTGGCACTCTTATCGCCAATTTGGCTAAAATAAAACTGTCACTTAAAAAACAAGGTTTACAGTATCCACCCAAGTAACAAAAACTCACATTTCATGTTGTTTTTGAGGTTCTGACTGGATTTTCTTGTCCAGTTCCTGTTTTGTGATGTATTCTTTGGCACACTTTTTCCAGTAGTTGTAGTTTTCGGAGCGTTTTAATTTCTGTACTCTGTGTACCATTTTATCACTATTCATAATCTGTTAAATAAGTAAAACAAAACTGAAAAAAAATATTGAACAAGAAGAATAACAAACAAAAAATCTGTGAGCTTATGCTCACTCAGTACACCCCCACTTTTAACATATGTTAGAATAAGAAGAAAAAAGAAGATGTCAGGCAAACTTAACTCGGAATCGGTACTTGTGGCACGGGACCCCATAGTTAATTCGCATACAAAATTTCAAGTGGTTGTGATTAATTTAGTAGTTGCTGACAAAAACTGAAACTAAAATTTTTGTTTCGGATGAATAGACAGACTGATGAAAGGACAGGGGTATGGACGGAAGGACAGAGGTAAAGCAGTATACCCTCCTCTTCTTAGAAGCAGGGTCGGAAGGACAGAGGTAAAGCAGTATACCCTCCTCTTCTTAGAAGCAGGGTCGGAAGGACAGAGGTAAAGCAGTATACCCTCCTCTTCTTAGAAGCAGGGTCGGAAGGACAGAGGTAAAGCAGTATACCCTTCTCTTCATAGAAGCAGGGTCGGAAGGACAGAGGTAAAGCAGTATACCCTTCTCTTCATAGAAGCAGGGTCGGAAGGACAGAGGTAAAGCAGTATACCCTTCTCTTCATAGAAGCAGGGTCGGAAGGACAGAGGTAAAGCAGTATACCCTTCTCTTCATAGAAGCAGGGTCGGAAGGACAGAGGTAAAGCAGTATACCCTTCTCTTCATAGAAGAAGGGTCGGAAGGACAGAGGTAAAGCAGTATACCCTTCTCTTCTTAGAAGCAGGGTCGGAAGGACAGAGGTAAAGCAGTATACCCTTCTCTTCATAGAAGAAGGGTCGGAAGGACAGAGGTAAAGCAGTATACCCTTCTCTTCATAGAAGCAGGGTCGGAAGGACAGAGGTAAAGCAGTATACCCTTCTCTTCTTAGAAGCAGGGTCGGAAGGACAGAGGTAAAGCAGTATACCCTTCTCTTCATAGAAGAAGGGTCGGAAGGACAGAGGTAAAGCAGTATACCCTTCTCTTCATAGAAGCAGGGTCGGAAGGACAGAGGTAAAGCAGTATACCCTCCTCTTCTTAGAAGCAGGGTCGGAAGGACAGAGGTAAAGCAGTATACCCTCCTCTTCTTAGAAGCAGGGTCGGAAGGACAGAGGTAAAGCAGTATACCCTTCTCTTCATAGAAGCAGGGTCGGAAGGACAGAGGTAAAGCAGTATACCCTCTTCTTCTTAGAAGCAGGGTCGGAAGGACAGAGGTAAAGCAGTATACCCTTCTCTTCATAGAAGCAGGGTCGGAAGGACAGAGGTAAAGCAGTATACCCTCCTCTTCATAGAAGCAGGGTCGGAAGGACAGAGGTAAAGCAGTATACCCTTCTCTTCATAGAAGAAGGGTCGGAAGGACAGAGGTAAAGCAGTATACCCTTCTCTTCATAGAAGCAGGGTCGGAAGGACAGAGGTAAAGCAGTATACCCTCCTCTTCTTAGAAGCAGGGTCGGAAGGACAGAGGTAAAGCAGTATACCCTCCTCTTCTTAGAAGCAGGGTCGGAAGGACAGAGGTAAAGCAGTATACCCTTCTCTTCATAGAAGCAGGGTCGGAAGGACAGAGGTAAAGCAGTATACCCTCTTCTTCTTAGAAGCAGGGTCGGAAGGACAGAGGTAAAGCAGTATACCCTTCTCTTCATAGAAGCAGGGTCGGAAGGACAGAGGTAAAGCAGTATACCCTCCTCTTCTTAGAAGCAGGGTCGGAAGGACAGAGGTAAAGCAGTATACCCTTCTCTTCTTAGAAGCAGGGCATAATCATACCTTTATAATATATACAATCATGTACCCTATATCATGGAGCAGACAATGATTGTTTTTCAATTTTTTATGAATGAGACCAGGCCCCAAGTTTCACAATCATTTCTTAACTAAGATTTTCCTTAACTTAAATCTGTCAAATTTGAAATCTGAATACTAGTAATCTTGTTAATGTTCAAGATATTCATGAATTTAATGTGTCATATTGAAGATTATTCTCAGCTTATTACGTCTATATTATGATTTGTTCAAATTTTGTAATTCTAGTACCATATTATTATACTGTCAAAATTTGCCAGATTTAAAATTTGGAAAATCTTAGTTGAAGAATAATTGTGAAACTTGACTCAGTGCCTTGTAATTGGGTAAAAGTCAAAAGTATGAAAATGAAAAATATCAATATTGTTACAAAACCTTAAACTAAATACAATCAGAAATTAACACATGTTTAATAAACTGTAAACCAACTTATATTTGTGGATATTAACTTTCATGATTCTCTTATCAAATATTAACTTTTGCAATATGGACTATAACTAAATATTTGGTATAAATAATACCATTTTCAAAAACAAGTTCACTATGATTAACTTTCTTGTTTATTGTGTCCTTGTGAAATGTGCAAAAGTAAAAATAAAAGGTGGTTTACAGCAGACACTAATATACATCTATGTTGGTTTTATTGTTTCATGACTGATTTTTAACATGAATTTTTTATATTTTGATTTACTTTACCATATTTTAAGAGCTAATATTTTTGTAGTTTTTTGAAAATCAGCTTGCAGTTGGTGTTTTAAATAAACCATTACATTTTCAATTTTAATTGGACCCAAATATCAGCCCAAAATATGACCAAGTAATTTTGGCCCCAAATATGACCTAGCAATATCAATCCCAAATATGACCCAGCAATATCAATCCCAAATATGGCCCGGCAATATCAATCCCAAATATGGCCCAGCAATATCAATCCCAAATATGGCCCAGCAATATCAATCCCAAATATGGCCCGGCAATATCAATCCCAAATATGGCCCGGCAATATCAATCCCAAATATGGCCCAACAATATCAATCCCAAATACGGCCCAGCAATATTAATCCCAAATATGGCTCAGCAAAATCATCCCCAAAATATGGCCCAGCAAAATTATCTCCAAATATGGTCTAGCAATATTAGCCCCAAATATGGCCCAGCAAAATCAGCCCCAAATATGACCAAGCAATATTAGCCCCAAATATGGCCCAGCAAGAGCCCTGTAGGTTTACCTTCTTTTGTTTACAGCAGGTACAGAATGAAGCACATTTCTTCTTACACCCTCTTATCTTGTTTACTATAAATTTAACTAATAAATAAATATAATATAACACTGTCAATGGCGGTGGAAAACTTGGTCTGTCCTCAAACTCGATGATTAACGCATAACGCTGAAACTTCCATATAACTCCTGCCTCCTGATCTACTTTTGTAATAGTCAATCTAAAAATAGACATATTTAGATTAATTGTATGTATAATTTTTTGCCAACAAGGTGTCAATTAGATTTGCGAACATGGTACAGCATAATGTCCTGATGCTATATATATATATATAATATATATATAATTATATATATATATATATATATATATATGAAGTTTTAAGTTCCTAGACCTTCTGCAGTGATTTTGTTTGCTTAAAACGTCTACAGAAAAAAGGTAGTTTCCCTAGGGAAAAATTACTCAAATTTCCGAAATTTAGTTTCCCCTAGGGAAAAATTACTCAAATTTCTGAAATTGACCACTAAACACCCTCCCTAAATCTAGTTGTCCTTACTCACAAATATAAGTTAGTACCACTATATAGTGTTCTTGCATAATGCAATTAGCTAGATCTCAGAAGGTTTTTTTAAAAAAAATGTAACAAAAATCACTGTTTTGGTTTTTGATAAGATGGTTAAAGGTTTTACTATATAATGTTATTGTGACCTTAGATGAAAGTCAAGGTGAACAAGCTTGTAAACTGGAAAGGGCTCAGACCGGCAAACACCCCTGCCAAGTTTCATTGCTTTGTGTTTATTAGTTTTGGAGAAAAAGTTTTTTAAGTGAAAAGTTAACATATGATTGAAAACAGATAATAGTTAATTAATTTGAACAGTTCACCTAGAGTATTGGATTGATTGATTGAATGGGGTTTTATGTCCCATGATGTATATATAGCAGTTTAGAAAAATTGAATCAATCACAGGGGGGTTGTGTATTGCTATCCATACAGAACATAGTAAATTGCTTGGTCTTGAGGGTGTAGTCAGTCATAGTGTGTGCACGTAGATAATTTTTTAATTTTTTTTTAATTATTAACATTACCACTTCCATAACTCTTTTTAAAACAGATTTTGACTTTTTTTAACATAATATTGTGGTTTAATTATTAACTGCCAGTTTACAGAACATTTTATAGTTTACTTATCCAGATCTTAAGTTCTTCCAGTTACACCTTTAAGGTGGTGCTCCAGATAGTGGAGGAAGGTGGTGCTCCAGATAGTGGAGGAAGGTGGTGCTCCAGATAGTGGAGGAATTTCCAATATAGAAAGAAATGGAAGAAAAAAGTGACAATGATTATAACAGTTTATATAAAACTTACGCAAACATGGCAAACAGCAATGTGACCATGATTAGAACAGTTTATATAAAACTTACGCAAACATGGCAAACAGCAATGAGACCATGAATAGAACAGTTTATATAAAACTTACGCAAACATGGCAAACAGCAATGTGACCATGACAAGTTTACATATCAGCAAGTACTGAATTACAATTAGGTATCCGGCTAAACTTGAATAAGGACATTTTTCTATTGGTTGGATTTCTGGTTCTATAAATAAACAAAGTGGTTATTGCCCCATATGTGTCAATAACAAATGTGTTATTACCACATATTTTTTATACCCGTATTTTATTGTATACATGTACATGGGCTTTATAACTTTATGATTGGCTATAAATACATCAATTTAGTGATAATTAAAGTACATTTAATAGAAACTTACATATTTGGGTCAAATAATAGATAATTTTGATAAAAAACGTAAATACGGTTTTAGATCCGCCATTTTGTTTTCGTCATACAGTCAGATCGTTTTTTGCAGTTCATCACGATCAAAGATCGATCATCAATCATTTAGACAGCAACTTTTTGGAAAAATATCAATAAAATTTTGTTTTAATTCAAAATTGGGCTATTTAATCCTATTCAATCGATGTATAAAGTTACATGTGTATGGTAATACGGGTATAAAAAATATGAGGTAATAACATCTGACAAAAAATCAAGACAATACAGTGTTATATAATAGTGCAACCGAAGTTTAATTACAACTTTATGTTAATTATGTGATTTTATTTAAAATTAAAATTACTACCGAATCAAGGTAGTTTCCCCTGGGGAAAAGTAACAAAAATTTCCTAATTTGACCACTAAAATTCCCAAAACAACAGTGACGTACCAGCAAATTAAATCTAGTTGTCCTTACACCCACAAAATGTTAGATATTGTCACAATATAACATCTTTGCAATTAGGATCCTAAGCTATTGCAGGCATGTCATTATGCAGTGATATGTATTTCAGAATTTCAAATTTTCGCAATATAAAAGGCAGAATGTAGTTTTTAACAAGAGGCCCATGGGCCTTAACGCTCACCTGAGGCTAAGTACATATCTTATGCAGAGGTTCAATTGTCAATAACATTTATTAAAGAGAACTCCTAATTTTCAGCAGTAAGGCAGAATTAAATGCAAGGATTTTTGCAAATTAATCATACCTTGTCCCGAGATTGCTACATATAATATATCATAATATATTAATATATATATATATATATATATATATATATATATATATATATATATATATATATATTCTAGCTACAATACATTATTTATAAACAGCTAAAAAAGTAAAAACAAAAGTATGAAACTACTATGACCTTCATCTATATCAAAATGATTGTAAGGCCATTACCTACAATATTCGAATATACATGCCTATACGAAAAGTTAATAGTTTTCAAGATAATTAACAATTTCAGTATCCTTTCCCATCTGTAACCTTGACCTTTGAACCCATTACCTTAATCTATATATCAAAATGATCGTTAAATCAACTCCTACAACATTGTAATATACATGTTTATACAAAAAGTTTATAGTTTTTGAGATAATTAACCATTTCAGTATCCTTTCGCATCTGTGACCTTGACCTTTGAATCCATGACCTTAATCTATATATCAAAATGATCGTTAAATCAAAACCTACAATATTCTAATATACATGTTTATACAAAAAGTTTATAGTTTTTGAGATAATTAACCATTTTAGTATTCTTTTGCATTTGTGACCTTGACCTTTGAACCCATGACCTTAATCTATATATCAAAATGATCGTTAAATCAAAACCTACAATATTTGAATATACATGTCTATACAAAAAAATAATAGTTTTCGAGATAATTAACCATTTTGGTACACCTTCGCATCTGTGACCTTGACCTTTGAACCCATGACCTTAATCTATATATAAAAATGATCGTTAAATCAATTCCTACAATATTGTAATATACATGTCTATACAAAAAGCTTATAGTTTTTTAGATAATTAACCATTTCAGTATTCTTTTGCATCTGTGACCTTGACCTTTGAATGCATGACATTAATCTATATATCAAAATGATCGTTAAATCAAAACCTACAGTATTCTAATATACATGTTTATACAAAAAGTTTATAGTTTTTGAGATAATTAACCATTTCAGTATTCTTTCTCATTTGTGACCTTGACCTTTGAACCCATGACATTAATCTATATATCAAAATGATCATTGAATAAAAACCTACAATATTCGAATATACATGTCTATACAAAAAGTTAAAAGTTTTCGAGATAATTAACCATTTAGGTATTGATTTGCATCTGTGACCTTGACCTTTGAACCCATGACCTTAATCTACATATCAAAATGATCGTTAAATCAATTTCTACAATATTGTAAAATACATGTCTATACAAAAAGTTTATAGTTTTCGAGATAATTAACCATTTCGGTATTGTTTTGCATCTGTGACCTTGACCTTTGAACCCATGACCCTTATTAATATATCAAAATGACCATTGTGCCATTACCTACAATATTGTAATATACATGTCTATACAAAAAGTTAATAGTTTTGCAGATAATCAACTATAACGGTAATAGTTGTGCATTCTTGACCTTGACCTTTGAACTCATGACCTTGATCTATGTATCAAAATGATCGTCATGTCAATACGTACAATTAACTGAAAATCCCAAGCCATTATCACCTGAAATGTTCAAAAAATAGCATTGTTCATCAAAGGTCAAAAACAGGGACATGACCTTGACCTTTGACCTTGACATCTTTTGGAAGAAAATAGCAAGACAAGATCAACAGTGAAAACTCCATACAATTATCTTCAGCCGTTATTGAGTTATAACAATAAATGTCTCATTTTCAAAATTACATAATTTTATGCAAAAAACGCGTAACCTATTTTTCGTTCAATTTTCATGAAAAACACAATTTTGATGTTCCCAGGTATGCTGAATCTAAATATCTAATCAAAATTTGCCTGCACCTTTTGGTTTCAGAGAAGAAGATTTTTTTGTCTTTTTGCTATTTTTAGTAATGGCGGCCATCTGGTTGGGCGTGGCCAAACCCCGAACACAATTTTTAAAGGCTGTTACCCAGGCATGATAATCGCCAAGTTTCATCAAATTTGCCCCAGTAGTTTTGGAGGAGAAGATTAAAATGTAAAGTTTACACACAACACACGACGCACGACGGACGACGGACGGTGATAGATTGCAATAGCTCATCTGAGCCTTTGGCTCAGGTGAGCTAAAAATTGTATCAAAATCACTGATTATGTTATTTTAATATTAAGAGAATAAAATATGGCATTTCACATGCAATATCTGTCAGTAACTCCAATATCAGACAAAGGGCTTTAAACTGCAGTCCAATATTAGTCGAGGGCTGTTATGGCATGTGATATAGATTTCTTGCTTTCTTTTTTTCATCATATACTCATGATACTTGAATCTTTAAACAAATGGTATCGATTACAAAATCTGGCTTTACAGTGGCACTGAAGTTCACAAATGAGTGAGAAGGGGTGCAATATAGGGGGTGTGGTATTGATTTGTAATTTGAATCAGTGTCATATATTTGAAAACTGAATATTTAGTACAAATATATGATAATTTTTTTTTATAAACATTGTAGTAATTATGTAGTTTCTGCATACTTTGATACGGCTAAAATGATGTCATCTATATCACCACAAATGCCCAGTTGGAAAATCTGTATCACCAGTCTGTTATCGATTTCAGATCGGCTACTCAGAACAGATAGATTCATTCACTATATCATTTAGAAAATTATGACAGCATCAAAAGGCCTAACAAAGGTTTGTCTGATGAGAAACATGCAATTTCAAGGGTGGAAGTATTTGGAGTAATGTATTTTCGTCTAATTGCTGTCAAGTTGTTTTTTTGTCATATTCAAGGCAATGCCTAATGAATCATTTGTTCTAAATAGTGAAATTTTAAGTATTAAAACATGGTGAAATCCATATTATGTCACATCAGACCTTGAACAATATCGGACATTGGACTGATATGGGTGGTCTCAGTCAGATATGGCATAATTATTATATGGGTCTGGTAGGTGGTCTTTATATACAGGTTTAACTGTGCAGGTATCTCTATATAAAGACCACCTGTCTACAATGTTCGTATTCCTTAGGTCTAGTAGGTGGTCTTTATATACAGGTTTAACTGTAAAGGCATTTCTATATAAAGACCACATGTATACAAAGTTCATATTCTTTAGGTCTGGTAGGTGGTCTTTATATACAGGTTTAATTGTACAGGTATCTCTGTATAAAGACCACCTGTCTATAATGTTCATATTCTTTAGGTCTAGTAGGTGGTCTTTATATACAGGTTAAACTGTGCAGGTATCTCTATATAAAGACCACCTGTCTACAATGTTCGTATTCCTTAGGTCTAGTAGGTGGTCTTTAAATACAGGTTAAACCGTACAGGTATCTCTATATAGAGACCACCTGTCTAGAAAATTCAAATTCCTTAGGTCTAATAGGTGGTCTTTATATACAGGCTTAACTCAGAGGTCCGGAAACGGTCATATTTGCCAGACATGTCCGACAAAAAATTATTTTGGCCGACGTGAAAAATCACCAGTCGGACATTTTTTGTTTTCGGACATTTTCAATTTTACAACAGGAATATTAAACGGACAAATCAGTTTTCGGTCCGACAAAAGTAAACTACTGCTAGTCTGTCGGTCTTTTAAACTCTACCTGACTTCACTAAGTGTATAATTATAAAGACCACCTTTCTACAATGTTCATATTTCTTAGGTCTAGTAGGTGGTCTTTATATACAGTTTTAACTGTGCCGATATCTCTGTATAAAGACCACCTGTCTACAATGTTCATAATCCTAGTAGGTGGTCTTTATATACAGGTTAACTGACACACAAATTATCCTGTCATATACATAATCCGCATAAATAATGTTTCAGAGAAAAACGGAATTTACAGTATACAGAATTTTGAACAAAAGAGTTACATTGCAAAAATTACCTGAACTCATTCCATATCTGACAACCGTTGATTCTGTAAAAATAAATTTATAAAAAATATTATACAGTGTAATAAAACATACAATATAACTCGATTCATCACCACCATTTGTTCAGTCAAATTTTGGCATTATAAAGAGGTCTGACCATAAATTGAGGCAGGCTCATAAAGAAAAAACATAAACAAAATGGATTTTGGGACTTCAAAATGTGTGGCGATAAACGAGGTGGCAAAGTTATCGAGTGGCATTATAACTAGGTTTTACTGTACATGAAATATACAGTATATCAAACTTAGTCATTATCAACATTTAAAAGATGTTACAGTAAAACAGGGGAATACAGTTAAACCTGTCTATAAAGGCCACCCAAGGGAACCAGTAAAAGTGGGCCTTTATGGACAGGTGGCCTTTATATACAGGTTCAAATAATATGAATAAAGAACATTTGGGATACATTTCTGTTGACCTTTATAAGCAGGTGGCCCTTATACAGATGTGGTTTTTAAGTTGGACTGCATAACGAACAGAATACATGGATAGTACAAAGTCAAATATTGGGCCAAACCACTTCTCTATATAAGATAACAAATATAATGAAGTGGTTTGTAATGAAGTTAAAAATAGTCTACATGGCTTCATTATAAACATGTTTTACTGTAACTAGCTAAACAGGAGGTTAGAAATCACATTTATTTGGATCATTTTTCTATGTTTTAATCAAACATAACCAACGTCTCTCTGTAGTATATCATAGAATAAAACACAGAGAAGTTGATACTGTAAAGGGGGAAATTTTCGTGTGGGGTAAAATATTTGCTTATTTCGCAAATAATAACCGCAAAATTTTTACCCGCACGAAAATGACAACTATACCAGTTTATATATCATAGTATACAGAATATACACCCACTTATATCAGTAACGAGGAAATTACACCCACACGAAATGTCAGATTTCAGAAATCGCGAAATTTTCACCCCGCCAAAATAATACCCTTTACAGTATGTGGATAGAATATATAACGCTTCACCACCTATAGATGCCACCACCATCATATAATCAGGACAGACAAAGTACAGTACAGACCTGTTGAAAGTTAATACTGAGCTGATGAAATGGCGTCATTGCACATGTTGCAGCTTAGTTGGCCAATAGACGAGATACATGTATATGTAGCATGATAGCTAATGACCAAAAAGATGACTAAATAGAGTTGAGTATAGTAATGGTGTTTAAAGTCCACGTAAAGAATATTTCACTTACATCGAGACATCACCAGAAGGTGTAGAAATTTTGCCTGTGCATTGCGCTGATGGCATTATACAGCAGAGTTCTACCATGACACGGGACCTCATTTATTTTAAGTTCCCATCTGTGACTTTCAATTCTAAATGCTGAGTGCTTGGCCAAAAACTGTCACTACCCACTTTCAAGTCTTGGGTTAGACCTCCCACTTACAAACCAAGCACTCTACCAACTGAGCTACAGCAGTGGTGAGAGATTGATAGACTCTGTCAACACTCTGTCAAGATGTCAGTAACGAGGAGAAAATATAAGACGCCAAATTGACAGCAATTCATTAACTTAGTATTAAACATTTGACAGGCCAGTCTGTATAAAAAAATTGGTCCACATATGTTCTAGATTCTGAAATTTTAGTTAAAATTTGAAATATTTCACATCCACTCACCTGCAGCACAAAATCCTGTACTAACATTAGTATACATATGAGTGCACTTCGGATCACCTACATTAAAAAGAATAAATAAATAACTATATTTCATTATTGTATAGTGTGTCAAGTTTGACCTGGCCGTTTGATCTTTAATTTCAATATTCAAACAGACATACATGCATTGTGCAATTTAAGGATATATATATAGTTGACATACAAGGATAGATGATAGTAATACAGGGTTCCTACAGACATTTGAACTCCAAATTTAAGGACTTTTTAGGGTCTTATTTGCAAATTTAAGGCCTAATCAGAGGTAAAATTGTAGCAAAAAAAATATTGGTGCAAAGGCAATTAAATCAATAAAACAATTACTAACATGCCAATAGTAACAACACTTGAATTGGATAAGGTTGAAGTTGGGCATTTGGAAGGGCCAGGTATCTTTAAATTGCTCCTTTCGAGTAACTTGTTAATTAATATCAGTGTATTTGCAACCTGACTTAATATCCCGATATAGACACCCACTTGCCAAAATTCAAATGCTTTTTAGGGCCTTCAGGATAAATTCAAGGGCTTTTTAGGGTCAGACTTGTTTTTAGGGTCTTTTTATGGCAAACCTCAAAATTTAAGGACTTTCCAGGCCTGTACGAACCCTGTAATACTGGTGTCAGATGTTTATGGTAATAAAACACGCAATTTAATACCTACGCAATTTAATACCTAAAATAAAGGTCAAACTTGACACACTATACCTTATATATTCATAATATTATAAAGCACATTTATTTTGTTGCGATGTTTTCCAATCACATGGCATGTAACAAATGAGATATTTCCAACAAAACTACTGTTAGCTTGTGCTAACCTCTTGCATGTCGGCACAGCTAATACTGGAGGCTGTGGTGGCCTAATGGATAAGACGTTAGTCTACAATCCAGGATCTCTCATCGCTGAAAGTTTGAGTCCCACTCAGACTACATGTGGGGAAAGTGAATTATCCTTTCCGCTGACCTTTACTGGTTCATCCGGTGTCAGTATAATGTGACTGTGGGAATGGTACGTTTGACTGCGGTGTACTGACTTGGTGAGCTAACACGTTATATTAAAGTCGCCCCGAGTACACGCTAGTGCAAGGCAGACCATACAACACTCTTGCACTTCCCATGCATATACAAACTTGTTCATAGATTAATCCATAGAGATTAATAAAGTAGTTCTTGTCGTGATTAGCTGAAATATTGTTGATGCCACGTTAAGCAACATTGAACTAACCATAAGATAATACTATTGTAATCCTGAACAAGGGAGATAATTCGCAAGAGATTGGGTGTATTAAATATTGTTCATGTTATTTTGCATTGGTATATTAAAATACTAATTGTCTTCTAGGTATAGGCAAACAAAATTGACCTGTCCGCTTGACCTTTAATGTAAATATTTATTAGGAAACACAGGTGTTTATATTTCATCTGCACCATGGGTCAAACATGTTATTTATGTACCAACTGTAAATTCTAACACTACCCATGTATTGGTTGGATCCTGCTACATAAAAATTCCTCATCAAAGGTCAAGCAGACAGGTCAATGTAGTCATCCAGAATTGTTATTCTTCAAAATTGATGTCTGGATGTCTAAATGCCTTCAGGCCCCGGTTTAACAATCATTCCTTAGCTAAGATTTTCCTTAACTTAAATTTAGCAAATTTTGATATTCTCCTTTTGGAACTATGGATGAATATTTTTGTCAAAACTAAATGTAAATGTTTTAATCTTGAGGTCATCTTAACAATAACACCTTAAATTCCTGAATATCTTGAAAATTATCAAAATTATACAGATTTGAAATTTTGCAAGATTTAAGTTAAGGAAAATCTTAGCTAAGGAATGATTGTGAAACCGGGGCCTGGGCAAATATTGTACTTGGGGTATATTGTATTGGCACTACCAAAATCCATAATAAAAGTCATATTACACATGTGCAATATCACTCATATATCCATGGTTAATATCATCATAAACTTGTTGTAACATACTTACAATGTCATACTTTAGCCTGCATGACTTGCAGTTTTGCAGCCAATTTTATATTTGTTACAGCTGAGAAACCAGTGGATAAACTCACCTCCAAGATCATGTATTTCTGTGAGGAACATGGCAAACAATGGACGTGTCAATACCCATTTTACAAGATCAATGCCCAATGGATAAACTTACCTCCAAGATCATGTATCTCTGTGCGGAACATGGCAAACAATGGACGTGTCAATACCCATTTTACAAGATCAATGCCAATGGATAAACTTACCTCCAAGATCATGTATCTCTGTAGGAACATGGCAAACAATGGACGTGTCAATACCTTTTACAAGATCAATGCCAAGTGATAAACTTACCTCCAAGATCATGTATCTCTGTAGGAACATGGCAAACAATGGACGTGTCAATACCCATTTTACAAGATCAATGCCAAGTGGATAAACTTACCTCCAAGATCATGTATCTCTGTGAGGAACATGGCAAACAATGGACGTGTCAATACTCGTTTTACAAGATCAATGCCCAGTGGATAAACTTACCTCCAAGATCATGTATCTCTGTGAGGAACATGGCAAACAATGGACGTGTCAATACCCGTTTTACAAGATCGATGCCCAGTGGATAGTTTGGATATAGGACGGCCTGTATGGTCACTCCACCAGATATCATAAAGATGAGGAACATACGAATAAAAGCAATAAAGTCGTATTTGATCTGGAAGCAATAAATAGAGTATATATTCATTACTTACATGAACAAACCAACACACCATGATTAAAATATGAAAAGCTTATAGCACAACTACTCCACCCAAAGATTGTTACTGTAAAGTTCCATCAAAGTCTGTTAAATAGTTTTGGTGAAAATTTAAGTGGCAGACAAAATGGAGTTAACACAAAATGTCCACCCCAATCCATTGTTTTGGAGACATATTAAGTTCCACCCCATCCACTGTTTTGGAGACATATTAAGTTCCACCCCATCCACTGTTTTGGAGACATATTAAGTTTTCTGCTTTTTAAAAATAAACACAAAATGTCCACCCCCATCCATTGTTTTGGAGACATATTAAGTTCCACCCCCATCCACTGTTTTGGAGACATATTAAGTTTTCTGCTTTTTAAAAATAAACACAAAATGTCCACCCCAATCCATTGTTTTGGAGACATATTAAGTTCCACCCCCATCCACTGTTTTGGAGACATATTAAGTTTTCTGCTTTTTAAAAATAAACTGCTTTGTATTCATAACGTTTTAAATTTAAAAAACCTTACTAATCAAAAAAAAAAAAAAAAATCTTCAGTGGGATAGGTGTCTGCAGGTATGAAGCTTAACTATATGATGGGGGGGGGGTGTCTTAATAGACCATCCTGGAGGTTTTTTCTGTATTTAAAATGCATTTACCATTCGCTTCATCCGTACTAACATTGGTCCTAAAGTTGGACTTATCGGCAGATATAGTCCCAACAGTCTGTAAAAGAAGTATAGTAGTCCCAAACTCATCACAGTCTTAGATACATGAATGTTTGAATACTGAACTCCATATGGTACAATCCGTAAAAACATGGTCAGGATCAGGAAAATCATAATAACAATAATCTCTACTAAATTCCTGAACAGTGATAATGCTCTGTATTTCTGAAAAAGAAGTAGTCCAAATTTTAAAATTGATTTTCTATGAAAACAAGAGACCATATGGACTAGTGTTGCTCAAACTAATAAAGACAATTAATAGGGGGCATATAAGAACTTTTTAGTGTAAAAAAATTATCAGTTCACTTGAGAAGTTTTACCCGGGCACTCCAGTTTCCTCAACCATTCTAGAACTGACTGCCACAATATAAGTGAAATATTCTTGACTGGGATGTTGAAAAACATTACTTGACTCCATAACTTTACTGATTTATGGCAAGATTTGATTTTTTTTTTTCATTCTAATCAAAGGAATCAAATCCCTTTCATATGAACAATTCTGAAAACCTGTTCATGATTATGATGAAGTTTTATTTTAAATCTAGAGAGATTGTACAGTGAAGAGCAATAATGTAAAAGTTCTACTATTGGTTAACTATTGCAGTAGGCGCAATTGAGGTTTCACTGACCACGCCCACCATGTTACGACACTGGTCGCCATCATGGTACCAAAGCAGCGTCAAGGTAACTAAAGACGTACTAGTGTCAGTGATGTCATTAAACAGCACTATTCAGGTCGAATTTTCATTCTTTTTACATTTAATTCAAGCATGTTGGACCTTTGTCATAGCATTGTGGGTGTGGCCGGCAATACGTCCATTGAGTCAAAAACATTTTACCCAGGGCTTTTTCTGACTTTTTAAAAAATTGCTCAGGGCCATGACTTTGGGAAATTAGCCCACTTAATTCCATGCAAATTTGGAATGTCAATATAAAACATCAAGCTATTTCATTTAACATGTCTAAAGAAATACATATTCTATATAATCCAGAGTGTGAATAAAATTCTATAAATAAAAAGAGCATGTAATTGCTGTGGACATGAATCTATACTTGTACTTTGTTGGGTGAGCTAAACTGTAAAAAGAAAGGAACCTGAACATGCTATAGGTAATTAAGAAAATAACCTCAAAAATTGGGAAAATACTAAATGTTTTTGCTATTGGGAATGGGATCAGCTTTTGTCTCTAAATCAAGGGTAGGAAAAGCTCTGTTTTACCTGATGTTTGAGGTATGTATGTCGAACCAGTTCTGTCAGTATCATGGCCGTCCAAAACCATACTACAAGATCCAGGTAAAGGTTCCCACAGGTTGGCCACAATAATGCCAAACAAAATATCCCCAAATAAATAAAGTAAAACATCTGAAACAAAAAAAAACCAAAAAAACATTTTTATGATAAAAGCAACTAAAACTGTCTCTTGAGAGCCAAATACCATCTGCCCCAAACATTAAATGTTTTTCCATGACCGTGGCCTTTCCAAAGGAGCTATGAGATATGGCCAGGACATGTTTCAAACATACATTTCCGACGACCTTGACCTTTCCAATATGACCTTTATTATTTATGCAAAGTTTGATCCAAAGCAATTTTGAGATAATGCCTGGAAACAATTTTCCAGGGAAAGACAGATGGACAGACAGAAGGACATGGTGACATGGTGATTCCTATATACTCCCTAAAATTACTGTAGTTTTTGTGGATGGTTTTATTATTGTAGGGCACAAATTTTTCGTGGAATTGATAAAAATAATATTTTGTTGGATAGTAAATTTGTAGTTTTACTGAAGTGTAGAATGTGTAAATTTTCCTTTGAATCTTGGTAACAGGTATAAATTCAGTTTGTTGATTAATGGCTACATGTAGGCAGAAATTCAACATTATGATTTGTAATTGATGGTCCGGTACCTTTTGTCCTGTGGCCACTACAGAGGACGCTTATAACTACAAGCCATCGAAACAGACTAAGCAAAGTATATACACAATACCTGTGTTAACCAGAATTTTGTGATGGGAGCTGTCCATAATAAATGAGCTCTCTTCCATATAGGTAACTTGTTTTCCTTCTTTTTCAAAGCACTTTTCAGTTTCGTACTCAATTTTCTTTTCTTCTTAATCTGAAATTGACATGAACAATTTAAATTCAAGAGAGTCATGTGGCCCTGGAAGCTCACCTGAGAGTAATGTGCCTTTTGCACCATTATGAAACTATAGTCTGAAATGAACAATTGTAAAAATAGCTTTTGACTCGATAAACACACACCAAAAATACTCAAATGGGGTTTATAGCATACCATGCAATATGTAACCCATAAGAGGAAGACCAACGGTCACCCGAGAGAAATGACATTGTATTATTCGGAGAGATTCATTTAGAGATAGGTCAATTTACATTATATTGCTTTTCTATAGTTTTGACCCTGCTTATGACCCCCAGAAGGGTGAGTACAACCAAATTTCCCAATAGGCAAAAATAATCTTTGCTTAAATCTAAATATCTCTCAAATGCATATGCCTATACACATTTTTTTTCAGGATTATTTTGCGTTACTCGTGCTACTATGGTTTTTGGTTCTGCTCCCTGGGTCAAGACAACCAAATTTCCAGTTTCCAAATAATCTTTGCTTTAAGTCCCTATACCTTTAAAAAGCATATTACTTATACAAAATATCATTATTTTAGGAATATTGCTTATTATGGTTTTGGCCCTACTACTGGGACCCTTGCGGCCTTTCTTTCAAACTCTATTACTTTTAAATGTATATTGCCTATACAAAATGACAATTTTACTTATTATCTTTATCATTGTTTTGTTACTACATTCTTTATTAAGAAAAATTATTTTTGTACATTATAGATAACACAAATGTCCAAAAGGGTGAAAAACTTAACAGTTGGCTTATTAAAATATGGTCTGTAGGGAAACTAAAAACACAATTTTTTTTGTTTGGCCTAAACATAAATCTATGGTGTAATTTGATAACTTACTCTGTTTAGTTCTATCTCTAACATAGATTTAGAGGCTGGTATGTTACTCTCTTCTTCCTCATCACTGCTTTCTTCCTCTTCGTCATCATCGTCATCTTCCACATCTTAAAAAATAAACAAGCAAATTCAGTGAATTAGGATCCCCCGCCAGTGATTTTGTTTGCCTAAAATTACTACTAAATAAAAGTGGTTTCCCCTGAAAAAATATGACTGAAATTTCCTAATTTGACCACTCATATTCCCAAAACAACAATGATATACTAGCAAATTAAATCTAGTTATCCTTACTCATAAAATGTTAGATATTGTCACAATGTAAAATCTTTGCAATCAGGATTCTAAGCTACTGTAAGCATGTCATTGTGCAGTTTGCTGTATTTCAGAACTTCAAATTTTCCAAATTCAAAAGTAAGAAGGTAGTTTTTCAAAAATGTAACAAAATCACTGCCAACCATGTCCAGTAGGTTCTTTTTTGTGATGGTCTCTTATCACTCCCAAGAAATAAATGATTAAATGTCACATCAGTTTTTGGTCACAGTCATGCATTTCTGAAAATTCAACTGTTTTAGGTTTTTCAGTCAAAGGTCCATAACTCCCATAAAATGAGCAAACCAACTTGGGTTAATAATATTATGTAAGTCTAGTATCAATGTTGATGCTTTGCACCAAGGTTTTTATAGTTTAAGAGAATTAGTAATTTTGACTTAAGTCATGTGTTTTAGAAAATTTAACTGTTTTAGATCTTTCAGTCTAAGGGTTATAACTCTTAGGAAAATGAGCAAACCAACTTGGGATAATAATATGCGCATTTCCTATCAATGTGGATGCTTTATACCAAGTTTTGAGAAAAAGTGCTTCACAGTGTTGGAGAATTAGCGCAGACAAAAAATTCAGACAGACGAAACTTAACTATACATGTAATACTCTTCTCTTTCTTCAAAAGTCCGGGAATAAAAAGGAAATCCAATTCAAGGCCAAGTAAAAACATATGGTAAGGTCCTTCAAAGCCTTTAGGATACGATACATATATTACGATACATATCCAATACAATTACTTTCGATCAAAACGTAACTTTAACATGTTTAAATAAGATACATTGTAGTTTGTGAAAGTTGTGAATCCCTAGGAATGTCATGTCTATGTTCATACACATTTTAATATTTGTAACAGTAACAAAATATCAAATAGCAACAAAAGTGTAAAGTATATAATTTATTTTTATCGTCACCTTTAGAACAATAGTATCTCTATTCTCAATGTAACAGAACATTTTTTAGTTTGAGCAGCATGTTGATGTTTATGTCATTCATCTTGTTTTAGTTGAGACTAAAAGACAATCCGGACCAACACCAAAACTATATCGAAATTCTGTAAGTGTTATTGGTGAACTGAACTGTGGTGAGTCTTATTTTCGGTGAATTGTTCTAGCCCTACTCTGTGGAATTTATTATGAGTTGACTCTTTGCAACTGTAATATACCTGACATGGTGATTCCTCTTTGCTTCTTTTTTGTTGCACTGGGTGTAAACGTAATCCAGATAAACATGGGGAAAATAAGTAAAGCACTGGCTATTATCTGTAATAAAATCAAGCATTCTGAGAGTATTGCAAAACAATACATAGTCCCCTACCGGTCGCATATTTCACTAATCCCAAAGTTTTAGGTAAAATGTACCTTATTATATGGTACAAAGATTTATAGTTATAAATTATACGTGTTGTTCAAGATGTAAAGCTCAAAGTTCAAAGGGCCATAACTCCCATAAAAACTAGTGGAATGAAACGAAATGTAAACTTGATCTGTAACTCATCATGGTTGACCTGCATACCAAAAAACAATTCATTAACTGCAAGCGTGTAGAAAAAAGAGAGAAAAACTGAAATTTCAGTGAATTTTCAAAGTTCAAAGGGCTATAACTCCCGTAAAAATTAGCAGATGAACACGAAACATAAACTTGATCTGTAACTCATCATGGTAGAGTCACATACCAAACATTAGTTCCATTTCTGCAAGCGTGTAGAAAAAAAGTGCGGAAAACTAAAATTTCTGTGAATTTTCAAAAATCAAAGGGCCATAACTCCGGTAAAAATTAGCAGATGGAAACGAAATGTAAACTTGATCTGTAACTCATCATGGTAGACTCATATACCAAAAATCAGTTCATTGTGTAAAAGCATTTAGAAAAAAAAGAGCGGAAAACTGAAATATCAGTGAATTTTCAAAGTTAAAGGGCCATAACTAATGTAAAAATTTGCGGACCAGAATGAAACACTAACTTGATCTGCAACTCATCATTGTAGACATACCAAAAATCAGTGCATTATCTAAAAGATTTTAGAAAATAAGTGTGGAAAACTGAGGCGTGACAGACGGATGGACGGACAGACGGACAGAGCACAAACCTAAAGTCCCCTTCGGTTTTCGCCAGTAGGGGACTAATAAATGTTACACATATTAATTCTTCCATCATTGCATTATACAAACTTCCTATTGTGTTAGCATAGAGACCTTATCAATATTAGCCCTGTTGGGTAATGTATGCCAAATTTTAGTACCATATTTATATCATACTAGCTGTGTTGACACAGGGACTTTATCAATATCAGCCTGTTGGCTAATGTTTGCCAAATTTAAGTACAAAAAATTCAAATTTCACAAGCTGTGTTAGCACAGAGTATTTAGCTTGTTGACTAATGTTTGCCAAATTTTAGTACCAAATTTAAAGTTATACTAGCAATATTACCACAGAGTATTTAGCTTGTTGGCTAATGTTTGCCAAATTTTAGTACCAAACTTAAATTTCACTAACTGTGATAGCACATGGAATTTATTAATATTAGCCTGTTGGCTAATGTTTGCCGAATTTTGGTACCAAATTAAATTTCACTAGCTTACAAATACACAAAACTAGTTTTGAAAGAATTTTTTAAAATTACTAAATTAATAACAATGGTTCAGACTGCTTGATTCTATAGTTCAGGGGTTGAAAATTCCCCAGGTCTGATGTCCGGGACCCTTTGCTTTTATATTGGGACCCTTTGCTTTTATATTGGGACCCTTGATATTTAAACCTTAAAAGTCTGATGGACCTTCAGTATTTTACCAGAATAACACTGTTTTTTCTATATGATAACATACTTGCACATGGACCTTTCAATGCTGATATTTGGCATTCAGAGTTTTTTTTTATGGGACCTGCCAAAAATAAAAGCAAAAAGTCCTGGACCTTCCATTACAAAACCTGATTTTGAACCCCTGGTAGTTGTGATTAGTTTTTTGTAAAATATTTTACTATGCATCATGACAAAAGAAAATAAAGCAGTTTAGATTAGGTGTTTTACACTGTGGAATGTTGATCCAGCTAATGGTATGCACCAGGTCATAAATAGTTTTTAAAATGGTGAATTAAGTTGTTGTTGTTGTTGTTGTTGTTGTTGTTGAATGTTGGTTAACATTGAATCAGTGATTTTCCAGCTATTTAGGACGAAAACTACTTTATTAATCTCTATGGATTAATCTATAAACAAGTTTGTGTATGCATGTGACATGCAAATGTGTTTTATGGTCTGCCTTGTGTCAGCACACACTCAGGTGAACTTTAAGGTGCTAGCTCACCCAGTCAGTATGCCGCAGACAAGCATATCACTCCACCAGTCACATTATACTGACACTGGGTGATCTACATGTAGTAAAAGCCAACGGCAAGGAAAATTCACTTTCCCACATGTGGTCTTAGCAGGGTTGAATTAAGTGTCATATTAAGAAAATACATACATGAAGATGTATACATTTTTGTCTGTTATTATGTTTATATTTATATACACTACAGTCAAACCTGCCTTAAAGGCCATCCCTTTATAAGTACCACCTGCTCTTTAAGGTCAGTATATTTTTATTCCAACTGATCTTTATTTGACCATGTATATAAGAGTCACCTGTTCTGTCCATAAAGACCAATTTCACTTGTTCCATTAGTGGCCTTTATAGACATATTTGAGTGTAATAATACATGCAATTGATTGTGGAATCAAAATCAAGTGGGATTTGAACCCCCCCCCCCCTCGAGACCACCTTATACCAAAGAAATATTTCCTTCATATAGTTACCTTCATCCAGTAAGGTATCCTGAAAACTCCTGTATCTAACTCTCTGACTTGTATAGCACCAAATAATTTGTTTGTCAGCCATTTTTGACAACAAGGATGAGCAATGAAATTCATGTAATTTGATTCATGAGCGATCTGTATTGTGGTCTTATTGTTGAAATCTGGAAGAGGTTTACTCAGCATGCTATAGGCTTGAGCACTTGAATCGGAGAAGCTGATATTAAGTACACCGAGGGCCATTTTACCAAAATCACTGCAAATAAATATGGATACAAAAAATTAACACAAATATATTGTAAATCAATGTGGTTTGACAAAATACCTTATAATGTTTTTTTGGGGAAGATATGGAGAACGATTATGTGAGTCTCTACCCACCCACCCAACAAGCAGGGTCTTGTGACTGTTCTTTTGCCAAGCACTTGGCATTTAGATATGAAAATTACAGGGAACCCCAGACAAAACCTTTAAAACTGTTGCCCTGTGTCATGTAGGCAAGGCATACTAAGTAACCTTCCCTGCAAATTGTCTTGAGTGCACTGCGAAACAATAAATTTCTGCAACTTCACCTATACCTGTTTATATTCTGATATATGCTTGGTATATGAAGTAAGACCTTATTCAATCAATCAATGAATTTTTAAGAGAATATCAACAACTGAAACAGATTGGATATTTAGTACTAACGTACACTACCAGGGAAAGATAACAGAGTTGTTTTGAACAATATACAGTGATTCTGTTTGATTAATATTGCTACTGAATAAAGGCAGTTTCCCCATGGGGAAAAATGACTAAATTTGATCACTTAAATTTCTAAAACAACAGTGATATACTAGCAAATTAAGTCAAGTTGTCCTTACATACAAAATGTTAGACATATTTTCACAGAGTAACATCTTTGCAATGAGGACCTGAAGCTAAAGCAAGCATGTCATTATGCAGTTATATGTATTTCAGAACTTCAAATTTGCCTAATTTAAAAGGCAGGAGGTAGTTTTTTTTTAAAAAAATGTAAAATCACTGATAACATACATGTTTTAAAGATGCAAGATTATCATTAAAAGATGTCGAAACAATTACCGTATATCGGGAATTTTTCGCGTAGGCTTTTTTTTCACGATTTATAAGACAAAATAACGGTAAAATTTTAGCTGTGTGTAATTTTCACGATATGGGTGTATCAGTGCGAAAAATTCCCTATATACCGGTATGCAATAAGGTAATTATATTACAACAACAAACATTAAACAACAATATTAAACTTATATAGACTGAAGATCTTTTTGATAGTTGAAACACAACACTCATTCAACTCAAAAGTGTAAAAGAAAATTCAACAATTTTCGCTCTAATACAGCTTTTGTCAGAATAACAAAAAAGAACAAAACACAAGCTGAAGCCATGTTACATATTTTGTCTAAATTAATGGAGCGGAACAAAACATTTCGTCTGGAATGTTGAGTGCTACTCGTGATTAGTAATTACCTTCATGAGGCAGTGTTTTGAAAACTTGGTTCATTAATCTCTTAATCCGATTACAACAGACAGGGATGTATTAACTGTAAAAACCTGTGTCGTCCATGCTTGATGATTGACTTTTCACCTGATAAGGTCACACCGATCTGTAATTTTTATGGCAATGTCAGTATCACCCGTATTTCCAGTGTTATATTGATGACAGGTAATAAAAATTTTTGTTTCATTTTTTTATTATTTTCCGATTATATTAATTAATTGTTCAAACATCAGACAGATTAAACAGTTTTCACTTATAAGCGATTTTGCCATCACTATCGAATACAGATTCAACATACGTGTATATATAGAGTTGTAGCGAAATGACACGGCGTATGGAAGGGTAAAATAAACAAAATATCACAACTACTCAAGTGAAATTCTCACTAGGGGAAATTTTAGCAATTTTGTCTTCACCTTGAAAATAGCGAAGAATAGACATGCGCGAAAAAATCCCGATATACGGTATCTTTTCCACCCATAGTGTGGATTTTGACAATTGATTTTTCCCTCAGTTTTAATGTCTTTTTCCCAAAGTGGCAAAACAATATCCCAGATCTCATAGATGTATGCCTATTTTATATGGGTGGTTATTGTAAGTGAGAATGAACACCTGGTTACTACTTTATAAAATGTCTTACTTAGCGTGTGTCTCCATTTCTGTTCTGAAATATAAATCGACATTTGTCGATACATATTACTACATAAAAGAGACACAGAAATCAGTCCAATATTTTTTTTTTATATTGGTGGTTGTTGTTATAGTGAGAATGAACACTTGGGTATTACATTATAAAGTTTCATACTTAGCGTTTGTCTCCATTTCCTTTCTGAGATACAACTCCATAGTAAAACTTTGAAATTTGTCTATACATACAAGACAGCATACCACTTCCCCAGTCACATTATACTGAATCTGGGGAAACCAGTAAAGGCCAACATCATGGAAAAATCACTTTGCCACATGTGGTGTTAAAAGAGTTGAATTAAATGTCATATGAAGAAGATAGTACATACATGAAGATGTATACATTTTTGTATGTTAATTATATATATATATTTATATACACTACAGTCAAACCTGCCTTAAAGACCATTTTTATATATATAAGGACCACTTGCTCTTAAAGTCAAGTATATTTTTATCCCAATTTCTCTTTATTCATGTTATTTTGAACTGGTATATGAGTTATCTGCCAATAAATGCCACTTTTATTGCTACCCTTAGGTGACATTTATAGACAGGTTTGACTGTATTTATACAGATGAATCTTTTCTTGCTATAATGAGGTTTTAAAGACATAGAAGCAAGACTTAGTAAAACTAGAGGTGCTTTTTCATAATGCTAAAAAAAACATCTGGAAAACAAAGTGCATAAGACAAAAGTGAGAATATACGACAGCTGTGATTTTTTTTCAGTTCTATTATATGGAACCGAATGCTGGAGAATGACCGAAAAAGATACCGACAAATTTTTCTAGCTTTCACAATGGATGCCTTAGAAAGATCATGAGGATTTACTGGCCAGCTAAGATAACTAATGTGGAGCTCCATAAAAAAGCGAACACAGATCATATGAGAACGGTTCTGAGAAGATCAAGATGGCGATGGATAGGCCATGTGCTAAGAAAGCCAATTAATAATATCACTCGAGTTGCTCTCAGATGGATGCCTGAAGGAAAAAGGAAGCAAGGCAGACCAAAAAACACCTGGAGGAGGACTTTGGAGAAAGAAATGAAGGAACATCAATTAACTTGGGGAGAACTGGAGAAGATGGCATAAGACAGAGACAAATGGAAAACTCTAGTCCTTGTCCTATGAGCCCCCGAGTGTAAAAAGGATAAGGTAGGTAGGTAGAGGAAAATGGTACAAATTTAATCAGTAAATAAATCATGACCTGGACCCACAACTTGAAAATTTGTCTATACATATTACTACATATCATAACGACAGAAATCTGTTCAATATCTGTCCCTTTTATATGGTTGGTTATTGTTATAGTGAGAATGACGGCTTGCATATTACATTATAAAATTTCATACTTAGCGTTTGTCTCCATTTCTGTTCTGAGATACAACTCCATAGAAAACTTGGACATTTGTCGATACATATTACTACAAATCAGAGCAATAGAAATTGGTTCATCACATCTGTTCCACAGGACTTTGGCCAGCTGTTGTCTGTTCATTAGTACTGCCCATATTATCAAACAATTCAGTGCCTAAAAATCAATTAGAAACAAAGCATTATACTGCCCATATTTTTAAATTTTTTATAAATCTCTGAATATTTAGAAAATTAACAAAATTATTAACTCGAAGATATAAAATTTTCAAATTTAAGTTAAGGAAAATTTTAGCCAAGAAACCATTGTAAAACTATAGCCTGACTTACCAACCTTTATGATATTTTCACAGTTCTTGCAGAAAATTGCCGAGAATTTTATTCTCTTACCATTATTGAGATTCAGCATTTTTCTTCCAATAAAAGCATTAAAAATGTAGATTACTTTGAATTTGTGAGTATCACATTTCGCGTGTCTACCCCTAATATATAAGCTTTATTTACATATTCCGGACCGCAATCCATGTAAATATTAAATTTGCCATTGATAGGCAATTATCTTCCTTTCCTATGTGGTAATGTCAAGTTCTACATGTATATAGTTTTCAGTCATAGTGGATTGCTGGCATGTTGTAAATTTGGCTTTTTTTTAATGACTGGGAATAATCGCTTGGGGACCCAAATTTATGGATTTGGCCCTCTTTTATTTTCTGAATGGCATCTCAAAACCCATATTTTTTACAAATGTTGTGTAAAACCCTGCAAACCCAATTTTCAGTATAGAATACATAAATCATACCTTTCTCTCAGCAACAGCAGGATCAAGCACATAGAGTCCTACAGAATTCATTGACAGTTCATACGGCTGTATAAAATCTGTAATAAGTGTTAACTTGTATATCAATCTGTTGAGATCTGTGGCTAAAAAGTCCTTTTCTAAAGCTCTCTCTGGATCCTGTAAACAGAAAAGTCTTGTAAAAATGGTTCATGTACTAGCTAGGGCTGTTATTGATAGAACGATATATTGATGTATCACCAATAAAAGCCAATGATACGATAATTAACCATTTAGGTATTCTTTTGCATCTGTGACCTTGACCTTTGAACCCATGACCTTCATTCATATATCAAAATGATCATTAGGATAATACCTAAATATTCTAATATACATGCCTATACAAAAGGTTTATAGTTTTTGAGATAAATAATCATTTCAGAACTTGTTCACATCTGTGACCTTGACCTTTGAACCCATAACCTTCATTCATATATAAAAATGGTTGTAAGGCTAGTACCTACAATATTCTAATATACATGCATATACAAAAAGTTAACAGTTTTCAAGATAATTAACCATTCAGGTATTCATTCACATCTGTGACCTTGACCTTTGAACCCATGACCTTCATTTATATATCAAAATGATCGTTAGGATAATACCTAAAATATTCTAATATACATGCCTATACAAAAAGTCTATAGTTTTTGAGATAAATAATCATTTCAGTACTTGTTTACATCTGTGACCTTGACCTTTGAACTCATGACCTTTATTTATATATCAAAATGACCATTGGGCCATTACCTACAATATTCTAATATACATGCCTATACAAAAAGTTCATAGTTTTGCAGATAATTAACTATTTTGGTAAACTTGTACATCTGTGACCTTGACCTTTGAACCCATGACCTTAATCGATATATCAAAATGATCGTCATGTCAATACCTACAATTAACCAAAAATCCTACATCATTATCACCAGAAATGTTTAAAAAATAGCATTTTTTATCACAGGTCAAAAACTGGGACATGACCTTGACCTTTGACCTTGACATCAATCGGAAGAATATCGCAAGACAAGATCAACAGTGAAAACTCCATACAATTATCTTCAGCCATTATGAAGTTATAACAATAAATGTCTCATTTTAAAAATTACATAATTTTACGCAAAAAACGCGTAACCTATTTTTCGTCCAATTTTCATGAAAAACAAAATTTAAGTGTATCTAGGTATCCTGAATCCAAAAATCTAATCAAAATTTGCCTGCACCTTTTGGTTTCAGAGAAGAAGATTTTTTTGTCTTTTGGCTATTTATAGTAACGGCAGCCATATTGTTGGGCGTGGTCAAACCCCGAACACAATTTTGAAAGGCTGTTACCCAGGCATAATAATCACCAAGTTTCATCAAATTTGGCTCAGTAGTTTTGGAGAAGAAGATTAAAATGTAAAGTTTACGCACGACGCACGACACACGACGGACGGTGATAGATAGCAATAGCTCATCTGAGCCTTTCGGCTCAGGTGAGCTAAAAATGGCTGCCAGTTCATGGCTAAGGTTTGAGAAGTCAGTAACACATAGATTAAACTGGTTGTTAATGTATTATAATTACAACCCACAATTTCAATGTACATGTATCTCAAAACCCACTGACAAACAAAACAGAGTGCATGTAATATGAGAAACATTTAAGACGGCACCAGACATGCCAAATATTGGTGGAAAATAATCTGTCTATAAAAGATTTAACAAAAAATCAACTATTTTAATCACTTTTCTGATATTTTGATATATCAATTTATTGATATATTTTTCAACTGATATATCAATATTAAGATATATCAAGATACTAGCCAGCATCTCTGCTGGTGGATGTTTCCTCAAGGATATCACATACTCATTAGAAATAATTGTGTAATATTGTCAGAAATATACTATTGTCTTTTGCTGCTACCGTATATTTCCGTAGATACGTCGCAACTTTTTCACTAAATTTTAATATTTTAAAATCCAATGCGACTTAACTAGCCGACATTAAAATATTTTGATAATCTGTCTCGAATTTTCAAGGCATTTTAGAAGATCGACAAACCGGAAGTTACGGTAATTTTCTAGTTGAAAGTAAATTTTGCTCTTTATTATATTTTTGTATAATATATTATTATTATATGTGATATTTTTTTATTATTAAATTTGACCAATAAAGTTTTTGAAATAAACAAATAATTGATTAATTAAGGTAAGTATGAGTCTCACTGTCAAGTTGTCACATGTAACAGAATAGCCGTCGGCAAAGAAGTAAATACCTGGTCACCTGTAATTAACTTTAAATAATCAAGTCTTCCCGGTAACACCTCGCGTGTATCTTGTTTGTTTAATGATTGAAGCCATTCCCGTTAACTTATCCTTTGATATAATTGTCCATGTTTACCGGTACCTATGTTTATATATTGAAGAAGAAAGTGCCGCCATTACAAACACTAATTATATATTCCTATGTCAGAGGTCATATGGCAGTTTCGTATCTGTCGGTTTTAAGTAAAAAGTGTCAGAATTCGACAATCGCTGATCGGATATTAAAAAAAATTATTAAAATTTAATTTGCAATTCTAACGATATGTTTAGATTTTAAACGCAACAAACAATGAATACAAATTATTCTTTCACAAAAGTTCAAACAACCGGAGGTCATCCTAGTTATTGACCAATACTCTCGAATGGAAAACCACATGTCATTCTGAACAATATAAAATGGCGATATTTATCCCCCGGTAAGCAATAGATCGTCAACTTTAACATAATATCGACAGTCCAGTATTGTAAAATCTGAAACATGAGTCTAATAACGCTATAAGCGACCCCCTTGTTTTAACAAATTATGCAATACATATCGCAACCTTTGCGCATGATCAAACTTTGACTTCCTTTGTCGGTGACAACAACATGTGAATTAACCGATCTCATGATCGGGAGCCAAAAAGTATATGTTATATTCAAGCAATCTTCATCGTTTGTATCCATACATGTAAAAAATAATATCTACATACTTGTTTAATTTACACAAGCTATTCAAACAATATTTATTAAGAAGAAAAATAATAAATAACACCGGTAAAAGCTTTTGTTTCTTTATTCATGGAATTGAAAATTAATGGTTCTTGCCGAGCAAATCTTTAATGTTCTCTGGCAATTTTCTGGCTGCGACGTATGTAGACGACCTTTAGAAAATACTGGGCTTGCTGGCCTGGGGTGGGGGTGCGACGTATCTACTGGGGCGACGTATATACGGAAATATACGGTAGTTAAAATTTGAAATTGTCAAAAATAGAGGTATAGTCCCTCATACAACGTATTTCCTTAGCTATTTCATTGGTAAAATATATTATTTTGGTTTAATGTGCATCTTTTCAACATCTTGAAACAATTTTTTGGTCCAAGCTCTGATGCATGTGATGAGGAATTGTATTCAGAAATATCTATCTAGCGCTGTAAAATTAAAACTGGTATAATATGTAATCCACACATCTTATTCAAAAGGTTAACATTATCATCTTTATCAAGTCAGTCACTAGGGAAACTTCAATGAGCATATAAGTGGATTTTAACCCCATAAAAATAAAGGATTTTAAAGTATACTGGAATTTGAGACAAACATTTTCCAAAACATTCTACTTTTAAGATGTTACAGGGTATTGATAACTAGATTCGCTGGTTAATCTAATTGGATGCTATTTTTCGCATCAAATATCAAGATAAAAAATAGAATAGCAATTTTATAGCACATTTACTGGTTCCCTTGGGTGTCCTTTATAGACAGATTTGACTGTATAAGTTCACACATTTAACTTCATTTGCCAGTTTTCACAGTCTTTACATGGCTTTAGAATTATGATTTGGACATGAACTGGTTTGTTTGTTTTTGATTGTCTAGGATTAAAAATCTGATCATAGTCCACTGACTTAGACTTTGTTCAAAATTCCCTGACAATTCTCGACATTCCCTAACCTTGAAAAAAAATCTAGACTTTTCCCTGATTTGTGGGAACCATGTTAATCATTATCATATCATAATACTTACCACCTCTTTCCCTAGAGCACCCTCTAAACACACTTTATGAAAGAATTCACGATCTTCAGCTCTCTCAAATAATGTCTTCAGTTTTTTGTGATTCAGATATTTGTGAACTTGTATACCCTGTTCTAAAAACATTTCCACAAACTCTTCTCTCTCTTTTTTCAATAAAGCTTTTTCAAACATATCTTTATCAACCTACAAAAGTTAATATTTCAAAATATGACAAAGATATCAACCTAAAAAAGTTAATATTTAAAAATCTGACAAAGATATCAACATACAAAAGTTAATATTTCAAAATCTGACAAAGATACATGTATCAACATACAAAAGTTAATATTTCAAAATCTGACAAAGATATCAACCTACAAAAATTAATATTTCAAAATCTGACAAAGATATCAACCTACAAAAGTTAAAATCAATCCTTGTTTTGTAGTAAAAAGACACAGAAGAGTCAAACTTCAGGATGAGATTTTTTTTCTTTAGAGAATAACTGGAACTGTCTCTTGAGAGCCAAATACGTCCTGCCCTGACCTTGACCTTTCCAATATGACGTTGCTTCAAGGTCATTACACATCTTTGGACCATGAAGATTAGTCATTTGAAATTTAATGACAGTCTTCAAAAGCAATTATGGGATATGGCCCGGACAGGATTTTACATGGAGGGACAGACAAACGGACGGACGGACAAACATTGTGATTCCTATATACTCCCTCAAACTAGTTTGCTTGGGGTATAATGATTAATGATTTCTATTTACCCCTCAAACTAGTTGGGTAGTATAAAGAATCTCATCCATTAGGTTGATATTTTATGTCTCCACTACAAAGCAGGGGTAGATTCTATTACTCTCTCTATTGGACAAGAAAATCCCCTGTTTTACCTGTTTTTTCTGTCTTACCCTAGGAGAAAGATGAGCTAGGCAAGCTATGACATCACAATATCACTTCAATTGTGACATCAACAATTTAGTGATTGTAATATCATTTATTCAAAATGCGAACAATGTACCTTTTTTTGCAAAGTTTTGGGGTATTTCTGTGATAAAACCTATTAGAAAAAAAGAATCTACTCCTGTTTAAAAGCAGAGACATAAAAACCAACATTTGGGGTGATCTGTTATGAACACCATGTGTTAAAAATTAACCTACCAGTATCTATTTCTTGCAGGAAGTAGTCTCAACAAGTGCTGAAAAAACTAAAAAAAAAAAAAAAAAAAAAAAAATTCCTCATCTGGGTCAATATTGTCTAAGCTCTTGTTAAGCATATAATCCATGTCGACCTCTATATAAAGATTCTCTTCCAGTGTACATTCTAGAAGAGGGCTATGGGGCCATTAATCCCTTATTTTGCTAAATGACCACATTGTTAAGGTCTTAGTGCTCCATATTTAACATTATATGATTGCAAAAATATTGACAAAGGTAATGGTGTATTTGAATTTTTTTTTTTAAATTGTCCCTTTTGAAAAGTTCTAGATTGAACACTGCTCTTCAGAAGTAAAAAATTGCTCCTTTCTTACCCGTATTTTAGTCCAATCATCTTTCCTAAAAATTTCTGACAGAGCTAAATCAGGTCTGTTCCAATCCAGTGTCAGCTGCAAGTTCTTACTCATCTGTTCCCTCCATTTATTTCTGGACTGTTTCTCAGCTAAAAATAACAATTAAAATCCACAAAATCCTCATAACCTAAGGTGTACAGTCAAACCTGTCTATAAAGACCACCAAAGGGAACCAGTAAAGTGACCTTTATAGACAGGTTAACCTTACATAATATATATATATATATATATATAATATATATATATATATATATATATATATATATATATATATACAGGTTCAAATAACACGAGAGCAATTGGGATAAAATTTTACTAGCCTTTAAAAGCATGTGGCCTTTATATAGAGGAGACCTTTAAGGCAGGTTCGACTGTACATGCAAAGTATTTACTTACCTAAATTTGGTTATACACATGTATATATTTTGGTCCTTCTGATATTTTTTTCAACCCTTTAAAAATATGGTTTAATCACTTTGATTGGAAAGATCTTTTCTTATGTTTGCATGTATCTCCCTAACTGTAAAGAATGGATTGGCTTCTATCTCCCTAACTGTAAAGAATGGATTGGCTTCTATCTCCCTAACTGTAAAGAATGGATTGGCTTCTATCTCCCTAACTGTAAAACACAATGTTAAAGGATTGATGACTTAACTACCTCAAGGAGAACAAAAGAAAACAAGTGATTTAGGATCCCCTGCCAGCAGGTTCTTTTTTATGATTTGCACTTATGTTCAAAGGGCAATAACTCCCAGGAAAATGAGCAAACTAACTCTGGTTAATGTTAATGATACTTTATATTTACATACATAGCAATATCATCAGACACAATAATTAACAGTGTTAAAACCAGAAAATTAATATAATTGGTGGGGGTCATCCTGGCCCACCTTGAAAAAACAGGAATGTTGTCCAAAATAGGTCCGGCATAGTAAACATAACTTCATGTATGTTATTCCAAAGATCAGTAGTTAAGTTGAGTAATGGTGTTTAACGTCCCAGTCAAGAATATTTCTCTTGTATCAAGACATCGCAAGCTATAAGCAAAGGTGCAGAAATTTTGCCTGTGTGATGCACTGATGGAACTATACAGCAGGGATCTTTATTGTGCCACGCCTACTGTTTATTTTAAGTTCCCATCAGAAAAAAACCTGACTCATTTTGTAATGCGGAGTGCTTGGCTAAAGACCAGTCACTAACCACTTTCAAGTCTTGGGTCAGACAAGGTTGGGGTTAAAACCCATGACTTCCCACTTATAAAGCGAGCACTCTACCAACTGAGCTACTGCAGTGGTCTCAAAGATAAGTAGTAAAATCAAAGAAAAACCAAAGATTTTATGACACAAAGAACTATAACTGTGATTAAAAATACAACTAAGACCAAAATGATGGACAAGAGTTGGCCTACTTATAGCATTTTTGTGGGCCAATATGTTTACTATTTTGGGGTCAATTGCGCCACAAGGACCCCTTCTAGATTGAACACTAAGTAAACAATTTAATAAAACTAAAAAAACTGTGAGCCACAAGCTCACAAAAAATACCACCCGCTCCCCCCACATAAAATAAATCAATCGGATCAAATTTTTAAATAGGAGGTGCACATCTACATTATATCACAAAGATTGTGTGAAAGTTTCATGAAAATCCATTGAAGGGTTTAGGAGGAGTTGCAGATAAGAGATAGGTACCCTAAGGTGTAACAGAAGGACGGACACACACCCCTATCACTATATACCCCCCCCCCCTTTTTAAGTGGGGGTATAATAATAATCTCACCACTGAAGATAGCTTTGAGTAAATATTTGTCCAAATCTATCAGATTGGTATCACCCTGCATGTTTACAATCGTCAAAAATGTTTGGTCATCCTAAAAGTATAAGATTAAGATCAATACAATCAGAGATCAAACTTCAGGTTCAAAGTAAATTTCATTAATAAATATTGTGCAATACTAGAACAAAGAGGGTCAGCGGTTCAGCCTCAAACAAACAAGAGAATCGGTAGAATCAATGGATGCTCCCAAAGTAAAAGGTACCAGTAGTTGTAAAAGGGCTACATGTATTTTTCTTAATTCAAATATGTTTGTTTAAATAAATTTTGCAAAGGAAAATAACTCTTAAAATATGCAAAATAGAGTTATGGTTCTTGTGCACTGAGCTTCTCCTCATTGAGCTCAATCTACCAATGAAGATTCAATTTGTTACCTCTTAAAAGTTTTGAGTTAACCTCCATAAACTAGTTTGCTGGGGCTATAATTAAAAGTAGAAAGTTATTGGGTTGGTCTTTTTTAGAAAACGAATGATATGTCATCAACTATCCCCTTACACCTTTGACTCATAACCCCACCCACCCCCAAACACACACAACTACACACAAAAAAAATGAGTTGAACTTTCCTGGCATTTGTTTTGGACATGCCATACTTAAGAATACAAAACTGCAGACAGATTTTGAATTTTGATGTAACCATAGCAACATATTACCTCTTGAGATAAATGTATACATTCCAATACTTTATCTCTGAAAGCATTCCTGGCAAAATCGTTGTCTTTGAAATCAAATGGATATATCTTCACTATCATCTTTGTAAGCTGTGGTTTCAGAAGATTTTCTTTAAAATCAGGATCTGATCTGAAAAATACAAGTTACATCATTTAATTTTTTTGTTCATACAGTGCTTGATGATAACAGTGTTGATCAATCAGAGAGTTTTCAGAATTGATCATCGAAAAAAATTAGTTGAAAGATTTTAGCATATTTTTCTTCAATAATATTTACATCACAAAGCCTTATATATGGCTCATAACATGACTTATATATATATACTATTTTAAGTTGTCGGCGACGCCTCTTAGTTGGATACTGGTGCCGCCATTTTGTAAGACTATTTTTAGTAGGGCTGAAGTTTGATGTCTATAGGCCTTTTGATTCATGTGTGAAGAAGTCATTTTTAGCATTTTACATATAAGGTCAAGGTCAAATCTATTCGCAAACTTTGTAGAGCTTCAAATTCTGATTATGTCTATTCAGTTTGGGTATCATTGGTCTTTCGGTTCATCAGAGGAGTCATTTCAGTGATTTTACACCTTCGATAATTTTTTCAGCCATTGTGATCTTGAGTGAAGGTCAATGTCAACGATTTTCACAAACTTTTACTGGCATTTCTCATGGATAGTTCCACCCAAGTTTCATCAAAATCTGTGGTAAAGTGGTTCAGGAGAAGAAGTTGTTTAAGTGAAGTTTACAAACACTTTCACACACACATACACATGCCACATAATACCATAAGCTCACCCTGGCTTTAGCCAGATGAGCTAAAAATGTTATACATTAAATTTCTATTTGGTTATGTTTGAGATTTAAACAGGAAATAAAATGTGACGAAAATGCATTATGTACACAACACATGTTTTTAGGCCAGTTATTAATATTGACAATATGTCCGAGGCCAAGTTGGTGGAGCTTGAAAAGCCAGAGGCATGCTTTAACTCTGCTGTAGAACTATTCTGATATGTATCATTTCATGACGCAAGTATTGTGATGTGCATTGTATCGCTCCCATAGTGTATCGTTCCACCTCTTGTTTTTAGTAATTTCTTAGTGTTGATCTGTATTTTCTTTTACAATCCAAACCACTCTTTATGACAGCTTACACTTTTTGCTGATTATTCAATCTGCCAACTTTAAATTAATTATCAAAATCATCATGCCTTTAACATCGTTTTTTCGATTATTAGATGATAAGGTACCTTTATGTGTAGATGGGTTGGAATGGCCTAGAGTCTGACTGACCATAGCAGAAATAAAGAAAGAAAGAGTTGAGTTGAGTTGAGTAATGGTGTTTAATGTCCCAGTCAAGAATATCTGATTTATATTCAGATGCCGCCAGCTATAGGCGAAGGTGCAGAAATTTTGCCTGTGCGTTGCACTGATGGCATTACACAGCAGGGTTTTTTATCATCCCAAGCCGACCGTGACATGGGACCTTGTTTATTTTAAGTTCCCATCCAAAAGAATCATGACTTTCATTTCATAATGCTGAGTGCTTAGTGAAAGAACAGTTACTACCCATTTCAAGTCTTGGGTCAGATCAGGTCTGGGTTAAAAGCCACAACCTCCCACTTACATAGCGAGCACTCTACCAACTTAGCGACCACAATGGTAATAAAGAAAGAAGGTTCTAAAATTAGCTGATTATTCGAGAATCATAGCAAACAAGTTACAACTAAAATAGAATGCTATTTCAAAAATATACCCCAAACTAAACACAACTGAAATGGAATGCCATTTAAAAATATACCCAAAACAACCCCAACTCGCAAATCCCCTAACCATGTGTATGATCCAAGTCTACTCTATTGCTACCCAAAGGTTGTTCCTTTGGAAGTTTCATAAAGACAAAAGTATTTAGAGAAAAGTGGCGAACAAAATGTTAGTGGAAGAAATCGAGTCAACATTTTATGTCCGCCCCAACTTAGGGACATAATTATGTTAACCAATTTATAAGCATTTTTTATTCAGTGAAGGGTATATCAATTTTAGTGCAAGGGTTCCAAGATATTTAGCTAACAAGACTGCATACTGAACTCTGTCCAAAATATACACTTAGGACTACTAGCTGCAGCAAAATAGTAGAGAATTTTAAAGATATGACTATGTTTCTATTCTTGTTAGACAAAATCGCCATTAACTACTAATTTCAGATGTTGTTGTTGTTGATCGTGCATCGAGATTCCGAGATGGTTTCAGAACTAACAGAAAATTACTTAAATATAATTTTGTTTTCAACTATTCTTTTCTGTATGCGTTGGTTGGTTGAATGTTGCTTAATGTCGCATCAGCAATTTTTTAGCTATTCCCCACGAGAACTACTTTATTAATCTCTATGGATTAATCTATGAACAAATGATGTACGAGTGCGTTTTTATGGTCTCCTTTGTACCAGCGTGCACTCAAGGTGACTTTAACATGCTAGCTCATCAAGACAGTACGCCGCAGACAAGCGTACCACTCCTCCCAGTCACATTATACTGATACCAGGTGAACCAGTAAAGGCCAACGGCAAGGAAAATTCACTTTCTCACATGTGGTCCGAGTTGGTCTGAGTGGGACTCGATCTCACAGCGGTGAGAAACCTTGGAATTGTAGACCGACGTTTTACCCATTAGGCCACCGTGGCCTCTACTAATTTCAGAGAAATTCTTTTAAAAAGAAACTTATTTTAGCAAAATTGTAAAAAAAATATTTTAAACAGAACCATCACAGTTTGAAACTTTGGCTATTAGTAGTTTTAAATTTGTGGAAAAAATAGATATGTGTACATATGTCTTTTCTGTAACTAGCAATTTTTCTCAATTTCTTTGCCAGGTTCCTTTCCTAATATTGCCAGAAAAAAATCATTAGACCATAAGAAACCATGTTACCTTTCCTGCATCTCTTCAAACGCATAGCAAATAATATCAGCAACACCACCACTACCTTTCAATATCACCACTGGCATTTTGTTTTTCAAGTAATACAAGACATGGTCTATTCCACCTGGCGACCCCTGCACTAACAGTGCCACCACAGGAAGTGTTTTATTTAGAGAAACATCTATGGATGGATTATTTTCGTAATCATCAGAACCTAAAAACAAAAATTAAAGATACTACAGTCAAACCTGTCTATAAAAGCCATCAAAATGAACCAGTAAAAATGGTCTTTATGGACAGGTGGCCTTTGTATACAGGTTCAAACAATATGAGTAAAGATTAATTAGGATACAATTCTACTGGCCTTTATAAGCAGGTGACCCTTATATAGAGGTGGCCTTTAAGGCAGGTTGGACTGTAGTCGTAAATCTTTAACAAGTTGTGAAATTAAACACACACACACACACACACAGAGAGAGAGAGAGAGAGAGAGAGAGAGAGAGAGAGAGAGAGAGAGACAGAGAGAGAGACAGAGAGAGAGACAGAGAGAGAGAGAGAGAGAGAGAGACAGAGAGAGAGAGAGAGAGATTTTCAATAATAAAGAATGGAACAATCTAGAGGATTAGTGACGAATTCATTCGGAACATCCTCTGGATGTGAAATGATAAAGGCGACAACTTTCCCCTTTTTAGCAGCATATTCTTGCAACTTGGGAACCTTGAAAACTACTCGATAGATTTTGCTAAAAATGTCTGAGGTTATGGAGTCTAATGCGATCTAGCTATCTAACTTGGTGAATTTTTTGGGAAAAATCGGTATCATACTTAATTTTGGGGTCAAACATGCAAAAAATGAATTTTTCCAAAAAACAATTACGTTTAACGCACTCCTGTTCAATAACTGTTTATTGTACGAAAAAGTCGTCTATTGACCGAAAAAAGTTTAAGATCTGACGGAAAATGCAGTATTTTTATATTTTTTCTATCTTGCACATAAAATCCACAATAACTGTTTAAAGTCGACCCTATCATCCAAAATAAATTTAACGTACCGTTTTGAATTTGTACCCATAAAAAAAGTAACCAATTCTTTACCAAATTATTGGTAGGTTTGGCACTTATCCATTAGGTCTGTGTTAAACTTTTGAGTGGCAAGTTCTGTGGATGAGCTCTACTAATAGAAATCCTCTAGATTGTTCAATTCTTTCCCGCGAAACCCCTAAAGGTGTCGCCACACTAGTATAAATAGTTAATTTGAAAATTAATTAAAACATGGACATGTGATCTATTATGAACCTCTACCTCGGAAATAGTTACCCCTATAGAGTTGTCTGGAGAGGTATAGGGATCTAGTCTATCCGCTTGAGCACTTTATCTCTCCAGACAACTCTATAGGAGGAAAGTTACCTCGAGAAAGGTCCATAATCAAAAACAAACATACTAATCCATGTCCAAATCACAATCCAGAAGCAAAGTAAAAACTTTGGAACTGACAACTTAGGTCAGACACATGAACTTCCACCACGAAAGTGAGGCTGGAAGTGAGCACCTCCTGTTTAATAACAGATTAATAGAACTATATTAGAATAATGTATTTATATTTTTGACAAACCTATACTAAACATGCGTCGTATTCTACGAGGTCTTCCTATATGTTCTTCAAACTGTTTTTCTATTGCACATCTTGTGTAGGTGAAGAACATTCTATCGGTATCCTCTTCGTCCACAATCAAAAAGTGGGTGTGGTCAGGATTCAACTCGTAGTGGTCACTTTTAGGTCTGTTGCCCTGGTTTTGAACAGTTACCCTTTCCTGTAAAGGAAAACCAAAAGGAAATCAGTAATTACAAAAAGAAAGGAAAGGCTAACAAATAAACTAAAATAAATCAAGAAGAAAGTTGTATTTGGAAATGAAAGGAAAATAAATGTAGCAACTATGCAGCAGACATGCAAAATGATTTGACCTTGTGACCTTGAACTTTGACCTACATAACTAAACAAGATTCATAACACAATTGCACTCTGTTGCCAACTTTCCTCAACACCCATCAAGAAATGAGGGATATACAAAGCAGACAAAAACTGAGACCTAAACCAGCAGGTAGAAAATGTCACCAGCTATAGGTGAAGTTGAAGAAATGTTTACCTTTAAAGCCTGCTCAGTCAATGTGCAGGGAGGGTTCTTTGAAAAAAGTGTTTTTTGGCACTCAAAGAACAATAATTCCTGTAATATGTCTCACAGCATCTTCATTTTAAGATATGCAGAACTTCATACGATCCAGAAGGCGTGTCAAATTAAAAATAATTAGTGGAAAACTGTGGAACAAGTTCAACCCACAAGATGGACAGACAGACAGATGGTCAGACCTACAGAAAGACGGACAGACGGACAACCCCATACCGGAATACCTCCCATTTTTGACAGGCATATAAAAAATAGCAGGTCCATCAGACTTTTACAGTTTAAATAACTAGGGTCCTAGTGTAAAATCAATAGGTCGAACTCGGACCCCAGTAATTTCAACCCCTGAGATTGATCCATAGACTGGCACCTTGGACCACTCAGCCACCAAGTTCTTTATTATACTGGTTAGTAAACAATAACTTACTGAGCCATCCAAGCGATTTCCATAGGTTATGGCTGCTTTTGGAACAATTCCAATCAACACCAGTTTTTTAAACCTTTCAACATGTGTGGGGTTGATTTTGCTTAGTTGGATTCTAGCACTAGCTCGTGTTGCTTTTTCCTCTCGTATTGCTTCCCCCACCATCTTGGAAATCCCTCCGTCAATTCCATTTGTGATAATCCACATCTCAGTTGTATTAGCAGCCTGAAAAACACTAACACACATAAATAAATACATTCAAACCTGTCTTTTAGACCATCTCTTTATATAAGGGCCACCTGCTTTAAATATTAAATACCCAGTAAAATTTATTTCAATTGCTCAATATTCAATGTTATTTGAACCTGCATGTACATGTATATAAGGCCAAAGTGCCTATAAAGGCCATTTTATTGGTTCCCTCATGCAGCCTTTATAGATAGGTTTGACTATATATATATACTACCCTCCTTAAACAACATGGTGGACATTGGATAATTATCTGTATGTGCAGGTGGCATATACCAGGGCTCTCGCTGGGTCATTTTTGGGGCTGATTTCTGCCCCATTCACAATTCAAAATCTTATGGTTTTTTCATAATCATTTTGCTAACTTTCACAATTTTGGAAATTTCAGCTTTAAAACCAGTATATTTGGAGTTTTCTTTTTCACAATTTTGGCCATTATGATGCTTTTTTCACAATTGCTAGGGCCCTGGCCCCATTCACATAAGAGTGAGTGAGAGAGCCCTGTATGCATGTATTCATGTGTTCTTGTTATACAACTGACATTAGAACATTTGTATTCCTACCAGTGATGTTAATCTTTTAAATAACGCCCTTAAGTTGAATAAGTGTTTAGTGAACTGGTTTGTTATTAAAATAATTCTAAGTTGAACTATCAAACAAAATAAAATTCATGTTTAATCAATATTTATAATCTTAATACCAATTTCCATATGAGGGTCCTTCAGAAGAGACCTTAAAAACTGATGCCCTGTGTCATGTTAAAAACCCCTACCTGCAAATTGCGCTGAGCACACTGAAAAGGTCAAAATTTCTACCACTTCATCTATAGCTGGTAAAATCTTGATATAAGCAAAACCCCTTTCAATTAAACTCTCTATATGAACTTTTTTTACACAGGGTTCATATAGACATTTGGACTCCAAATTTAAGGACTTTTTAGGGTCTTTTCAGGGTCTTATTTGCAAATTCAAAGTGTAATAAGAAAGACAGTTTTAGTAAAAAAAAAATATTGGTGCAAAGACAATTAAATTAATAAAACAATTACTTACGTGTCCATAGTAACGACACTTGAAGTGGATAAGTTTGAAGTTGGGCATTCAGTAGGGCCAGGTGCTTTTAAATTGCTCATTTCAACATAATTTATTAATTAATTTATTTATTTATATCAGTCTATTTGCAACCACTTAATATTGAAATACAGACACACAAGTGGCCAAATTCAAGGGCTTTTTAGGGCCTTCAGGATAAATTCAAGGGCTTTTTAGGGTCACACTTGTTTTTAGGGTCTTTTTATGGCAAACCTAAAAATTTAAGGACTTTTCAAGGCATGTACAAACCCTGTTTCAACTGACTTTATGTTACAATGAACTATTAATTAAAAATTCTGTAATGGTGTATCAAATATATAATGTACAAAATCTACAAATAATCCCAATTGATATTTCTTATTTTTGATGTCTCCTGTTCACTTTGGTATTCTTTACAACTCATCATTCACAAAAAGAACACTAACATGATTGTAAATATAAGAATTGAGTTGAGTAATAGTGTTTAACGTCCCAGTCAAGAATATTTCACTTATATTGAGACCTCGCCAGTTGTAGACGAAGGTGCAAAAATTTTGCCTGTATGTTGCGCTGATGGCATTATACAGCAGGGTTCTTTATTGTGCCACACATACCGTAACACAGGACCTCGTTTATCTTTAGTTCCCATCCGAAAGAACCGTGGCTTTCATTTCATAATGCCCAGTGCTTGGCAAAAGAACAGTCACTACCCACTTTTAAGTCTTGGGTCAGACCCAGCCCAGGTTCGAACCCACGACCTCCCACTTATGGAGCGCACTCTACCAACTGAGCTACCGCAGTGGTGGTGATTGTAAATATAAGGAGTAATGTTTGTTAAGTTTTTTAATCGTTCATCAAGGTATGAACTGTTGAATCAGACTGGGATAAATCATCCAAAAACTGTTCACAATTGATCTGATCAGACACATGTATAACTAGAACTGTCTCTTGAGAGCCAAATATCCCCCGCCCCAAACATCTATCTACAAGAATTTATTCTTTTCCCGTGACCTTGACCTTCCTGATATGACCTTGGTTCAATGTCATGACACATCTTTGGACCATGAAGATTATTCATCTGAAGTTTGATGACAGTCCTCCAAACCAATTATGAGATATGGCCCAGACACGATTTTACAGGGTCAGACAGACGGATAGACAGACATACGAACAGACAGACAGGCATGGAGATTCTTATATATCCCCCTCAATCTAGTTTGCGGGTGGTATAAAAATTGACACATTCAAAATAAAGGCACTGTGATTTGTAAGTGCATGCTTTAAAACCACTCTACCACTGATCTGATGTCCCTGTGTGAAATGTGAATATTTATAAACAATGGTAAAAAAAACCTTTATTATTCCTTTCTGGAACTGTTCTCTAAATTTTGGATTCTTCCACGTTTTGAAATGCTTGACAGCTGATATAATGGGTACAATGATTTTAGGACTCCTCATCCCCCAGTACTTAGCCATGAAGTGTGGAATCTCTTCTGTTGTGCTATCACTTGGAATGACCACATAATGTCTCTTTGGCTGCAAAAATTGATACAAAAATTCATTAATACTATAGAGCTGTAACAAATTATCTTAAGATGATATATCTTCCCTTGAAGTCCCCGCTGTACCTAAGTCTTACAAGTCAATTTTAACACAAGTCCATAAAACTAAAACAGAATATGTCTCAATACCACAGTTAGTCAGTGCAAGACACAATACTTGGTCAGAAATGGTACTTTTTGTGACTGTCAAGCACTTGGAATGTAGAGTCGAGTTGAGTATTGGTGTTTTACACCCTAGTCAACATTCTTTCATTCATATTCAGGGGGTCAGTTAAGGGTTGGTGGAGGAAACTGGAGTGTCCTGAGAAAACCATCAACCTTTGGCAAATGAACTTACAATTGACCTGGTCAAAGTGAAGTTGAAACTGAGACTGGGAAAGGCACTGCGACACTTGTAATAAATGTAATTCTAGCAAAAGAAAAGATTCTTAACAAATGATGCTATTGTGTCATCACAGTATAGTTCGTCAGCGATATTGTGGCAGAGTGTTGATAAACATGGAAGAGTCTATATAATGTAGATAGCCTAAGATAGGGGTATATAAAGGTAGAGTTGACAAATTCACGCATGAAGGCGTGAATATATACATATACGATGCCACAGTATTAATACCTATTGGTGTATAATAAACTCACCCATGTTTATAAACACTCTGCCACAATATCGCTGACGGACTACAGGCATGGCTTGAAAATTAGTCATCATAAGAAAGACATTGTTGACTGCCATGTCCAGAGCATAAGGCAAGAATAATTAAATGTTAATTTCTGCAATTTCACCTAAAGATGCCTATGTGTCGATACAAGTGAAATACCGGTAATCTTGATTTGTATGTAAAACTGCAGTTTGCTCAGCCCCTTAAAGCAAGACTTAAATTTTCTAATGTAAAACCTTCAAAGAAGCAACAAAACAAATAAAACAAAGTACACAAACCTCTATTGCAGATTCATTGGCGTCATCTAAAAACTGTATGTTCCCACAATCAAAAGGAGCACCTTCATATCTAGCACTGTCTTGTGTATCAATGGAAATGGCTCCAAAAGATGTGACTGTATGCTGAACAGAATCCACTGGGAAAATTTCTATATCTTCAGGTATATTGCAAACAGTGAATCTGGATCCTGACATGTCAACCTGAAAGCCATCTTCATTAAAATCATTCATATTAGCTACATCAACTTCATCCTGGTTACGGCCAAAGCAACTACCGGAAGCAATGCTGACAGTTTTACTTCTGACATGGTCAGACTCCTCGGCGAGTACAACTTTTCTACCTTCAGTGTTACTAATATTTGACCTTGGATTACTTACTGGTGAAGTTGACAACTTTCTATTTGGTTCATCCATTGAAATAATGTATCCTTTGTCAAGAATACTGCATCATACTGAAAAAAAAAAAAAATCAGAAATAAGTGTACTGCTTGGTGTGTATATGTAGCAGTCAGGAAGTGCTTACCCTTCCAGAGCACCCAGTCTCACTTCTTTAGTGGAAGTTCGTGTGTTTAACCTAATTTGCCTAAATATGTTGTCAGCTTGATGGCACAAACAACATGGACATGACCTCGTTTTAATTTTGAACATGCCAATAAGTGACAACACGAAGTTCTGACTTTAAACCGTAGTTTTTCAGTTATTTCATTTTTAAGAAAAAAAATTCAAATTTACTCACATATTACCAGAAGTTATTGAGAACAATTTATGATGATATTTCAAACACATTTTGTATTTCTGGAAAAATTGGACTAACAAAATATTACTTTTTCTGTGTATTAAATGTAATTAATGAATAGTTTTATATATTCAGTTTTCATCAGATTTCCTATGTACTATTTATGTAGGTGTGTAAGAGGTACAATGAAGGGTAGCTCAAATGTTGGGTTGCATTTAAAAGATACCAGGATTTTCAGTATAGCAAGTTGATGACTGGAGATCCCCAGAGTTAACTGTGAAAAACATATGATAAAAAGTTTATAAAATGACCATATTGATACCACACCTCCAATCAGCCCTTGAGTCCCAATATCAGCTCTCGGCCTCCTGCCCTCTGGCTGATATCCGGACTCTCAGGCAATAAGAGGTGTGATATCAAAATGGTCATATGATAATATCTAATTTATTCAGTTTTCATCAGATTTCCTCAAAAATTTCTAGGAACATGAAATATGTGAGTTTCATGTCCCAGTTAAGATTCTTTTATTTATATTGAGACAGTCAGTTCAGGGATGGAGGAAATCGGAGAGCACAAAGAACAAATATTGACCTCCTGCAAGCAACAAACTTTCTCACACTAGAATCTGTATCGACTGGTATTTAAACCTTGGCAGCGAAGCAATGCATCTTTAAGCATTCTCTTTATACCACTTGGCTATCAAGGTCCTATATATATCACACCATATGCCATTGTCATTTCCGATTTTCGGTAGCCTGTTGAATTTCGACCCCGTGTTCTGATCAAAATTCCAGGATACAGTTTAATTTTCAACAGAGTAGGGTCTTAATTCAACACAGTGGGTACCAATTTTCAACTCTGAAAATTAACCTGGGTTACTCTCTGGGGTTACTTTTCAATCTGGGTCAAAATTCTTCATTATACAGGGTCTGGATTCTATCCTCAGCAAGCACTCGGTGAGGAAGTAGATTTTCTTTGTGTTTCCTCCCTCCTGTTACTGTCAATAATAGCCAAATTTTCACTCACCATAACCAGATGACTATTTTACAACCCTTTCACAGAAACTTCTTAACTCTAAACATTTCAAGATGTCACAGTTGATTTTCTCCAAATGTTTTATTTCATACATCTCCATCGGTATAATTATGTAGTTTGACCTGACCTTACTCATTTACCTTGCATCATTACATCACCCGATCGAACACAAACACAATGTACACGCATTTCTTATGTTAAATACTAATAATTACCTAGATAATATCATCACTTGGAACTATAACAAAAGTTCGCGCTTGTTACATTGCCAAATAGCGTGCCAAATATTATTGGGTTCCCTGATCATCGATTCTCGCTCAGCGATGACACCTGGATTTGTGTAGCTCTCTGGAAATATGTGGATAAATACACACAATGAATCTACTTTCTGTTTCAAATTAACCTATTAAACAACCGGATATATATTCATATAACTTTTTATAAATTATAATGCACAGATTATGGTTTTTAGTGAAACGCTAGCCAATCAGCATCAGGAAACCAACCCCTGAGTTTCTTGTGTACTGTAGTTTCTTCCTAAACTTTTTTCAACACGCCCCTCAGTCGGTAATGTGTTCAGACACCAATATTTAACATACCACGATGGGAGGCATAGAGAGACACCACTACTGATTTTAAAACGGGAGAGAGAGAGAGAGAGGTTTATTTTTTGACCATCTAAATTTTAGAAAGAAATTCCAGTTACTTTTAGCAATATAATAGAGATCCTGAAAACCTGAAAATAACATCAAATTTTATTATCGAATGTCTTGAAATACGTAAAACTAAAATTACTTAAGTACCTTGTAGTATTACATCTCATTATCTGTAAAATATTCATTTGTTAGATATGTATACATTTGTCAGTTACGTGTTATCATCAGTTTATGATTTCTTGTTCATTATGTTTCGTGTATGTTTATTGAATTACTTGCCACAACCAATTGAGCAATAAAGATATTTTTTGTTTTATAGGGGAAACATGCACTTGGTCTAATTTTTATCTAATTATGAATTTAATATGAATATTTCTTAACATTTTCAAATTATTTCATCATTCTACACGTTTTTTCGGCATCTTACAATGTTTGTTCCCCATAATTTTACGATAATGGCAAATTACTTCAAAATGATTTCTTTGAAAATAACCCTCAAATAAAGCATATATTCGTCAAAGCCTTAATTTAGAGTTATATAGTAAATAGGTGATAGTTTACATAAATTGACATCTTTTGATTAACAAATTCTACAATTTTTTTCTGTATCTTAATACACGTTTTTCGAAATTGTTCCGTTAATATCTCGCTTATATTCAGGTGCGGGACCTTTCTCATTAATTGATCAACCCTTTCCTACTGGAGGCCTCATCATATCCAGAGTCTCTGACATCGCCGTGAGTTCGAGTCCCGCTCAGACCACATGTGGGAAAGTGGATTTTCCATGGCGTTGGCCTTTACTGATTCACCTGGTATCAGTATAATGGACTGGGGGAGTAGTACACTTGTCTGCGGCATACTGACTCTGTGAGCTAGCACGTTAAAGTCGCCCTGAGTGCGCGCTAGTACAAGGCAGACCATACAACACACTCGCACTTCACATGCATACACGAAATTGTTCATAGATTAATCCATAGAGATTAATAAAATAGTTCTCATCGCGAATAGATGAAAAATTGCTGATGCGACGTTAAGCAACATTCAACCAACCAACCCTTCCTATTGCTCCCGTTGCATATTCGAAATGTATCCCAGATGCCGGGAAGCTTTTTCGACTTCCCCGATTTTATTTGTTCCACTAGCGTGCATGGACTCAAGAAGACCTTTAAGGGTCATTTAAGTAGGAAAATTCAAGTGAAAACCATTTGGTTGAAAAGAGTGAAAAAGGGGTATAATTATGAAATTACCTACACAACTGTGAAGATTTATAAATAAAAATACAACACGAATTGATAATTTAAGAGTTTATAAAATATTTGTTGCATTTTTTAAAGGAAGTTGTGCAAAAATACACGTGTTGTGGAAAACGGCTTTCACCTTGTATAACGAATTAATTTTAAAAAATGAAAAGATATTAAGATAGTCAACGTCATAGAGCAGTGCAAAGGGACCAGGGTTTGTTAAAGAAATACGAGGTTTTTGAAAACTCGACAATTTACGGTGCAGGTTTTCTATGAGTTGTTTTCCTGTTAAAAATGCGTGTACCAGGCGTGATAGTTCATATTCTAAGGCTACCAACAATCCAAGGGAAGATTATAAAAGCTAAGTTTGTATATTACTTGTGATTATTGTTGAGGCATATTTGGCTTTATATAGTTCAACATTCTTGAAACCAAACAATATTCACCTAAATTCAAATAGAGCAGTATTGTGTGACCGTGCACTTTTAGTGACTTGTTGTATTTTGGATTAGAGTGGCCTTAGAATATAAATATCACGCCTGGTACACGCATTTTTAAAAGGAAAATAAATCGTAGATAACCTCAACCGTAAATTGTCGAGTTGTCAAAAACCTCGTATTTCTTTAACAAACTCTGCCCCCTTTGCACTGATTTATGACGTTGACTATCTTAATATCTTTTCATTTTTTAAAATTAATTCGTTATACAAGGTGTAAACTATTTTTCCCAACACGTGTGTTTTTTTGCAGTTTTCATAAAACCATGCAACAAATATTTTTAAATTTCTTAAATTATCAATTCCTGTTGTATTTTTATTTATAAATCTTCACGCTTGTGTATTTAATTTCATAATTATACCCTCTTTTGTGTTTTTCAACCAAATGGTTTTCACTTGAATTTTCCTACTTAGATGACCCTTAAGCTAATATGATAACTGCATGTTAAGGTAGATTGACGGTTGCGTCTTTTATAGTTGAATCTGCGATCAAATTTATTATTTGTCCAGAAAAGTACATTTTTAGTGCACAAGGTTGCCATTTAGGCACTTTTTTTTTATCGTTAAGTGATTGGTTTTGGTACAATTTCCATACAAAAAGTCTGAATTTTTGGGACTTTTTATTAAAAAAAAACCCGTCAAAATGAAAAAAATTCGTCTAATTTGACCTTTATTTATACACCCGTTTATCAGGCGGTATAGTACAAATCCGCAGAATTGGACAGCCTGAGAGAGAGAGAGAGAGAGAGAGAGAGAGAGAGAGAGAGAGAGAGAGAGAGAGAGAGGATCGAGAGACCACCGCTAGTTCAGTAACTGAGTAGTGATGGTATTTCAGTATCTTTAAAGTGCTTTACTGTGTAACTTCTGCACGTGTTTCTGGTCGCCTGTTAATCTTTATTGTCACTAGAAGAAGGAGTGCTGGTCCCACTAAGATTTTTCCTTAAGTTAAATTATTTATTTATTTTCTTTGAGTTGGAATATTTTCAAATTATACTTTTAATTAAAATTAAAGTTTGAAACCTAAATAAGATTGATTGATTGGATGGGCCTTTAAGTCCCAGTCAACTTGAGAATATTCCACTTATATCGAGACGTCGTTAGCTGTAGGTGAAGTGGCAGAGATTTTGACCTTTGTAGTGTGCTGGTGGAAGGGGGGGGGTGCAAGAAGGGTTCTTTTACGTGCCACAGAAAATATATTTTTAATGTCTCTTCCGGGACCTTGTTTCTTTCCGGCATTTTTAAATGCCGAGTGCTTGGTGAAAGAACATTCACTACATACATGCATTTTTCAAGTCTTGGACACCCCCGACCGGGACCCACGACCTCCGTCATACAAAGCTAGCGGTGTACCAACTGAGCTTACTTAATTGCATCGCTCCTGCATGGTGGAGAATTGGACCAATTATCTCACCTCTCCAGCCACCCCCATTACTTGCTATTGTGGCTGCCTCTCCCCATGTCTTCATTCCTAGCTCTTTCCTTTTCATTTCTTTTTCCTACGCCAGGTCTCTTTTGATCGTCCTCTTTTTCTCTTTCATTCAGCTGGTTGTTATGTTATTGCTATCCTTGGATGTTCGGTGTTACTCATCCGCAATACATGACCCAACCATCTCCATCTTCGAACTTTTACTTGCTTTCTTATTGTTGTTGTTCGTTTCCCGATCTCTTCATTCGTTACTCTCATTCATCAATGCATTTTAGGAATCTTGCGCATGTTACGGAGACATTTGTGTTTGAATGTATCTGGCAGGTCCTTATCCATCTTGGTAATTTTTTCAGGCTTCACACCCATACAGCAATACTGCAACTACGTTGGGTTTGTAAATCCTCACTTTAGCCTGGTTACTGTACTGGCTGCTCTTCAACACGCGTTCCTCAGTTTATTGAATGCTACTCTTCCCCTCCCAATCCTTGCCTTGATGTTTCTTCATAAACATTTCTTCAACACACCACTCAGGTAATGTCTGTGAAAGTTTAGATACCACTACTAACTTTTAAACATTGAAAATATGCCACTACTGATCTTTTAATTAAACGAGAGAGAGAGAGAGAGAGAGAGAGAGAGAGAGAGAGAGAGAGCGCACCGCTTGTCCAGTAGTGATGGTATTTTAGTATCTTTAAAGTGCTCTATTGTGTACTTCAGGATGAGATTTTGATCGTCTGTTTTTAAAGTCTCTTCCGAAGGACACCACGACTTTCATTTCTAAATGCCAGGTACTTGGCGAAAGAACATTCACTTCATATTTTCAAGTCTTGGTCATCCCAGACTGGGACCCATGACCTCCCGAATACGAAGCAAGCCAACTGTATACTAACTGAGCTATACCGTACAAGAACTTGGACAACACCTAAATTCGACTTTGAATATACACTGTGTATAATTAACGATAAAATGTTAAGCGATGATGAATCTGATAATTAAATCAAGAAATCCTAGTAAGAATTATCCATACTTCAGCACTTATTTTAAATACAGAAAAACTAGAGCACTCTATTTAGAGACTAATAGAATCTATCACAACTTGTCATGCCATATAAGGAAATCTCAGCCTGAGTTCTAATATATTTGGCCCAGAACGAGGCTTGCCGAGGGTTGGTATTTCCTTATCTGGCACTACAAGTAGTGATTGATACTATTTCTTGCATTTTTCAAATTTAAAAACTATTTCAAATTACCGATAGTACTATGTATGGCAGCCATCAGGGCAAAAATACAAAAGCTGAGAATTAATCGAATATTTTAAAAAATAACAATAAAAAATAAATCAATAATTGAAAAATTAAAATCACTAAACAAAATTCAAAAATCAATAATAAAAAAGCTGTGAAAATTGGCTTGAGCGCGGCAGTTCTGCCGCACCAACGTTTTGATCAATATTTTTAAAAATACTTATTTTTAATTAAAATCCAAAGAGAATTTAGTACAAATACCTATGCCCGGCAAGTGTGTAAAATTTTATTAAAAAATATTTAGTTTTTAAAGTGATATTGTGTGTAATGTGGAAAATTGGGTGCGGCAGTGCGGGTGACACTTTTCGAATACTGCCTCATTTCCCTCGTTCTGCGCGCCCTCTAGCGTTAATTTGTGTTTTGGTTGTTGATTTGAGTTTTGATTTTGGTTGTTGATTGAGTTTTGATTTGCGAGTTTGGATTTGATTGTTGATTTAATGTTGATGTTGATTTGAGAGTTGATTGTTGGTTTGAGGCTTGATTGCTGATTTATGAAATTGTGTTATTGATTTAATTTTCGAATTATTGATTTTTGAATTTTGTTTAGTGATTTTAATTTTTTAATTATTGATTATTTTTTTTTGTTATTTTAAAATATTTGATTAATTCACAGCTTTTTTATTATTGATTTTGAATTTTGTTTAGTGATTTTAATTTTTTAATTATTGATTTATTTTTTATTGTTATTTTTTAAAATATTTGATTAATTCTCAGCTTTTGTATTTTTGCCCTGATGGCTGCCCATATAGTACACCTTTGATTTTGTTGATAAAACTTTGCGGGAAAAACAGTGTGTAGGCTATCTTGCACAGTGTGTTACAAGATGAGATATCATGCACCTCTCTTTTCATAGCAGTAATGGCAGAACTGCATTGCTCAGTTTTAAACTTTTGACCTCAGTGATGGTAGAACTGCACTGCTCAGTGTTAAATTTTCGACCTCAGTGATGGTTGAACTGCAGTGCTCAGTATTAAATTTTTGACAGGTCTGCACTGTGCGTTTTATAAATAGGTCACATATATGTACGGATAACCAAAAGAAGGAACACATTTATAAATACTAACATGTTAAAAAATGTGACAGTCCCTAGTAGAAATCTCATCTAGGAACAAACTGACACTCCGAGTACGTCATGGTGACGTCGCGTCAAGCTGTGCACAGCACCTGTTGAATGCCAGCTTCCAGGATAAATCGTTAACTTACATCGCCTGATTTGCCTCCTGCTATGGTATGAGTATTTAATTACCCTTTGTCTGCTTTTATTTATCATAATGGTGATACTATCGTAGGTAAATTGTAATTTAGGTAAATCATTAAAACTGACTGACCTTTGACCTTTGTATTTTTAAGTTTAGAAACATAAATTGTGGCAAACTACGAGTTAAAATTAAATTAAACTAGTGCCTTTGTTATTAAATAAAATTCCAATTTGTCCCATAGATGACATTTCTACTTGGGACTGCCACAAATAGATAGATAAATAAATAAATAAATAAATAAATAAATAAACCACACGAATCACTAAAAATTATTGTCCTTTGTTTATTGTCTTTTAATCATCGCTTCATCAATTTTATCAAAAATCCATTTTTGTGAAGAAATATTTTTATCACAGGGCTTCATGAAAAGTTCTAAGTTGTCTGAATCAAAGTCTAAACAATGGTTAGTTGCTGGATGAAATATCATCTTTGTGCTCTGAAAATACAGAAAAATAGTTTACCCATTATCCGGGACAGTCGGGTATTTCCTGGCGTTCCAGATAAATTGGGAATAAAATAAAATAAAATAAAAATTAACAACATCCTAACAGCAATGTACTCGTAAACCTATCTTCTTGTTTCATTAAATTCCGGTCTTATTCCGGACTCGCTAAATACTATACCGTCTTCTAAACCATATATTAGTTCGCTGGACCGTTGCAAGCAGTAACGATCAAAGAGAGATAACTCCTACAAATACCAACGCTTTTAAAAGCACTTCGTATAGCTGGACATAAAAAATCTAATGCTTATATTCATTTATACTTAAAATTTAATTTTGACTGAAAAAGCCTAAAAAGACGGAATTAAACCATTTTGAAAATTTCTATGACTGTGGTTAAGTACAAAACATATGTGGCTTATTGATAATAGTTGGTCAGATGCAAAACATCTCTTGTTTTGTTGGAAATATTCATCTAGTTGGTCAGGTGAGAAACATCTCTGGTTCTATTGGGCATGTTCATCTAGTCTGTCATTACGAAATCGTCCATAATTCCACGATAAGAAACTAGCCCATATGTAGCTTTGCAACACGAGCGTATATAATTATGTAGTCAACATAATGTTTTACACCGCTATAGCATGGCAGTCAAGGGTGATAGGAAGCAAAAAGCGAGACAAATGCTCGTCGAAAGGTTCATCTCTGCTAGGGGTCCGGAGGCATACCCCCGAGAAGTTAGAAAAAATCAAAGTCAGAATATGTAACTGACGTATTGCCGGCCGGGTCACGCGGCCTTTTATGTTCCGACACTGGCCGCCATCGCGGTACCAAAGCAGCACCACGGCAACTAATGACGTTCTAGTGTCAGTGACATCATTAAATATCACAATTCAGGCCGAGTTTCCATTCTTTTAGCATGCTGGGCCTTTGTCGGAACATTGTGGGCGTGGCCGGTGATCCGTCAATTCCCTGCATTCTGAGAACAAAACGAAAATATTTAAAACTTCAGACATATTTTATCAAATATGTACCCACGACACAAAAAATTGGATTTAGATCTTTATCTGGTGACAAGATAGCGCATTGTTGTTGTGTATATTTTTTAAAACATTGTCATAAGATGAAAGTTAAAATAGTTTTCCCGCGACCTTGACCTTTACGATATGACCTTGGTTACAGGTAATGACACGTCTATGGACCACGAAGATTATTCATGTGAAGTTTTATGACAGTCATCTAAAGCAGCTATGAGATATGTCCCGGACACGATTTTAAACAGACAGACAGACGTGTTGATTCCTATATTATACCCCCTCAAACTAGTTGCGCAGGGGGAGGGGGATAATAAAAATCTATATACGGATAGTTATCGTTAATAAATTGTATGAATTTGTTAACAATAGGATATTTTATCAATTTATATGCGTGAGAAAGAGAGTGATGTGCGTGCGAGCCTGATGACTCAGGCGCAATGCAACAGCCTTTACAGGCGTGCTAAAGGAAATTTGTAATAGCACTTTCTGTCGAAAAACAGGTCTTGATTCGAAAATAAAATGCTATATATACATGTATCTTTTTATATCGGATAACTGTCACGTAAAAAGCACCCATACCGTCATCCATACGTCATCACCACGTCATCAGTGGTTTCATAAAATAAATTGAGTATGGTTTCAATAATACAATTAACGACTAGTAGGATTTGGTTGGTTGAGTGTTGCTTAACGTCGCATCAGCAAATTTTCAGCTATTCCCGACGAGAACTATTTAATTAATCTCTATGATCAATTTTTGTGTATGCATGTGAAGTGCGAGTGTGTTGTATGGTCTGCCTTGTACTAGCGCGCACTCAGGGCGACTTTACCGTGCTAGCTCACAGAGTCAGCACGCCGCAGACAAGCGTACCACCCCCAGTCCATTATACTGATACCAGAATCAGTAAAGGCCAACGGTAAGGAAAATTCACTTTCCCACATGTGGTCCGAGCGGGACTCGAACTCACAGCGGTGAGCGACCCTGGATTTGAAGACTGACGTCTAGGCGACCGCACCCTCTGACTAGTAGGATATGATGTCACTAAAATAAGCAAAAATATCGCCTACTACTTACAAGATTATAAATAAATTCCTGGTATCCGCCCATGGCATGACAACCAAACAGAGTAAGTGCTTGGTCCTGGGTGTGGGAGACATCAAAACAGTTCTTATGCTGCTGGACTCTTATATCTTTCCGAAAGGTGTATTCAAATTTCTGAAATTTTAAAATCCAAATAAGTTATTAAAAGAAAACGACGATGTCATTCAATACAAAAAAAAAAAAAAAAAAAAAAAAAAAAAAAAAAACCTGCAAGATGTCGCAGTGACCAAATGGTCCAAATGCTTCGACCTACACATTTGAATCGCACTCTGGCAGATATGCCGAAGGTTGGTGATTTTCTAGGGGTTCCTTCCTTTACCTACCATTCCGAATTTAATTTGCTTCAGTTTAAAGTCGCTTAATGTTTCACTAATGAATATCATTAATTAAATTGTCAAATTATAATTTTTGATTATTTCATTTATACTTAAATATGCTGTTACATTCCAATCACCAGCTATATACCCAGGGTGACATTTTTTTATGAAAAGTGTGTCAGTTCTTTTCTTTGTGTCAGATGACGGTTTTGAGGTTGCGCATACAGATTTCCTGTTACGACTAGGTACAAGTGAGTGAAAAATATCAATCTTTATTTAAATTTATTTGATTTTCTATTAAGAGTATTTCACTGTCACAGTCACAGTGGTTCCTACAATAAAAAGTATTGTATTCTTGAAATTTTTGGCGAAAACGGTAGAAACGAAAACATGCTCTGATACTTTCCAGTATTTCCTTACCACGCTCTTGCTGGCAACATGAAACATTTTCTAAAACATTATTCTACCGATCCATGTTTAACTTTTAATTAAAATCAACCAGTATCGGTCGAAATGTATGGTTTTCTGATGTGTCTTCAACTCTCTGTGAGTTTGCATCGTAAAGACATCTGTATTGACCAATCAGATCGCGTGTTGCATTTGGATGGTGAAACTTGCAGTTCTATTTACATAACCAATTCGCGTTATTATTTATATTAATGGTGTTTACCTGCAAGGAGTATTTGTCGTTACAAGGTCGTAATGTAAACCTGCTTGCTTGTCCTTTATTTTTAAATTCTATACACATTCTGTTGTCCTCGTTCATTATCTGAAAAATACATGTACAATGAAAACTGCCTTTAATACCACCTCTATACAAGGGCCACAGGCCAGCGTTTATCACAATTGCTCGTTGTTCATGTTATTTGAACCTGTATATTAGGACCACCTGTCCATAAAGGCCACTTTTCTGTTTTTTTCTCACATTCACCGAGAAACCTGCAGTTAGAGGGTTTGAGCAATTTTGGTAAAATCCACTTTAAATAAAAGTGGTAGGTTTCTCAAATAACAACAAATACTGTATATTTTCTGTAGGCCGAAAAACCTGTCGTTATTGGGATAACCATGCAGTTTAAGTAAAATCTACATTAAATAAATATGGCATGTTTCTCATCCAATTACAGATACTGTATTCTTCTAACATTCCCTGTAGGCCGAAAAACCTGTCGCAAGTGGTTTGATATAATTTTGGCTAAATCCATAGGCAGGTTTCTCCAATTTCATAATTATTACATAACATTCTCACATTCCCCGCCGCGAACAAGAAATTAAACCTGTAGTTAGAGGTGTTTTTAAGAAATTTTGGTAAAATCCACCTTAAATAAAAGTGCTAGTTTTCTCATTCAATAACAATTTCTATATTTTTACATTCTCTGTAGGCCGAGAAACATTGTGCCACATACCGGTAATTGGGTTAAGCAATCCAATAATTGACCTTCTTATTATAACTTCAGTATTTTCCTAGTTACGGCCATTATATTCTGAATTACTGTAGAACAACCTTTATTGTCTCACTGTAAATCCAAAGTGCAAATCGCGAAATAGTGTCTTATTGAATTGGTTTGGGGTTGGCAGTTGACAATAAAGGTTGTTTTACATTATGTTGTAAAGTTGTTCTGGAGACGGTTTTAAATAAGCTAGCGATTGTTCCTGAATCCAGTTTACATGCAGTTTGTTTTGTGTTGTATTATTTGTATAAATGATGAATAATTGAATATTGTTTAAACTAAATAAAAGTAACAGCTTTCCCGTCCAATGTCATATTCTTCTCACCTTCCCCGAAGCTAATGGAGTCGGTTCAACTGTTGGAAAATAATGCTCGAGGTCAAATGCCACTTCCTTCATAAACCAGCTAAATGGTTTGCATTTTAAAGTTTCTCTGATTTTCTTTTGTTCACTGACGTCCCCTGGGTCGACGGTTCTACATTTGGGTCGTCTTTTATATAAATATTCAGCGTATTCGTCCATCCATATCACAGCAACTCGTTTGTAATTCTTAAAAAAAGATGATTTTTGGTCAAGGCATATTTATTTAAGGATAAAAGGTAAGAATAAAATTAGGGTCTGATCATGCATCGAACCCGAGACCTACCGCACTATAGGCAAAGGCTCTACCACTGAGCTACATAGGCCGCTACTCTAGTTTACCATAAACGTTTTTTGGATATTTTGGAACTGACCAGAAATATAGTTTGATGACAAGTCAAAGGACGTTTCAAAAATGTCGTTTTTTTAACTACACATAACAAGTTAAAACTGAAATGGGGTGTCATTGAAATAGCTGAACCTTAACTAGTTTAAACGGGGAATTCATTTTTTTTTAAATTTTTATTGTAAATATACACAACATACGAATATATGCCAAACGTCACGGTAACACTGGAACAGTCACATCACGGAAACTGATATATCACGATATATACAGGAACATTCACATCACGGTAACTAATATATCACGACACCGGAACAGTCACATCACGGTAACTGATATATCACGATATATACAGGAACATTCACATCACGGTAACTAATATATCACGACACCGGAACAGTCACATCACAGTAACTGATATATCACGACACCAGAACTGTCTCATCACGGTAACTGATATATCACGACACCGGAACAGTCACATCACAGTAACTGATATATCACGATATATACAGGAACATTCACATAACGGTAACTAATATATCACGACACCGGAACAGTCACATCACAGTAACTGATATATCACGACACCGGGACAGTCACATCACGGTAACCGATATATCACGACACTGGGACAGTCACATCACGGTAACCAATATATCACGACACAGGAACAGTCACATCACGGTTACTGATATATCACGACACCGGGGCAGTCACATCACGATAACTGATATATCACGACACCGGGACAGTCACATCACGGTAACCAATATATCACGACACAGGAACAGTCACATCACGGTAACTGATATATCACGACACCGGGGCAGTCAAATCACGGTAACTGATATATCACGACACAGGAACAGTCACATCACGGTAACTGATATATCACGACACCGGGGCAGTCACATCACGATTACTGATATATCACGACACAGGAACAGTCACATCACGGTAACTAATATATCACGGTACAGAAACAGTCACACCACGGTTACTGATATATCACGACACAGGAACAGTCACATCACGGTTACTGATATATCACGACACAGAAAGTCACATCATGGTAACTGATATATCACGACACCGGGGCAGTCACATCACGGTTACTGATATATCACGACACAGGAACAGTCACATCACGGTAACTGATATATCACGACACAGAAACAGTCACATCACGGTAACTGATATATCACGACACCGGGGCAGTCACATCACGGTTACTGATATATCACGACACAGAAACAGTCACATCACGGTAACTGATATATCACGACAAACGATTTTATAGCGTTTTTCCTCAAAACTTGTGTTTATGACGTCATGGTGACGATATAGAAGCAGCTACATCAACCAACTTTGTATTTTATCAAGGCTGAACATGTTCCCTTTACAATGGTACCAAATATGATCTGTATCTGCGTAATATTATTGAAAACAAAGATACAAACGTTCCCCTACCCCTAATAGAGAAATTTACTGAAAACTTTCAGGCACTCCTAAATATTGAAGTTTTTCATGAAGAGCATCCCAATTTATTTCTGGGAAACATCCTGATTCCATTACTAGACACCCTAAGGTACCAGAAAAAAGTGGTGTCGGAGGATTCGGGGGGGGGGGGGGGGGGGAGGCGTGCACGGTGGGTCCACCTAGCCGACGGACTAAATTACCTTGGTTAGTGTCTTTATAAGTAATTTCTTGTTCAGTTGTGTGTAGTTTAGTTTTTCTCTCTAATAAGATTATTTTCCTTTTTTCACGGTGGACAGTTTTTTTGGACCTTGGAGGACATTCAAGACTGGATTAATGACAGGAAAAACCTCATTTTCCGGGGTTTCTCACACTAGAGAATTAGAACCGAGGCAGTGAGAGTCGAGAAACGATAATGTGATCCGTAATTGGCGCTTTCGAGTTTTCGTCACAGAGCTCTCCCAGCCCACCTTCTTTTTGACAGAGTAATTAATTTCTGGCGTTTTTAGCTCACCTGACCTAAGGTCATGTGAACTTATGGTATGGTGCAGCGTGTGTATGTGCGTATGTGCGCATGTGCGTGCGTCGTTAACACACATTTTCGACTTCTCCTCTGAAAGTACTTGGCAGATTTCAATGAAACTTGGTGAGCAGTATACATGGGCCGGTACAATTCAGATTTGTTCGTGGCGTTGCCATGGCTACCATAACTAGATCAACGTGACCTAGGTGTGCAAAAATCTTAAAAAATCTTCTTCTCCGAAAGTATTGATTGGAGAAAAAATCGGATGTGATATTTGGCTTCTCTAGGGTCTTAAGCCTATAATTTGTTCATTTTGTGAAATTCGGACAGAAAATAGGTTACGCGTTTTTGCGTTTAATTTTGAAAAAAATCGTAAAATAGCTTCAAATTGTTATAACTTGACTATTTGACCGGATAATGACATGGGGTTTTCAGTTTTGACATCTTCTTGTTAGTATCTTCAAAATGAGGTCAAGATCAATTGTGAAGGTCGTGACCTATTTTTTTTTTACCTCTGATTATAATTATTATCTCGAAAACTATAAACTTTTTGTATAGTCATGTAAATTAGAATGTTGTAGGTATTGATACAACAATCATTTCGATGTATAGAAAAAGGTCATGGGTTCAAAGGTCAAGGTCACAGATGCGAAACAATACCGAAATGGTTAATTATCTCGAAAACTATAAACTTCTTGTATAGGCATTTATATTAGAATGTTGTAGGTATTGATACAACGATCATTTTGATGTATAGAAAAAGGTCATGGGTTCAAAGGTCAAGGTCACAGATGCGAAACAATACCGAAATGGTTAATTATCTTGAAAACTATAAACTTTTTGTATAGGCATGTATATTAGAATGTTGTAGGTATCGATACAACAATCATTTCGATGTATAGAAAAAGGTCATGGGTTTAAAGGTCAAGGTCACAGATGCAAAACAATACTAAAATGGTTAATGATCTTGAAAACTATAAACGTTTTGTATAGGCATTTATATTAGAATGTTGTAGGTATTGATACAATGATCATTCTGATGTAAAGAAAAAAGGGGTTTAGTATTTATGTTTTCTTTAAATCTATCAGCTAACCATTAGTTATCAGGTGAGCGTATCAGGCCCATGGGCCTCTTGTTTGATTTGTCTTTTATCCTTATATCAAAACAAAGTATAGCCAATCAGAAACTTACTTTTTCAACAAAGTTTCCTTTTCCATCATTATCAAACGGTGAATGTCTGCCGTATATATGTCCTATTCTAGAACATGGAGCATCGACCATCATCCCGCCACACTGCCATATCTATAAAATAAATAAAATAAAATAAAAAAATAAAATAAAATAAATAAAATAAAATAAAATAAAATAAAATAAAATAAAATAAAATAAATAAAACAAAACAAAATAAAATAAAATAAAATAAAATAAAATAAAATAAAATATGCTTTCATCACCATCATCATTATCTTATTAAACCCACCAGTCATCATCATCATCATCGTCATCATCATCACTGAACAAAATCAACAACAGCAAAAGCAGCAGCTGAACCACCACCATTGATACTGATCTATGTCCTTATCACCACTACCACCACCACACCACAATATACTGGTCCATGTCCAAATCACAACCACCATCATCACAACAATATACTGATCTTTTTCCTTATCACCACAACCAATACTGACGCCACCATCACCACCATATACTGTTCTTTATCTAAATCACAACCACCACCATAACCGCCATAATTACAATATACTGATCTATGTCCAAATCACAACCACCACCACAACCACCACCACAACCACCATCTGTTCTTTATCTAAATCAAAACCACCACGTAAACCACCATCATCACAATATACTGATCTATCTCCAAATCACCACCACAATATACTAATTTATATCAAAATCGCCACCACAGTAGACGGATCTATGTCCAAATAACCACTGCCACAACACAATTTACTAATCTATGTCCAAATTACCACCACCAATACCACCATCACAGTATACTGAGCTATGTCCAAACACAACCACCACCATCACCACAATATACTGATCTATATCCAAATCAAAGCCACCATAACCACTACCACCAAACCTAAATATACTGATCTATGTCCAAATCAACACCACCATCACCACAATATACTGATCTATCTCCAAATCACCACCACCATCACCACCACAATATAAATGTACTAATGTATGTCAAAATCGCCACCACCACAACACAATTTACTGATCTATGTCCAAATCACCACCACCACAACACAATTTACTGATCTATGTCCAAATCACCACCACCACAACACAATTTACTGATCTATGTCCAACTCACCACCACCAATACCACATCACAGTATACTGAGCTATGTCCAAATCACAACCACCACCATCACCACAATATACTGATCTATCTCCAAATCACCACCACCATCACCACCACAATATAAATGTACTAATGTATGTCAAAATCGCCACCACCACAACACAATTTACTGATCTATGTCCAAATCACCACCACCACAACACAATTTACTGATCTATTTCCAAATCACCACCACCACAACACAATTTACTGATCTATGCGCAAATCACCACCACCAATACCAACATCACAGTATACTGAGCTATGTCCAAATCAATACCACAACCACCATCACCACAATATACTGATCTATGCGCAAATCACCACCACCTCACACAATATACTGATCTATGTGAAAATCACCACCACCACCATCACCACAATATACTGATCTATATTCAAATCACAATCACCATCACCACAATATACTGATCTTTTTCCAAATTGCCATCACTACCACCACCACCGCCACCCTCACCACCACCACCACTACCATCACACAATATACTGATATTTATTCAAAATTACAACCACCACCATCACCACAATTTACTGAACTACATCCAAATCACCACCACCACCACCATATACTGATCTGTCCAAATCGCCACCACCAATGCCACCGCAATATACTGATCTATATCCAAATCACAACCACCACCACAACCACTACCACCAAACCACACTATACTGATCTATGTCCAAATCACCACCACTACCACCGCCTCCACAGTCACCACAGTATACTTATATATCTCCAAATCACCACCACTACCACAACCACCATCACCACAATATACTAATCTATGTGCAAATCACCACCATCACCATCGCCACAATATACTGATTTATGTGCAAATCACTACCATCACCACAACCATCACCACAATATACTGATTTATGTGCAAATCACTACCACCACCACAACCATCACCACAACCACCACCACCAATACCACCATCACAACCACCATCTGTTTTTTATCTAAATCAAAACCACCACCAAAACCACCATCATCACAATATACTGATCTTTCTCCAAATCACCACCACCATCACCACCACAATATACTAATGTATGTCAAAATCGCCACCACAGTAGACGGATCTATGTCCAAAAAACCACCACCACAACACAATTTACTGATCTATGTCCAAATCACCACCACCAATACCACCATCACAGTATACTGAGCTATGTCCAAATCACAACCACCACCGTCACCACAATATACTGATCTATATCCAAATCAAAGCCACCACAACCACTACCACCAAACCTCAATATACTGATCTATGTCCAAATCAACACCACAACCACCATCACCACAATATACTGATCTATGTGCAAATCATCACCACCTCACACTTGTTGGGGGTAACAAGTCAAAAATTAAAAGGGGGTTAAGTGGGCTGCTGATTACTCGGACTACACTATCGCCACCATCATAAAAACAACAGCTTGGTGTACCTTGAATGATAGCTCGTATTGTTCTCCTCCCCAAATCTCCAATCCTGAATCATATCCACCTAATTCCCAAAACCATTTTGAACTTATTGCAAATAATCCACCTGCCATCACGGGACTCCTGGATGATTTAAATTATTAATATTATTATCATTATTATTATTATTAATACAAATACGCTTTGTTGGATGTACTAGGTAAAAATCATTTAAAAGGTCTTTTAATTCATTATTCGGCAAAGCATGTGGTATTTGAAATCAAAGGTTGAGCCTGAATCAAATGCATTTTTCAATGTTTACGAAATTGTCATGTCAACTTGTCATGTCATGTGGTAAATTTTGAATATTTTATGCCATAACAAAATTGAATAATAGTAAATGAAAAATGAATGGCATCACACGGTACAACAAATTAAAAGTCACTATAGTTCAGGCGCGGATCCAGACGGGGGCACACCGGGCCTGTGCCCCCTCAAATTATGGAACTCAAGTTTCTTGTATTCTTAATACGAATTCGTAAACATCCATAAATCGCATTGTGTAAAATATAAATAAATGCAAACAGAATGGATCAGATCATCTAGCCAATTCGCAGACACATAGCGTTTGTTGGGGTGAATTGATAATTATAATACCCCCTCTGGCGGTTAGCGTTTGACTTCGCTGATGCTGAACACCCATTCTCACAACGTCGACGAGTGACTTTGTGACTTAGTCAGTGTGCACCCACCACCCGCACCCCAACATAGTAGCCAGGTTCCGCCACTGTAATTGAATAGTTAATGTTCAACCATCAAGATAGTTGACTGAAAACGACATTCATCTATCATATGATAATTGTTCGTCATCGTCGTTGTCGTCATTTTTCATCTAATTCATCATCATCGTCGTCGTCATCGTCGTCATGATCATCATCATCATCGTCGCCGCCGCCGCCGTTGTAATCGTCGTTTTTCATCCAATTACATCATCATCATCGTCGTCGTCGTCATCATTATCATCATCGTTGTCGTCATTTTTCATCGTATTATACCATCATCGTCGTCGTCGTCGTCATCATTATCATCGTCGTCGTCTTTTATCATCTAATACATAAGGGTTTCTAGCAATTTCTACCAGAAATGAAATATCAACTAGAATTGTAAATGCGGCAAGGTACAATGCTGAAATATTTCCACATTTGCAACATTTTTTTAATTTAACCCAAACATGATGATACATCCTAATTAATCTTTATAATGAAAGATCTGTTTTATCCAAACTTTTTAACCATGATTAATTCTAAAATTCACAAAACATTTCAGAAACAATGTATGTCATGTATATTGTTTTAATACTCTGCTTCAAAGAATTATAAGTTTTTTTTTGAAACTTTAAAACAACAGTTAAATTTGTAAGATTACTTCTGGAGGTCAGCTAAGCTTGTGTGTACGGAAGCGTATTAGGGCCACGACAAAAATTGTCGTGGCCCTAATACGCTTCCGTAGGGGAATTAGAATCCCCATGCATTTTTTTTTTTTTTTTTTTTAATATTTTCAAAGGGCAATTACTCCCAGGAAAATGAACAAACCAACTTGGATTAACGATATACGCATCTTCTATTCAATGTTGATGCTTTGCACCAAGTTTCGTGAAATAGTATTTCATAGTTTTGGAGAATATTTGCACAGAAAATAATTCCGGACGGACAGACGGACGAACGGAAGAAAGAAAGAACGGACGGACCTGTTAACCTGTAAATAGTGCCTATTATTCTCTTTATGGTCCATAAACCTGCCCCAGTCTCACTTAGCATACATAAAAATCTTACCTTTTTATCTTCAAATACCAAACGTATGCTAATCAAAAACAAACAAACTAATTCATGTCCGAATCACAATTCAGAAGCAATGTAAAAACTTTGGAACTGGCAAGTCAGGTTAGACACTTCCACCAGGGAAGTGAGGCCGGGTACTCCGGAAGGGGTAAGCAGCTCCTGTTTAGATAGCTACATCCGCTACGTGTGTAATCAAAATTGCGTGAAAGGAACATGGAACTATTAAACGTCAAATATATTCAGGGCAATCCTGGACACAGAGACATCAAACTTATCAACAATACTGTAATAACGGCCATATTGAGGGCTTGATAAGCTAAGTGAGACTACAGGGGGGGGGGGGGTGAGGCCAGGTGCTTCGTGGTCACTAACGAGGGCCCTACGGATATACAGAGGGGGTCATTAGTAAAGAGAATACAATATTACATTATAATCACTAAATTACGGAAGCGCTTTTAGGACATGAAAGAAAAAATATGAAGAAACTGATCTGCCCGGACAAAATAAGTAATCAGCCCGGGCGGAAAAACAATCTGCCTCGGCAGAAAAAGTAATCCATCCAGGCGGAAAACAATCTGCCCGGGTAGAATAGGTAATCCACCCGCTAGGGTGGAATAAAAACATATACAGTAAAACACGTTTATAACGAAGTCCTGGAGACTCTTTGATTTAGCTTCGTTATATTTTTATAACGAATTTTTACGGTGAGCCACAAAAATTCGCTATACATGTATTAATCTGCCATAGCGAATTAGCTTTATGCAACCCCCGACATTGTTAGTTTATATCGAGCTGTCCTACACGGAGAAGAGGCCTCTGTGAGCAGCTCTAGCGCGTGTGCTTATGAATCTCAGTGCCCCTTACTGCCTTTTTCCGCCCGGGCAATTGTTATTCTGCCCGGCAGATTGTTATTCCGCCCAGGCAAATTGTTATTCCGCCCGAGTGGATTAATTAAATTACTTAAATTTTTTTTCTTTCATGTCCTTAATTAAGCGCTTCCGTGACCAATGTTAAAATCTGATACATACTTGAACGGCTCAGACGGATGCTTTCTATCCTCGTCTGTGATTGGTAATCTTTTATAATCAAATTTCCAATCAAACGCCCCTCTCATCCCATTGTCCTGAGCAGAATACTGGTATGTTTGACGGTCAATTATGTCTATAAATGGACACGCGGCTGTCTTGTAATTCTCTGCTATTGGTTCTGTGTAAAACAAATATGAAATGGAATGCAAGGCTATGTGCTAATACTACTACTACTCTCTCTCTCTCTCTCTCTCTCTCTCTCTCTCTCTCTCTCATTTTCTTTACTATTCAATAACAAGGTACAGAAAAGTAACATGTGTTAATGTCTCTCTCTCTCTCTCTCTCTCTCTCATTTTCTTTACTATTCAATAACAAGGTACAGAAAAGTAACATGTGTTAATGTCTCTCTCTCTCTCTCTCTCATTTTCTTTACTATTCAATAACAAGGTACAGAAAAGTAACATGTGTTAATCTCTCTCTCTCTCTCTCTCTCTCTCTCTCATTTTCTTTACTATTCAATAATAACAAGGTACAGAAAAGTAACATGTGTTAATCTCTCTCTCTCTCTCTCTCTCTCTCTCTCTCTCTCTCTCTCTCTCTCTCTCTCTCTCATATTTCCTCTAATTATTTTTGCTAAATTTTACTTTTAAATATTTTTCTAATTTTTAAATTTTCTTTACTTTTATATATTTTCCTATCTTTATACCGGTCCATTTACACCAACGTTCGAGGTTGATATATACCTTAACAACAATTATTAAATATCAACGACTACAGCGTACAAATAAAATTTAAAAAAGAAAAAGAAAAAAACATCAAGCTTAACACTTACAAAAAACTCGCACACCACATAAACCTTCTTTACAGAAAAACTAGTGCAGTGTCTTGAAGAGAAACAAGTACCCCTACCGTCTCTAACATCGCATACGGGGGTAGAGCAAATTTAAGGTTTCATCTTTTGACCTTGACTTACAAATATCACACTTTGTCTCATATAAATTAAAATGTGTTCCAAATTTATGAAAATCCATCCATGTATTTAGCGGGGGGGGGGGGGGGGGGGGCACGATATTGAGACAAACGACACGACAAAGGAAACGGGCAGAGCGATTTAAGATTATGTCCTACGTAACACCATTAACTTCGTATCCAGGGTATATACGGTCCAACCTGCCTTAAAGGCCACCTCTATATATGGACCACCTTCTTATAAAGGCCAGTAGAATTGTATCCCAATTGTTCTTTATTCCTATTATTTGATCCTGTATATAAAGGCCACCTGTCTATAAAGGCCAGTTTTACTGGTTCCTTGGGTGGCCTTTATAGACATATTTCACTGTAATACACTGTCCCATTGTCACAATCGTTTCTTAAATAAAATAGTTCTTTAATATAAACCCTTATGTCTCTGACTTTAAGCTGGTAAAATAGAAATGATAATACTTATGTTAATTTGTAATAAATTCGCAAATTAAAAGGTTCATTTTGAAGATTATTTGAATCTTGCACCGTCTGTAAAAACGTTTATTCATAGTCACACAAGAGGTTGACAAAACTTTGCTGAGATCAAAATAAATGATTGTTAGTTGGTTGGTCGGTTGGTTGGTTGAATGTTGCTTAACATCGCATCGACAACTTTTCAGCTATTTGCATGTGAAGTGCGAGTGTGTTGTATGGTCTGCCTTGTACTAGCGCACTCTGGGCGACTTTAACGTGCTAGCTCACAGAGTCAGTACACCGCAGACAAGCGTACCACTCCCCCAGTCCATTATACTGATACCAGGTGAACCAGTAAAGGCCAACGCCAAGGAAAATTCACTTCCCCCACATGTGGTCTGAGCGGGACTCGAACTCACAGCGTCGAGAGACCCTGGATTGGAAGACTGGCGTCTTATCCGTGAGGCAATCGTGGCCGTATAAATGATTGTTAAAAGAGACCAAGATATAACTTAAACTAATGTACCTTACTTATATTTTATCTAGTTACCTAATAAAGGTGGAAGCCAGTTTACATTAGCCTCACAATGGCAGTCGAGGAATATAAGGACTTCTCCAGTAGCGTTCCTAGCTCCCAATAACCGGGCTCTTATCAATCCAAGTCTTTCTGTTCCTCTTAAAACTCTTACATTTGTAAAATGTTTCTTTAAATACAAGTCAAGTGGCTCTTTACAAAATTCTAAAAAAAAAATATTAGCAATGAGATGTGTTTGGTTCACACTGAGGTGTGTTTGGTTCACACAGTAAAGTGTGTTTGGTTCACACAATGGGGTCTGCTTAGTTCGTTCATATGCTGAGGTGTGTTTGGTTCACACACTATGGTGTGTTTGGTTCACACAATGGGGCCTGCTTAGTTCGTTCATATACTGAGTTGTGTTTGGTTCACACACTATGGTGTGTTTGGTTCACACAATGGGGCCTGCTTAGTTCATATACTGAGGTGTGTTTGGTTCACACACTATGGTGTGTTTGGTTCACAGAATGGGGCCTGCTTAGTTCATATACTGAGGTGTGTTTGGGTCACAATGGGGTGTGCTTAGTTTACATACTGATGCGTGTCTATTTAACGCAGTGAGGTGTGTTTGGTTCACAAACTGAGGTATATTTATTTCACATTCTAAAATGTGTTTGCTACACACACTGAGATGAATTGCTTTTAATAAATTTCCAGTTATAACTGAGGAGTGTTCACACACTAAATTGTGTTTAGTTCACACAGTGTGGTGTGTTTGGTTCTTACAGTGATGTGTGTTTGGTTCACACAATAGGGTGTGTTTGGTTCACACAATAAGACTCAGCTGAAAAATAAATGAGTACCAGCAAAATGCTGGGGGTTAACCCTGCGATGGACCGGCGTCCCATTCAGGAGAGAGTCTTGTACTCTCAGTCGCTTAACGCCACTGAAACCGGGATAAGCTCCGGCCTGATGGGCCTAATGGCTCGGGACTGACTTTAACTTAACTTTTATACAGTTGATATGTAAAGATAGATGATAGTTATACTGGGTCTCTGGCGTTGAAAGTAATGACACACACTGTCTTACCTAAATCACACAGTCTTTAAGTCCAATCTAATTCTAGTAAACAAATAAAAGGTGAAAAGGACAAGTCAAACTTGATTGACTATCAGTCAGAAAGCCAACCCCGTCGGTGTAGGGATTCATTAAAGTTTGTTAACTTGCAAATGTGATGTAAAATTTGTTTTAAAAAATTGCGAACCTTTGAATAACACAAAATAAGGAACTGTGTTGAATGTATCACAGATTGTCATAGATTGGGATGCAAAATAAAAAAAAAATCAGAATATTTGAGAACCGACAAAAACTATTTTTTCTATAATTCCTGTTACAGTTTAATGTTTATCCGTCTGCTTGATAGTTTTACTTCATAATGTTCTGACGGTTGCCTTTTTTAAGCCCTCAGACACTTATCAAAAAGTAATCCCAAATTTCCAAACGACGGAAGGTTACAAAATTGTATAGCCGAAACACAATTTGCGGAAATTGCCGAGTTGGCGTTCCGAGTCTATTCATTGCCATCGTGAAGACATATATTTACCTCTACTGCTGAAATCGTCGACTAGTATCACCTCATGAACCAGACCGGGCGGCGATCGATCCAATAATGACCAAACTGTACGCATCAATATGCTCAAATATTCATTATGGAAGGGAATGATGACACTAACGTTTGGTAGTTTACTTAAGTATTTCTTTTTTCTGCAACTAAAATAAAAATAAAACATATGTATCTGTACGTTATGTTATGTAAACATAATTGGTGACTGCAAAGTGCTAGCTCACATGGTCAGTATACCGTAGACTAGCATACCACTCCCCAGTCACATTATACAGATATCGACACTATACGAGCGCCAGTCAAGGAAGCAGTATCTAAAATTTTAAAGCCGTCATCACAGTAATGTTGATAACTTCGATGTCTCTGTATCCAGGATTGTCCTGGATATAGTTCCATATTCCTTTCACACAATTTTTATTACACACTTGGCAGGTAAACAGGAGGTGCTTACTCTTCCGGAGCACCCGGCCTCCCTGGTGAAAATTCACGTGTCTAACTTAACTTGTCAGTTCCAAAGTTTTTACTTTGCTTCTGGATTGTTATTCGGACATGGATTATGTTTGTTTTTGATTATGAATCACCTGGACGGAGTTGAAACCCACTTACCTCCTGCTCTCGAGGTACTAGTATACGATATGTCACAGTGCATTGAGACACCGAGATGGTTTCAGAACTAACAGAAAATTACTTAAATCTAATTTTATTTTCAACTATTCTTTTCTGTATGCGTTGGTTGGTTCATTGAATGTTGCTTATCGCTATGGTTTAATCTAAGAACAATTTTGTGTATGCATGTGAAGTGTGAGTGTGTTGTATGGTTGTATGTACTAGCGTACACTCAGGGCGACTTTAACATGCTAGCTCACAGAGTCAGTACGCCGAAGACAAACGTATCACTCCCCAAGTCACAATATACTGACACCAGGGGAACCAGTAAAGGCAAACGGCAACGAAAATTAACTTTCCCACATGTGGACTGAGCGGGACTCGAACTCACAATGGCGAGAGACCCTAGATTTTAAAACTGACGTCTTATCCATTAGGCCACCGCGGCTTCTCAGACACTGGTAACAATGCCCATAGGGATCGGGAGTTAGATTAGCGATTCTATAGATAGCTGAGCTATCCTAGGCTTTGCTTATTTTTTTCGCACCAAATCGTGCCATAAAGGTATCTTACTCAGGGTGCCGTATATCCTTCAGAGATCGATGCAGCGATATCTTGTCAGATACAAATGGTGTAAAGCTGTCAGACTTGATTTGTCTTCGTTTTTCAGCTTCTTCTTCTGGAGATAGTCTGACGGCTTTACCCTGCTCACCTGGACCTAAGAAAATGGTATAGTATTTTCATTTTATATAAATCGAATTGAAAATGCATGGTTTTCACAATTGACTTGATTTAAAAACTAAAAAACAAACTAAGGCTCTAATACACAATAGATATACAGTATAACCTGCCGTAAAGACCACCTCTATATAAGGGCCACCTGCTTATAAAAGCCACTAGAATTTATCCAATTGTTCTTAATTCATATTATTTGAACATGTATATAAGGGCCACCTGCCCATAAAAGCTACTTTTACTGGTTCCCTTAGGTGGTCTTTAAAGACAGGTTTGATTCTATACCATTTCTGGTCAGAAGAGTATGCCGGTTATTTATAGAACAGTAATGTAAAAAAAAATCGTGTATTATAATTCAATCACCCTTAAAAGTTTTTCGCACAGCGATTGATTAACTTGTAAAATAAACACACGCTATAGTTAGCGCTATAAGGGAAGTAACTCCTATATCGCAAGTGTATGCTATAATGGGTTCTCTTTGACAAAAATACCGATGTTTTTGCTTGAACAATAGACGCTTATTGACATAAATCATGCTTTTCAAGAGACGTAGGAATGAATGACCCAGTTTTCGTTTGCAATTTCTATAAATTACTTTTTTTATCACAAAACGCTGAAATTGGGCACATTGTTCAAACGTGACGTTATCATGACGTTATGGCGGCAAAAAATGTAAAATGGCAACAAACACCCCTTTTTATTGACCAAAATACATATATTTTACGCTTATAAAGTAGGGAATGTCATATATCATTAGAAAGGTCATGAAATGTTCTATTAAAATATAACAAAATCTGAAAATGTCAAAATTTGGCCATAATTTTGGGACGTTTCTACTTGGACAGGCATATTTGACGGTGACTATATATTATGCACACAACTACTGTACTGTATTTCCATAAATTAAGGGCACTTGGTTTTTATTATTTATTTCTTTTAATTGAAAATGCTTCCATTAAACTATCAATAAAATGCATTTAAAATGCACTGACCTAACCAAATTATATTGTTAATTGAAAAACCTGTACATAGAGAAATTTTGCCGCGAAAATTTTAAAAATTTGATCAAGTTTATACACCAAATGGGCCTCATTCAAAGTTACATCAGGGCATTTAGGGTCAGGTAAGTCATTGTTGTTCGGGTTTTTTCCAGGTGTGATAATCATAAATATTCCAATTATGACATAACATTTATAGTTGTTCCAAGCAAGAAGGTGCAGGGGGGTTAATTTTAACATAGTCAAATGTGTTGTTTTGTTTAAAGGTTCATAAATTGCTCTATTTACAGAATTAAGTTCACTTTTTCATGAATGAATAATATTTTTTCCTATTAGGTCAGTATATTTTGTATTAAGTTTTGACAATTTGTTTGAGTTTCTTGTAAAATACGCCTTTATTCTTGTATTTTCCATGTGCACTGAATTTATGGAAATACAGTATCTCAGTTGGTACAGTTGAGTTGAGTTGAGTAATGGTGTTTAACGTCCCAGTCAAGAATATTTCACTTATATCGAGACGTCGCCAGCTGATGACATTATACAGCAGGGTTCTTTAGCGTGCCAAGCCCATCGTGACACGGGACCTCGTTTATTTTAAGTTCCCATCCGAAAGAACCGTGACTTTCATTTCGTAATGCCGAGTGCTTGGCGAAAGAACAGTCACTACCCTCTTTCAAGTCTTGGGTCAGACCCGGCCGGGGATCGAACCCACGACCTCCCACTTACGGAGCGAGCACTCTACCGACTGAGCTACCGCAGTGGTTCTCAGTTGGTACAGTGCTGGCTTTGTATATGGGAGGTCGTGAAGACTTGAAAATAGGTAGTAACTGTTATTCCGCCAAGAACTCGGCATTTAGACATGAAAGTCGCGAAAGAGACCTTAAAACCCGATGTCCATTTTCACGGCAAACGTGGCACGTTAACTGAGAACCTTCTCTGCACATTGCCGGTAAAAAGTAAAAAATTATGCCACTTAACCTTCAGCTGGTGACGTCTAGATATAAGTGAAATATTCAATCAATATACGTCTGATATAGGTACATCGCACTAGTTACTTGGAGACGGGATTAAATAAGCTAGCGCTTGTTCCTGAATCCAGTTTAAAGTTTGTTTTGAGTTGTATTATTTGTTAAATGATGAGTAAATATTGTTTTTGAAGAAACACACACACACACACACACACACACACACACACACACACACACACGGTGTACATATGTATATATATTACCTGTTTTTTGTTGTTCCATTTCAATCTGTTGATAATTATGCCAGTCAATTTTTACTGGAAGTTCGTCTTTCTGCTGTAATTATAGGAAATTATTTTTACAATACTGTTCTTAAAAATCGTAAAATTGTCTAGTCGCTTGAGAAGTAATGCGTATGTCTAGTGAAGATTTCATAGTATCTGACTAGATGAACATCTCCAACAAATTCAAACCACTACGGTAGCTCAGTGCGTATGTGGGAGGTCGTGGGTTCGAATCCCGGTCGGGTCTGACCAAAACTGAAAATATGAAGTGACTGTGCTTTCGCAACACACCTGGCAGTTATAAATGAAAGTCATGGGTTCCTTCAGAACAGATCTTTTAAGTCGATGCCTTGTGTAACAGCAGGCGAGACATGTTAAAGAGTTGTCCTGCAAAGGTAAACATTTTTGTAATTCAACCTGTAGCTGATGACGTCTCAATATAAAAAAAGATATTCTAGACTGGGACATAAAACCCCATTTAATAAGGATATCCAATCACTTCTGTCCCGTTACCTGGTTTAAATCGATTTACACCTCGATTATGACGTACGATTACGTTTTTTACAATTTACTTAGTAGATTACTCGTATTCAGTTTTACTATTTATAGTCCGATCACTGGTTAAAAGTTGCTTAATGTTGCATCAGCAATTTTCCAGCTAATCGCGGCGAGAACTATTTTATTACTCTCTATGGATTAATCTATGAACAATTTTGTGAATTGCGAGTTAGTTGTATCACGGGGGTAATCCTGATACACCGTATTTAATTTACGTCGGAGTATTCCGTCGGTTTTAATTTACGTCCGAGTAAAATGATACATTTTTGGTCGTTACGCTTTACGTTAAAGAGCAAAGAACATGGTTTTTCACATAACTTCATAAAAACGAAACTTTAATAGAAAGCAAAAGGTTATTCGCATTATATTTGATGGTAATTAACTGCCTCGTATAAAATCATTGCAAGAAATAGTCATATATTTACGTACCTGTAACATTTCCATTTTTTGCAAATCCTTTTGTTTAGCAGCTGATTTTAATAAAGCGGGTTTGGATTCAAATGATGTTTCTACTCAAAATTATCAAGAAATGTCTATACTTTCATAAACTTGCGAAGACAGAAGCTTTACTCTGCTTTTAAGCGAAATTTACTGTTTCGTTTAAGCGGCGTGGCATAAATGTTACGCTTTCCGACCAGCTGTGTTACGCTTTCCGTGAAGACATGTTACGCTTTCCGTGAAGACATGTTACGCTTTCCGTTTAATATGATTCGCAATTGACAGAGCACACTCTTCATTATGACTTTAGATCGAACGTTTTTCTCGATTAAATCTTCACTGGTTGGTTCAGAAGTGATTCAAAAAGCATTGCAGTACAGGATTCAATCTTTGAAAGAGAACAGAACCATACACAGTTCGTAACTTTAACCAATAAAGAACAAAACAACATACAATGTACATGCTTATATAGCAATACACTTCTCCCAAAAGGAAACATTTGCAAAAGTGTAAACCGACTTATAGATAGTTATACCAATTGCATAAATAAAACTACAGTCAAATCTGCTGATAAAGGCCACTCAAAGGAACTAGTAAAAGTGGCTTTATGGGCAGGTAGCCCTTATATAAGTTTCAAATAACATGAATTAAGAGCAGTTTAGATACAATTTTACTGGCCTTTCAAAGCAAGTGGCCCTTATATAAAGGTAGTCTGTAAGGCAAGTTGGACTGTACGTGTTAAGTACCATTTTGAAAAGGTAAAAATTAGTTCATATACATGTATATGGTTTTCAGGTCACCTGAACCATGGGCTCAGTTGAGCTATTGCAATCTCCGACCGTCGTGTGTCGTTCGTAAACTTTACATTTAAATTATTTTGATCATCTCCTCCTCCAAAACTACTTGGGCAAATTTGATGAATCTTTGTGATTATCATGCCTGGGTAACAGACATTTAGAATTGTGTTCAAGACAAAATGACAAAAAATCTTTTCTCTGAAACCAAAACGTGCAAGCAAATTTTGATTGGATATTTGGATTCAGAATACCTGGGAACATGAAAACTGTTTTTCATGAAAATTGGACGAAAATATGTAACGCGTGTTTTGCGTAAAGTTCGTAATTTGTAAAACTCAACAAAGTCTGTACTGTATGGAGAATTCACTGTTGATCTTGTCTTGCTATTTTCTTCGAATTGATGTCAAGATCAAAGCTAAAGGTCATGTCCCAGTTTATGACCTTTGATTAAAATTGTTAATTTTTTTAAAAATCATTTCAGGTGATAATGCATGAGATTTTCAGTTTATTGTAGGTATTTACATGACGATCATTTTTATAAATTGATCAAGGTCATGGGTTCAAAAGACATACTCACAAATGCACAAGTAAACCAAATTAGTTAATTATCTGCACTGAATATTAACTTTTTGTATAGGCATGTATGTTAGGATATTGTAGGTATTGACATGGTGATCATATAGATCAAGGTCATGGGTTCAGGGTCAAGGTTACGGATATAGAAAAAATACTAAAATGGATACAATTGTTATAACTTGACTATATAAACAGATGACATCACTTTCTACATTTTATCTCACCCAACCTTTAAGCTCACACGTGTTATTGTGTTGGGACGGTCATTGATCCATTTTATATACTCAGGTGAGCATTAAGGCCCATCTGCCTATTGTTTTAATTTTTAACTTTTTAATCTAAGAATATATTAGATTTGGGTAATGGTGTTTTACGCCCCAGTCAAGATTCTTCCACAGATATCGATGCGGTCAATTCACAGATGGTGAATGAAACAAGTGTACCCAGAGAAGCCGCCGAAGCAAGCGAACTGACAAACTTTCTAACACTGTCCTGAGTGGGACTCGAACCAAGGCGATTAGAGACACTGTGATCCATAAGCCCACCCTTTAGACCACTTGGCCACCTTTAAAACACCATTTCACTTGACTGGGGCGTAAAACACACACAAAAAAAAAAAAAAAAAAAAAAACATAAAGACATAAATGAACCTTTTCAAAATGGTATTTCTCACGTATAGTATTATTTATGTGTGTAATTGGCATAACTACATGTGTCTATAAGTCAGTTTACACTTTCGCAAGTGTTTCCTTTTGGGAAAATTGCTCTGCAATGCTTTCTGAATCACTTCTGAACCAACCAGTAAAGATTTAATCGAGAAAAACGTTATAATGAAGAGTGTGCTCTGTAAATTGCGAATCATATTAAACGGAAAGCGTAACATGTCTTCAGGGAAAGCGTAACACAGCTGGTCGGAAAGCGTAACATTTATGCCACTCCGCTTAAACGAAACAGTAAATTTCGCTTAAAAGCAGAGTAAAGCTTCTGTCTTCGCAAGTTTATGAAAGTATAGACATTTTTTGATAATTTTGAGTAGAAACATCATTTGAATCCAAACCCGCTTTATTAAAATCAGCTGCTAAATAAAAGGATCTGCAAAAAATGGAAATGTTACAGGTACGTAAAAAATATGACTATTTCTTGCAAAATTGTATATGAGGCAGTTAATTACCATCAAATATAATGCGAATAACCTTTTGCTTTCTGTTAAAGTTTCGTTTTTATGAAGTTATGTGAAAAACCGTGTTCTTTGCTCTTTAACGTAAAGCGTTACGACCAAAAATGTATCATTTTACTCGGACGTAAATAAAAACCGACGGAATACTCCGACGTAAATGAAAAACGGTGTATCAGGATTACCCCCGTGTGTATGGTCTGCCCTGTACTAGCGCGCACTCAGTGCGACTTTAACGTGCTAGGTCACTACGCCGCAGACAAGCGTACCACTCCCCCAGTTCATTATATTGATACTAGGTGAATCAGTAAAGGCCAACGGCAAGGAAAATTCACTTTCCCACATGTGGTCTGAGCGGGACTCGAACTTCCAGTGGTGAGACACTCTGGATATGACGACTGACGTCGAAGTTATTCAGTGAGGAATACCGATGTGACATTAACATATCATAGATTACTTATATCAAATTTTGTAAATGCTATATGCAGATCTGTTAATTTTAAGGGTATCCAATCAATTCTGTTTCGTTACCTTGGATTTTCACTTCGATTTTGACGTACGATACACTACGTTTTTTCGCTTACGATTTATTTTCATTAATTCTATATCTAGATCTGTTAATTTTATAACTTGTGTCGATGATTTTTGCTAAAATTTCTTATATTAAGTAAAAATAGAATCCAACCCGTTTTTAGCAGCCGCGCATTTCATCAAGATATCCAATCAATTATTTCTTGTTTCACTGGGTTTACACCACATGATTTTGACACATTCTTGACTTGGAAGTAAAACCACGTATAATCATTCAATGACTATCATTGTTTACTGATAATATCGGTTATCTATAATAAACAATATGTAAATTTCATTGAAATCAGATTTGTCAAAAGCTTAAGTGTAGTGAAGTAGATACATCAGGCAGACACTGGATAGTGAGAAAAACTGACAATACAGACCTGTTAAAAGTTTAAAATTGAGCTAACGAATTACATAACAGACCTGTCAAAAGTTTAACACTGAGCAAACGAATTACAGTACAGAACTGTCAAAAGTTTAAAACTGAGGTAACGAATTACAGTACAGAACTGTCAAAAGTTTAAAACTGAGCTTACGAATTACAGTACAGACCTGTCAAAAGTTTAACACTGAGCAAACGAATTACAGTACAGAACTGTCGAAAGTTTAACACAGAGCTAACCAATTACAGTACAGACCTGTCAAAAGTTTAAAACTGAGGTAACGAATTACAGTACAGACCTGTCAAAAGTTTAACGCAGAGCTAACGAATTACAGTACAGACCTGTCAAAAGTTTAACGCAGAGCTAACGAATTACAGTACAGAACTGTCAAAAGTTTAAAACTGGGGTAACGAATTACAGTACAGAACTGTCAAAAGTTTAACACAGAGCTTAAGAACTACAGTACATACCTGTCAAAAGTTTAAAACTGAGGTAACTAATTACAGTACAGACCTGTCAAAAGTTTAAAACTGAGGTTACGAATTACAGTACAGGGCTGTCGAAAGTTTAAAATTGAGCTAACGAATTACAGTACAGACCTGTCAAAAAGATTAACACTGAGCTAAGGAAAAGGAATCGGAGTTCGGCTACCGAGTGGTCATGATATGGACAGCCAGTTACCAAAAAGTTAGCAGCTGCCAAAATCTGAGGAGATGTAGCTTATGAGGAGCCGAGATAAGCTGGCGAAATTCGTTAGCTTAGTGTTAAACTTTCAACAGGTATGTACTGTTATAATGATTTCTAGTTTATTGATCAGCACATGTGCATGATTTTATACATGCACACGTTATAAACATTTTTAGGCTCAAATATCAAATGCTCGCTTTAATGGTGTAAAAAGACTCGTGGTGTCAAGATTCTTTCACTTATGATTTGGCGGTCATTTACGAGTGGCGACATGAATTCGAATTTTCTACACACAACACTATGCGTGATAGTACCGTGAAGCATTCACACCTCTAGTGACGTAACTGTGATCCCTCGAAACGACTGAGGGTACACGTGGCTTATTACCCCGGTAGTCCATATTGACCCTCATAATTTTTGTCGGTACTTATTTACTGTAGGGAACAACATTATAAAGATTTTTTTATCGTAAACAGTACAGGTTTGTCAAAAGTTAAAAAAAGCTAGAACCAAATCGACAGCTAATCTCGGCAACTGAGATTATAATTTCACCACGTTACATAGTATTGTAGGGAGAAATATTTGTTTCTTATGAGTTTGAAATGCACGATCGTCAATGCAGTTCCTTACCGACCAAAATATATATAAGCTAAAGGTCAAGGTTATGACTTACTTTTGTAATTTGAACTACCCAACTGCAATTTATAAGCTAAAGGTCAAGGTTATGACTTACCGTGGTTACTTCCGGTTTGTAATCTGAAATACTAGACTGCAATTTATAAGCTAAAGGTCAAGGTTATGACTTACCGTGGTTACTTCCGGTTTGTAATCTGAAATACTAGACTGCGATTTTTCGGAATTTTCTTTATAAGAGTACTGGATCGTGAAATGTCCAATAAAAGAAAAAATCCCGATGAAGATCAAATACTTAAGAAAAGTTATCGAATTCCGTCTCATGGCTACGTGTGATGGACGTTCTCAAAGTTTCAATTCAGAGTACACATTGAATGTCCATTACGTCTCGTTATCTATAGTGATAAACGTCATTTAAGCCAACCAAGCTAACCGTTGTTTTTGGTCTTGATGCAGGAAATGATACAGACATCAAAGAAGAAGAAGCTCACGTGTCTGTAATGTGTCGTTTCTTGTCGGATTTATATATCACGTGATATATATGTTTATTGAGCGCAACCATTCAAGACCTAAACGATTATGGTAACATATTGTATGAGATAGTAAAATATACTTATACCGCGTGTTAAAGTGTTGGACAATACACAACATCGTCGTGATTGATTTTTAGTGTTTATCAGATTAGATTTTTATTGAATGAAATCTAGACAACTGAATGACCTAAGACGTAGGTCAGAGGTCAGTTGATTGAAGCCTGATTAGTTACATCAATTGATTAGCAAAAATTTGAATATGGCATAATTCCAATTATGTTGTGAAAATAAACTCTAAAATTTCAAAAAATTAATAGACTTTCACCAAACTAAAGTACATTGTAATAAAAATATTAATTTGATGGTGTTATGTTGATTTTTTAAAATCGATGATTTTAATTTGTGTTAATCACTGATGAAACTAATCAAACTTCCAACAACTGGGTCCAGGTCCCAGTCCCAGGTCCAGCTGTTCGAAGCCCGATTAGTTTAATCAATTGAATAGCCAAAATTTAAATAATGTATAATTTCAAATCTGTTGTGAAATTAATGTTGAAAACGTCGCAAGTGAATAGAATTTCAACACATTAAAGCACATGGCTATAAATCTATGGATTTAATGACGATATAGTGCATAGGGAACTTATTGGTCAGTGTTACTATCATTCAGCTTATCAACGTTTGAAACTGATGTAAAAAAAACAACACCCCACCATCATTTCATCTCCAATACTATCAGGTGAGCAGTTTAAGGTCCTTTGCTTTCTTGTTTTCAATTTTGTTATCCATGTAATGTGTTGTCTTTGAACAAACAAAGATACTCAGTCTGAAAAAGCAGGTTCATCAGAGACATCACGTGAACTATCTGTAACATCCTCTGCATCACGTCCTCCTTCTGCAAAGGCCAAAAACGATACTGGGACCACTGTGGCATTAAAACCAACATCAATGAGACCAGGAGGGAGGGTGGCTGGTCTTGTTAATCCATTACCAAGACGACAGAGTAAGAAGGCAGGAAGTCAGAAAAGTAGTCAAGCATGCTCACTTCAGTAAAAATTTGAGAAATCTTCCATCATGTGATATGATATATTATTGATATGTATTTACTATTTATAAATCAGGTTTTGTTAATTTGTAATTCATACTAAAATCTCTTAACTAATCTGTTTTATCAATGACACTTTGAAACAAAATGTAATATGTCGATCAAGTTAAACGTTTTATGTTTTTTTAAAAACATTTTTATTAGTTGTGTTTCCATCTAAGCTTGACATTTGAGATAATTCCGTGCAAGATTTTCCGAAAACAATTTGATTTATCTCCCTTTGGTAAAAAGTATTACATCAATACTTTAAGTATATTGTATTTCTATATTTATAAATAACACTAAATGTGTTTATGTTTTATCTATTTTGCAATTAAAATCGATTAAAATGTCTTTAACACCGTCCAAGCTACCCATAAAAAGTCCTTCATATTTCATTTTTGTCTTTGTAATGTTTATAGTTTTAGTTATTACTAATGCTTCAAACAAAAAGTAACCTTGTTTGTTTTTGTGCAAATTTGACACATGCCATAAAAATTGTACCAATAAAAAGTTATGATTACATGCATCTGTTAACATTAAATTTTCTTGTTGCAAAATCCATATCTGTAATACATCAAAAACATTTAATTAACTGTACTCATTGACAGATGAAGTATGGCTGATTATTTCTCAGAAGATGATGTTCAAAATGACATCACAGTTGGTGTAATTCTTTGGTGCACAATACATTTTAATCTTATAATTCTTAACAAATTTATAAACTACTCATTAACAATTTAAGTATTGCAGATTATTTTTCAGAAAATGATGACGTATATCAAATATCATGCTTCACATTACCATTGGGGTATTTCCTTGATGCAAAATATATTTTCATCTTATAATTTTAAAAAAAACATGTTATGTTGTAAACGTCTATATGTAGTTGTTCTTTTTACTGAGATTTTTACGGTAATATTCGTTTGTTATTGGATAAATCCAATAAATTAAGCTAATGAGCATGTTCAAAACTGGCCAAGTTATTGCAGACAGAAAATCTTCACAAAATTAAATTCTTGAATACTGCTTCTCCGACTTATGGCGCAATTGTTTCAAAATTAATAGGGTTTTTCCAATTACGGAACCTGAAAACAGCGAAGCAAACTGCCAGCAAATAACCAGGGATATTGCAAGACGAGACTTATCAGGGCTTCAGAGCGTTTTATGGCTGTCATCACAGTATTTTTGTTAAGTATGATGTCTATGTGTCCAGAACTGTCCTAGATATATTTGACATCCCACGATTCTATGTTCCTTTCACTCAATATTGATTACACATATGGCCGGTGTTGCTAGCTAAACAGGATGTGCTTTTTAGGATTGATAAACCTTTGGTGTTTCCAATGTTGCAATTATCAATGACATTTATGTAGGATATAAACAATATTGTATTTGTACATTGTAAGCATTTTCAGAGAGAAAAAATGTAAACCTATGACAGATTTACAATTATATATATCAAAAACAAACATACTAATCCATGTCCGAATCACAATCCAGAAGACGTTCTTTCAATTTAGAATGGGGGATAGTGGTGTATAGTGTAGAGAAATCAAATGTTTTTATATTTTTTACATGAGATCAAGTATTAGAAGCAAAATATTCAAGTAATTCTTAAGAATTTTTTAGAATCTACATTTGGTTGATTCCAGATATAGAATATACTTTTTCTGAGTAAGACTGAAGACCATCTTTGACGATTGTCAAAATTTGTGTTAGAGTTACCGATAATGATTTAGTAGTACATTTAGATGAGCCTGTTATATATCTTTCCTTGTATGGATTTTTATGGAGTTTAGGAATCCAATACAAGTAAGGAAGATCAAGATCCTCCTCTTTAAGATTGATACCGAAAGACTGGAGAACTATCCTATGGTTGGAAAGAACTTCATCTTTGGTAAAATTAGTTCTAGTACATGTATAATATGCAGGGTTATTTGATATACTATCTAAACCAAGCTCCTTAATAAGACATTCAAGGTAGAATCTCTTACAAACGAGAATAATGTTGTTGGAAGCCTTATCAGCTGGGACAACATCATATTTGTTGTGTATGTCTGTTAGAATTGCCTTGATTTCTGGATCCTTGAGTACTGAAGACGGTTTATTACTCATAGACTTAGCAATTCTAGTTTTAACGAAAGATCTCACAACCTTTATCCAGTCGGATAAGGTATCAAGCTCAACATCTTCTAATTTAGCCCAACGTCTGGCGTACTCTTCAACAGAATCCATGACAAGTCTGAAATTCTGTCCCCAGGTAAAAGATTGCGCTTCTCTATATTTAGGACCTTTTGAAAGTAAAGATCTTAATTTAGTGTTCTCGATTATATTGATTTTACCAGTTATCCCATTTCCAGCTGGTCCATAAATATAGGGAGAAGACAGGTTATTAATTTCTTTTGAGCGGTAATCAGGATAATTAAATGTTATTCACATATTGTTGTTCATGAATGTTGTTCACATTTTGTTGTTCATGGATGTTGTTCAGATTTTGTTGTTCATGGATGTTGTTCAGATTTTGTTGTTCATGAATGTTCATTGTTGTTCACATTTTATTTTTCGTGAATGTTGTCTTAAAAAGGATGTTACATGTATGTTTATGTTAAATTGAAATAATTAAAAGAGTTGGCTTTCTAATTTAAGTTTTCTCACACACACAATCTACACACCTACATCTCAGCTACTTTTAATTTGACACCTGTGAAAATATCGTATAAATCTTCATAATAGGGTAGGAAATAGATTTGATCACTATGATCTTTTTAATAGCTATACAGTCCAACCTGCCTTAAAGACCCCCTTTATATAAGGGCCACCTACTAATAAGGCCAGTAGAATTGTTGTCCTTTATTCATATTATTTGAACCTGTCCATAGAGGCCATATTTACTGGTTTTCTTGGGTACCCTCTATAGAAAGGTTTGACTGCATTTGATTTAATACACAATTAGAGGTCTTTTTGTTATCTTTGGTGTTTCACACATTTTGATCTCTATAATTATTATATGATATCCGCTTCACGCAATTTAACATGTTATCTAGTTTATTACGTATCTCATTTTTCTTTGGTGGCCTTAGCTTTGTCACAAGATTAAACAATTATTTATCCCAAATTCTAACTATAACAATATACTGTCATCAAGTGACTGAAACTGGGTAAAGCCTAAAGGAAGTGACAAAATTAATTTGAAGCCAAAATCTACAATGCCATAAATGAGAATGAGACTTGTAAACGGGGGCATTGCCCTAGTGGATCAAAACATCTTCACTAAGCTGAGTTGCGTAACCGTAACTGCCTCACAAGTGATGCATATAATTATGCGCATGATCCCATATCCATGCGGTAGCTCAGTTGGTAGAGTGCTCGTTCCGTAAGTGGGAGGTTGTGGGTTCGAGCCCCGGCCGGGTCTGACCCAAGACTTGAAAGTGGGTTGTGACTGTTCTTTCGCCAAGCACTCGGCAGTCACGGTTCTTTCGGATGCGAACTTAAAATAAACGAGGTCCCGTGTCACGGTGGACTTGGCACGCTAAAGAAGCCTGTTGTATAATGCCATCAGCTCAACGCACAGACAAAATTTCTGCACCTTCGCCTATAGCTGGTGACGTCTTGATATAAGTGAAATATTCTTGACTGGGACGTTAAACGCCATTACTTCATATCCACCGATATCAAAAGACAGTAACTGTTTAATTATAGGACACTTAAAAATGTTAGTGTTATCAGCAAAATGTTCGCAACTTTGGCATTACTGGGGGCGTTCATCGAGTCGGTAAAGCCGGTTTTAATAGCCCCTTTTCTATATTTTATCGGAAAGTGGTCCGCAAACATTTTGTTACTATAAATAGCGTTAAAGTGTTAACAGACGGACAGACAGGCAGATGGACAAACAGCAGGAGAACATTATACGCTCCGCTTTTTAAATCATAAGCTCCAAAAAGTAGCATAACAAATTGTAATGGATGGACAGAGAGACAGACGGACAAAGAATAAGAAAATGGGGTGAGTGGGGGAGCGAACAAATAGACCACACAGATCTATCATAGCTAAACTCAGATTAAGCGCACATAAACTTGCTATTGAAGCGGGAAGATATAATAATTTAGATGTTAACTCCAGAATATGCTTAAGTTGTAACAAAAACCAAATTGAAACTAAATTTCATTTCTTCATATATTGCGAACAATACAAACAAAATAGGAATATATTATTTAAAGAAATTATAAATCACAATTCTTACTTTATGAATATGTTAGAAATATGAAAAATAAAATATTTTTTAAATAATAAAAATAAAAAGATATTAAGAGAAATAATAGACTTCATAACTTGTAGTCTTGACACTAGAAACAACGCGTGAACTGCAAACTTAGAAATAAAACGTTTATATAACATATGGATATTGCACATTAATTATATTGTCAACATTTGCCTAAAACATGTGTTTTTCTTTTTTGTTAATTTGTATGTCTGTTTATTTTATTTAACATTTGTATTGCCTTAACCAGTAATGTATATTTTGTTTGAGTAATTATTATTATTATTATTATTATTATGAGCAAGTAAACGAGCAAGTGGAGCAGTAAGTAAGCAAACAGTATGTAGGTTTACACACTATGTACGCAAAAAGCATAGGCCGAGTTATCTGCCTTAACAATAATGTTATTTTTTTAATGTTAAACAATGTTGGAGGCGGCAACAACTAATCTAATACGTGGTTAAATAGTATACATTATCATTATTACTTAATCAATCGTCATTTTTAAAAAAATCAATTCTGCATCCCACATGACTTCAAATCAATGACCAGGGTTAGCGGAACCCACAAAAAGACATTCTTTGCGCTGCATTCAATTTACGCACGAAAACAGTTAAATTCGTTCTGTCATGAACTGTTCCATACCTGTTTTTTTAACCCACAAAACAACTAAAATGCTTTATTAACCATTAATATAGGATATTATGTAATCAATTGATTTTTTTTGCGGATGAACCTGGCCCGCAGTTTCCAAGGAAAAAAGTGCATAAGTGGAATTGTGCCTACGATGGTGGCAGATAAATCGGCCTAGCAAACTCGCATTTTAAAAAGAAAAATTTCTTAAAGAAAGTACATGGGTGGAATTGTGCCTACGATGGTGGCAGATAATTCGGCCTAAGAAACAGATATTTTTCTTAAATTTATCTAGTCATAAATCGGATTTGTCAAAATGTCATCTACAAATATCTTTTTATTTAAATAAAACAATAATCAAACAACACAAATACTGTTAAATATTCAATACATCTAGGATTTAAATAATCGTATTAAATCGGCGAACAACATTGACCTGTCCACTTGACCTTTCATCAGGAATATTCATGTAATGTGATAACCTCAATATATGATTTGAGGCCGCAGTAGCCTGATGGATAAGACTCCAGTGTCTCTCACCGCTGTGTGTTCGAGTCCCGCATGTGTGAAAGTGAATATTCCTTGCCGTTGGCCTTTACTGGTTCACCCGGTGTCAGTACGCTTGTCTGTGGTGTACTGACTCGGTGAGCTAGCACCTTAAAGTCGCCCTTAATGCGCGCTGGTACAAAGCAGACCATAAAACACACTTGCACTTTACATGCATACAAGAACTTGTTCATATATTAATAAAATAGTTAGTTCTCGTCGCGAATAGCTGCGACGTAAGCAACATTCAACCAACCAACCAATACAGAATACATAGTTAACACATAAACAATGCATGTTTTCCATGATGTAGATGAAATGCGCATCTTTGTTCGTTATACATAATTGAGTTTATACATATTTCAATTAAAGGTCAAGCGGACAGGTCGTAATTGTTAGCCTATGCCGTTATTGATAGGGTCGAGTTTATATTACCGAATTCCGTGCTCGGTGTTGCAGACATTGCTTTTCAAATATGTTGTGTTTTAATTTTGTCATTACTACCCAGAGGCGGGCGTTCTGGGTGTATAAATTTAAAAAGAGTTCAGATTTTAAACTAATTCACAATCTAACACCCATTCATATTTAATCATTATTATGACATATCATATTCTCTGGGGCCAAAAAGACTTAATTACTTAGGGAATATATACACAACGACATTGACGAAATTCACCATAACTCTGTTCACTAAATTATAGGTATACGGCATTGTTTTTTACGGAGACTATCAATAATTTGTAGGCAAAGCAGCACTTTTCCAATGTACAGGATCGACAATATGGAATTTACTATTACTTTTAGTCTGCACGTTAACTGCGTTATATAACAAAAAAACATTTTGATATTGCTACCGGTATCGTCAGTGTGAGACAGAAATCCATCAAATGGCATGAACTTTTTTCCTCGGAAAGTATCAATCATTTGTGAAAAGTGACACAATATTTACGCAACTTGTGAGGAAAGCAACACTTTTAGAAACTATAAGATATACATTTTGGAATGTTAATTTGTCAATGCGGCGTATTAACTTGCCAGCAAAGCAACACTTTTAGAAAATATAGGAGAAACATTCTGTAAAATTAATTTCTGGATCTGACCTTTAAACTTGTGACGTATTAACTTGTGAGCAAAACAACACTATATACGTTTTGGAATGTTAATTTGTGAATGTGACGTATTAACTTGTGAGCAAAACAACACTTATACATTTTGGAATGTTAATTTGTGAATGTGGCGTAAAAACTTTTCAGCTAAGCAGCACTTTTAGAAAATATAAGATAACATTTTGTTATGTTAATTTGTGGGTGTGGCGTACTTTGTAGGTGTAGACAAAGCACAAAGCAAGATTTTGTATTTACAAGCTGGATAATGCGGTAAAAGGATTTAAGTTTTTTTTCAGTGATGGATTGCTTTAATTCAAGCTAGTTTTTATTTCTGCTGAAGTAAAACTTTTTATTCAGAAATTTTATTTGCAATGAACTAGAATTTTTCACGATATAACATTTTTCCAGTGATGGATGGACATAATTCAAGTCAGTTTTTATTTCTGCTGAAGTATAACTTTTTTATCCAAAAATTTCAATTGCAATGAACTAGAATTTTTCACGATATAAGATTTCTTGAAAGTCTTATATTGAAATTCTTAGTGATTTTTCGGTGTTTTTACGGATATATTTTAACGAGTCGATCTTCTACAGCGGGTCTGTTACAAAACCCATCAGTGTTGGTGGTGCTTTAATTAATTATTATTGTCACTAGATAGCCAGTGGCTTCCGTAAAATTAATTCACTAATTATTTATCTGAATTTAATTTGGACACATGAGCATGATATTAAACTAGGATAATACACATATATATTATTACTCTAATTCATCTCAGTGACTTTAATTTGGACACATCAATTTGCTAAACAATGGCGTCAGTGGATGACATTGAAGTGGAAGAGTTTATAAAGTGTGGTATTTGTTTTCAGATATTCAACTCTCCGAGATACCTGCCATGTCTTCATACTTTTTGTGAATCTTGTTTGTCAGAACACATTAAATCGTCTGCTACAACAGAAAATTGTACCAAGACTCCTTCAAAAATCTTTCCTTGTCCACTGTGCAAGACAGATGTTTTGGCGCCTAATCCGACAATATGCCCTGAAGAATGGGTGGGAACATTCCCTGTCAACCATCTTATGGTCACTATTATGGATAAACAGAAATTGAAAAATAACGCCAAATCTTGTGATCCTTGCTTCACGAGAAATTTAGGCAAAACTGCAATCGCATGGTGTTTTGTTTGCGGTGAGGCGCTTTGTGAAAATTGTGAGGAATTTCACAGGAGTATGAAAATTTCCCGAGATCACAAAATTTTCAAAATTGAAGAAATAGCGTCAGAACAGCATTTCATAACAACACACGAATATTGTGAAGAACATCGCGATAAGAAGATTGAAACTTTCTGCTTTGACCATAACAAGCCATGTTGTTATGCGTGTATGACTTTATACCACCGGAAGTGTGATCACGTCACAACGTTGGATGAGGCCGCTACGGATGTTAGAAAAAAGACGGAATTAGCAGACTGCAAAGAACAAATGAAATCAATTGAGACGAAATTGGACGAATTATATTTGGCAACAGAAAGTAATATTAAAGATCTAAACAATCAAAAAGAAGGCATCGAGAAAGAATTGAAAGCTTTGAGAGTAGAGATAAACAGGCACTTGGACGATCTAGAGAGCTTATTACAAGAAGAGTATACAAACTCACACAATGAACAAACAGACCAGTTGAAACAAAGAGCAACAGAGTTTGATAACAAGCGCAAAATGGTAGAAAACTCGCAAAAAATGTTAGATATGTGTACAAAACACGCAACAGATCAACAGCTATTCCTAGAAATGAAGAAACAACAAAGGCGCCAAAATGAACTGAAGGACTTCCTGTTATCCCGAATTCCGGAAGTCAAACGTATTGACTTCGAGTTAAATGTGGAAGAAGATTTGCTTTGGATTACTTCATCACTTCAATCAATCGGTAACGTCACAATAAAAACGTCAAACTTTTCCGAGGATACAGGCACCTTCTTGAAAAGCCCAGCGCCCAAAGCAGCTATGCCAGCGTTTTTAAGAAGTTACAAGGTTGAAGAAATAACATCGTTCACTGTCAAAAACCCGGACCAATTTTCCCACTGGCATGGCATCGTTATCCTTAAAGATGGAAGATTACTACTTTCGGATTGGACATCTAAGACCTTAGTTTTGTACTCGGAAGATGGAGAACTACAGGGAGAGATCCTACTTTCTGGACAGCCATATGACGTCACTGTGATCACTGATAACGAACTCGCTGTATCTCGAAGGAGCGAAAGAACCATCGATATTGTGGATATCGAAAGAAAGGTCGTTACACGTCAAATCAGATTACAACACATGTGTTTTGGTATAACTATACTTGATAGCAAATTGGTTGTGGCTTGCGATACTAACATTGTAATTTTGACACTGGAGGGTAAGACCGTTCGTGAGATACCCGTCAACAGCGGCGTATACTGTGTCACCAGTTCAGGTAACGACGGATCCATTTGTTATACCAATTTCGCGAGAGGAACTGTCAACTGCATGTCAATCGATGGGGTTTCTATTTTTAGCTATAGCGATGATGACCTCAAAGGAACACTGGGCGTCACCACTGATAACGACGGTAACGTCTACGTCGCGGGAAGAGAAAGGTCGTGTGTGTATCAGCTCTCTCCGGATGGGGTGATGATGAAAACAATTTTGTCAAAAGAGACTGGAGTTGAAAATCCATGGGCAGTTCAAATTGCTAAAGAAAGCAATAAGTTATTGGTGACCCACTCCGGGTCAAAGGTCACCATATATAAATTAATGGCGATGTATGATTACTACTAAGCTTTCATTTGTTAGCGTTTCAAATACTGACGTCGTTCAACACTAATGACATCGTTGTGCAGTCCAAAATGCGGACAAAATGACCTCCAAAATCACATAATACATGTATATGTATTTAAAGTTTGTCATTGTGCATTTTGACCGCAAATATGCAGGAATTTGTTTTGTTTTTGATCTGATTATAACCGCTGATGATTTGAAATTCAAAATGGCTGCCATTTCCAATATGGTGGCCAAAATGCAGGCCGGATGAAGCTTAACTATTTTGAGTTAGGAACTCAGCTCACTTCAGAGAAGAAGTTTTAATAGTAATAAATAGTTCAACTGTTTAAACATTTAGGGGCCCAAACTAATTTTAGGAACCATTGGCTACTGGACCCCTGCTAATCTTCATCCCTGAAATGGTCGCTCAAATATCTAAACATTTTTGTACTGATTTTATGCTGGGTGGATCCTCTCGGCTATATATATATATATATATATATATATATATATATGGATATTCATGATGAAGAGTCAAGCGGACAGGTGAATGTTGTTTCATTATACTTATATTTTGCTTATACACATGTAATGTTTTGTGCACAGTATACTCAGTAGTAGTTGCAGCTTAAGTATAGAGTCAGTCATCAATAAATGTCAGAATCTATTACAGTATTCTTCATAATTATTAAGGAGGTTTTCAAAATCACGTTTCCAATTATCTAACTACCGTCAATTAAAATCTTGGGTAACAATTAAGGGGTGGTTAGGGGGGTTGGGGTTGGCTGGTCATACTAATTACCATTTTTCTATAATGAGAGTTACTTACCTTTGTATCAGTACTTCCGGTCGTCTGCTAGCTAACTGGCAAATTTGGTGCGGGGTGCGGTTAAACGAATTCTGTAATAAAGAAATATTCAAATTGTCTGTTATAAATTAAAAACTGCATATATCTCTTTCAGTTTCAGTTGTATATTTAGTATAAGTATTTACTCTGCTGCAGAGAAAGGAACAACGCTTATATTTCAAAGATTTGAATGACACGGTTAAAATGAAGTAATCATTTACTTACATGTAATAATCCTAATTAGAAGACGTTCATCGGAGTTGTGTTGAGTAATCATTTTGTAACGTCCAGTCAAGAATTTTTCACTTACATCAAGAGTCACCAGCTATAGGCGAAGGTGCAGACATTTTATGCCGATGGCATAATATTATCCAGCAGGGTTCTTTGTCGTGTCACGCTTACCGTGACACGAAACCTCATTTAGTTTAAGATCCCATTCGAAAGATCAGTGTTTTTCATTTCGTAATACCCAGTACTTGGCGAAAGAACAGTCACTACCCAAAAGGATCGATTCATTGAATGGAGTTTTACGTAACAGTTAAGAATATGTCGTTTATATCGAGACGTCGATACAGGTGAAGTAACATCTACTGTTGACTATTGCAATGAGCCCAGGGTATAAAGCGGGAAGGATTGTTTTAATACGTCATGCCTTCCGTGACACGGGACATCATTTCGGTAAGGTCTCTTCCGAAGGACCCCGTAACTTTCATTTCTAAATGCCGAGTGCTTTGCGAAAAAATAGTCACTACCTTGTTCAGAGCTGTGATCCGACCGGGTTCGAACCTTCGATCTCCCACATACGAAGCGAACACTACCAACTGAACTACAGTAGTGATGGGTACACGTACAGTGCTTTAATTAGTTGGGTCATGTATGAGAATGTCCCATGAGATAATTCCAAAAACACCATTTAATTGGACACCCCCTTAGGCAAGTTCAGCATATGGCAAAGGACAGAGACAAATAGAGGACGATTGTTGGTGCTTTATGTCCCAGCGGGGATGAACAGGACAAGTAAGTAAAAATCACTGAATGTATTCCAGTATCACGGTGAATGCGGCTTTTTAGGTACATTCTTTCAAGTTGTATCACCATGTCTTTGTCAGAATAAAAACTGACATAATCCGAAATTTAATTCTCTTAATACTCATGTAAATATTGTTTTAGAATGCTGAAAAATGCACAAATTGCTCACATTTATTTGGTGTGTGTGTGTGTCCTGACCTTCTAGCGTGGACGGAAATATATCACATGTGGTGGTTATGCCACCAGGCTTGAACATTCATTCTTTTCTGGGCACGTCACTGTGAGATACCCTGCACGTACCCACGCAGAGTGCGATATGGTAATGCGATATGGTAAAAATATCGTGTCCCCTATCCTGTGAGATTAATCTGACACATATGCGAGAAAATATCATATTGTATAAATGTGAACTTACAAATCATGCAAATGGTGACACTATTTGGCGTCATACATAAACCAGTTTGGAAAATCATATAGTTACCGGGAAATGTTGTCGGTTTTTGAGACAATCAATGTTCAAAGTTACCAGTTGCCTTGCTAACGGCCGAATCTTTAAAACTCGACGAAACCCGTAAAAACTCAAAACCGATATCTGCAGCAACAGTTCCCATACAGTGGTGACTACCAGTCCAGACCCTATAAAATGGCGCCAAACTTACTGGTCTGAGTATTATAAACCTTGATCTACAAAAAGAACTATGATCTGTCGGTATATCCACTCGTCAGAGCTCGAATGATCCCGTACTTTCTGTTGAATAGCTAAATAGTGATTATCGTGATTACAGGGGCCAGTTTCATAATAAATTTTAAAAATACCAATAAGTCAGTGGCGTAGCTAGCAAAAATTGATCTGCGCGCCGTGCAATTAATGATTAGGAGAATTTACAATGTGAGTGCCGAAGGCAAGAATGGTCTAGGGGTGTCCGGGAGCATACTCCCCCGGAAAATTGTAAACGTTGATGTCAAATGGTGTAATCTGGTGGCATTTCAGAAAAGACTTGGTGCGATTTGATGACATTTAATAATGATAAAAAATTTAAACTGATATCCCAAAATTGTTGTATTTGAATTTGAAAGCACAAGAAAAAAACCCAACAATTCTGTATACACATTAGTCAGTGGTCCGAATTTCCTAATTAGTTAGAACATGATTTTGTCCACATTGATAATGATATTGTCTATAAATTCAACAACTTATTAACATTTTCCTGTCTGTCTTAAGAGTATAGTTTAAACGAAATCCATTGGATTCGTCCGGTTTTTGTTTTGTTTATTTTTTTCTTCTAGAATCTTCTATATTTAGAGACATTATATAAATAATAGTAATAAAATAATGAAAGAAAATTGATGTGCACGCCTGTGCGTCGTGGTGTATAGGTAGCTACGCCACTGTAAGTATATAAAAAAGTAAAGGGGAACAACGAATCAGATCTTTGACTTGTAGGTACTCTGAAAAAATTCTACATTACTTTTTAGGCTCAGGTGAGCTATTGCTATCTATCACCGTCCGTCGTTCGTCGTCCGTCGTGTGTCGTGCGTCGTGCGTCGTGCGTAAACTTTACATTTTAATCTTCTCTTTCAAAACTACTGAGCCAAATTTGATGAAACTTGATGATTATTATGCCTGGGTAACAGGCTTTCAAAATTGTGTTCGGGGTTTGACCACGCCCAACAATATGGCTGCCGTTACTATAAATAGCCAAAAGACAAAAAAAATCTTCTTCTCTGAAACCAAAAGGTGCAGGCAAATTTTGATTAGATTTTTGGATTCAGGATACCTAGATACATTAAAATTGTGTTTTTCATGAAAATTGGACGAAAAATAGGTTACGCATTTTTTGCGTAAAATTATGTAATTTTTAAAATGAGACATTTATTGTTATAACTTCATAATGGCTGAAGATAATTGTATGGAGTTTTCACTGTTGATCTTGTCTTGTGATTTTCTTCCGATTGATGTCAAGGTCAAAGGTCAAGGTCATGTCCCAGTTTTTGACCTTTGATAAAAAATGCTATTTTTTAAACATTTCTGGTGATAATTACGTAGGATTTTTGGTTAATTGTAGGTATTGACATGACGATCATTTTGATATATCGATTAAGGTCATGGGTTCAAAGGTCAAGGTCACAGACCAAGTTTACCAAAATAGTTAATTATCTGCAAAACTATGAACTTTTTGTATAGGCATGTATATTAGAATATTGTAGGTAATGGCCCAATGGTCATTTTGATATATGAATAAAGGTCATGAGTTCAAAGTTCAAGGTCACAGATGTAAACAAGTACTGAAATGATTATTAATCTCAAAAACTATAGACTTTTTGTATAGGCATGTATATTAGAATATTTTAGGTATTACCCTATCGATCATTTTGATATATGAATGAAGGTCATGGGTTCAAAGGTCAAGGTCACAGATGCAAATGAATACCTGAATGGTTAATTATCTTGAAAACTATTAACTTTTTGTACATACATGTATATTAGAATATTGTAGGTATTAGTCTAACAACCATTTTGATATATGAATGAAGGTTATGGGTTCAAAGGTCAAGGTCACAGATGTGAACAAGTTCTGAAATGATTATTTATCTCAAAAGCTATAAACATTTTGTATAGGCATGTATATTAGAATATTTAGGGTATTATCCTAATCGGGTACCTCTCGGGACATGTGTGGGTGTAAATGGTGGCTGTGAGTGAATGGCTTACGAGTCCAAAATTTAAAAATGGAATATGAGGCTAATGATAATTTTGATATATAAATGAAGGTCATGGGTTCAAAGGTCAAGGTCACAGATGCTAATGAATACCTAAATGATTATTTATCTCAAAAACTATAAACTTTTTGTATAGGGATGTATATTAGAATATTGGCCTAATTATCATTTTGATATTTGAATGAAGCTCATGGGTTCAAAGGTCAAGGTCACAGGTGAGCGTTAAGGCCCATGGGCCTCTTGTTTAATTTGTGTCCGATCATCGTGATCTTGGTGCCATTTTGTTCCCAGATAAATATTCTTTAAATTGACATTAAATTTTTGGACATAACTTAAAATTTTAATAAAATGTTCACTCGGAAAACACAAAAAAATGTTGTAATTTTGCCCGATGTAGCTAAGCCCGTCCATGTAAAAGTAGCTTAAAATTCGCATTACGATCATGTTTTTCACTATCAGCGTCCGTGTCAACTACAAATGCTGATGTGGATCGACTGAGAACTAAATAAAAAGCAATCACGATGGTCGGACACAAATTAAAAAAGTAATGTAGAATTTTGTCGGAGCACCTACAAGTCAAAGATCTGATTCGTTGTTCCCCTTTACTTTTTTATATACTTATGGGTATTTTTTAAATTTATTATGAAACTGGTCCCTGTGCTCCTTTCAAGGCATGCTTTGTTTGAATTTAACGCCATTTCTAACTTCAGGTTAGCTCCCTTTGTCAACGTTCGTGTACTTCCGTTTGTACTTTCGGGTTCACTCGGAATAAAAAAAGATGGCGGTGAGCGAGAAAGTTTTTCATCAATAAAGAAAAGATGATTTGGAGTAAAAAATTGAAGACGTCAAGGTATATATAAAATCAGGAATATATTTAGACCAAAGCGTCTATTAAATGCATTCACTAATGCATTCACAGTCTGCTAAAAGTAATGAAGCCGGCAGATGAGAAGTCGACGAAAGATAAATCACAGGCATTTGTTTCTATGAATGAAAAAAAATCGAGAAATTACTATTATATAGTAATTTCTCTTTTTTTTTTCATTCATAGAAACAAATGCCTGTGAGATAAATACAAAAAATCGACCAAACGGCAAAAGATCGATCAGTTGTAACTGTATTTCCCAAATCAAGGAAATGTGCCGTCTGAACGATTGTGTATTCTCCAAAGTTTCTCTAAATATTTAACCCAGAAATAGAACCATTTATTTAGAAGTGCCACCGGTGTTAAATTGTATAAACTCCCACCCCCCGCGATCCACATAAATTTAGTTATGTGTTGTGAACTCTTAGAATTGTGCTGAGCATGGAATAATATTATCACATTTCTGGGGCGGCAGGGGTGTTGTTTAACACACTTATACCATAGAATAAATGATAAGTGATTATAGTATATGTAACAGTTCCATGTTCCCCGAAATATACAATGGGAATGGAAGTGGGGAAATGTTGTAACAGGAAAGAGGAAACACCAGAAAAAATCACTGCCTCACCGAGTGCCCTGCTTGAGGATCGAATCCGTCCCTCCCAGTTGAAAAGCGAGCGTTCTACCACAAGGCTTAAAGATCAGGACCAGAGAGTCTGGCAGAAAATCGCTCTTTTATATCTACTATATACAACACTACGACTAGCTCAGCCCCTCCCCCTACAATATACTTATAGAGTGGCCAAACCAGGACCTTACCAATACTAACTGACTTAACTACCAGATCCACTTATAAAGCTATATTCTCCTCAATATTAAGTGTGTATAGTTTTACACACCAGCTATGTCATTTCATTTGAAAAATTCTAGAATGTTCACTGAAATAGTTTTTATATGGTATGAAATAGATGTTACAAGATCAACATTGATAGGAGATATACATATCATTAACCTGAGTTGGCTCGCTCATTTTCCTGTGAGTTATGAGCCTTTGAATATAAGTGGAAATCACAAAAAAGTAACCCTATGAAGATAGAAAAACTCGCGGAAAAAATACCTTTGATCAAAAGTACTTACCGTTTCTTACTTATCCTCTTCATCTCCGCAAGGACATAAGGCATCTTTTGCTTGTTGACGCTTCTGCAACTAGGTTGTTTTTCTAGGGTTGGGTAGTTAGCCCAACGCCAAACCTCCACTCTGGTGGGTCGGGTTTTTCTTTCCGGGATTTCCTTCCCATAAATGATTGCAATCCATATGCTAACAAGCTCATCTACCTGGATTTTCTGTCTGAGTTTCTGAGCAGCAGAGCTATTGACCCATAGCTGGGGCAAGGTTGGTGAGAGCCAGGGCATGTCCACATGCCAGTGGGCCTGCACTCTGAGGCAGAAGAACTATTGACTCATAGCTGGGGCAAGGTTGGTGAGAGCCAGGGCATGTCCACATGCCAGTGGGCCTGCACTCTGAGGCAGAAGAACTATTGACCCATAGCTGGGGCAAGGTTGGTGAGAGCCAGGGCATGTCTACATGCCAGTGGGCCTGCACTCTGCACCTCTAGGGTTCTTGGTACCCTGAGATCCCTTGATTAAAAGGGGAAATCACAAAAAGTAATCCTTTGAACATGAGTGGAAAGCACAAAAAAAGTAGCCCTTTGAACATAAGTAGAAATCACAAAAAGTAACCCTTTGAACGTAAGTAGAAATCACAAAAAGTAGCCCTTTGAACATAAGTAGAAATCACAAAAAGTAACCCTTTGAACGTAAGTAGAAATCACAAAAAGTAACCCTTTGAACGTAAGTAGAAATCACAAAAAGTAACCTTTGAACACGAGGGGAAATCACAAAAAGTAACCCTTTGAACATACCAGTTAAGTGAAAATGACAAAAAATGTACCCAATGGTTATGGATCCTAATTTACCAAATTTGCTTGTTTATTTACAGATGTGAAAGACAAGATGTATCATGGCCAGTAAGAAAATAGACATCAATACAGCTGATGTAGAACATTTTGAAAATCTAAGAGGTGTCGGCCATTGTAAAGCGGAAGCTATTGTAAAACATAGAAAAGTAAGCACATACGTTTCTTATTTTGAAAAGAAAAAAAATGCCATTGTGATTTTTTTTTTTTTAAATTTAGAATAAGAACAAAGATTGTTATGCATATCACTAAATGCAAGGTTTCCACAATCTTAAAATTATTAGGAGAAAAATTTTCAAAACGAGTGAGAAAATGGTTTTTAAGTATTTTTTCCACAAAATGTTCAAAATGATTGAGAATATGGTTTTTAAGTATTTTTTCCCACATATTTGCTAAAGATAGGTTACTTTTTGTAAAAAAAAGAAAATGTCTCGGAAATAAGTAGCCAATGTCTATTTTGGCTTTCAGGATTAGAGACGTAATAATAGTGTTGCAACATTTGTTCACCTGAATTTACAGTGAACATAATAATGATATCTAATGTGCAAGGTATTAATTCGTTTGAAACAATTTTGTACACACAGTACTGTAAAATTATTATCAAAAAATGTCAAAATGAGTAAATCAGAGTGTCTTTTTTTGATCATTTTTCTCAAAATGTGGATTGATTTTTTTTTCCCAATTTTATTTCAAGGGTCTTCCAAAAAATTCTCAGAAAAAATCCCTGCAATGGTTCCTGTAAGAACAGTAAAAGAGAATTTATGAAATATATAACAAGTTTGACTAAAAAGTTATACTGTTCCAAACAGTGAATTACACTTTATTTCCATAGAAAATCAAACAAACTTGATTAAAAATTGATATTTTCACTTACTTGTACCTAGTCGTAACAGGAAATCTGTATGCCCATACTTGAATAGTGTATAATATTTCTGCACAGAGTAAAACATTGGGGCTATGGGGAATAAACTTGCAAATGGCTCATGGCGTAAAATGTCAGCAAGGACATCTTTTCTGGTATAAATATTGCCATTTTTTGCCATGTAAAATGCACATAAGGCCAAAGTTTTCCTTTCTACAGAAATACATTGTACTTTATGACATTTGTGGATGCACATAGATTTTCAGTCATGACTAGGTACAAGTAAGTGAACAATATCAAACATTGTTTAAGATTATTGGATTTTCTGTAGAAATAAATCATAATTCACTGTTATACCACTGCGGTAGCTCAGTTGGTAGAGTGCTCGCTCTTAAAGTGGGAGGTCGTGGGTTCGAACCCTGATCGAGTCTGACCCAAGACTTAAAAGTGGGTAGTAACTGTACTTTCACCAAGCACTCGGTCTTACGAAATAAAATTCACAGTCCTTTCGAATGGGAACTTAAAATAAATGAGGTCCCGTGTCATGGTAGTCTTGGCACAATAAAGAACCTTGCTGTATAATGCCATCAGTGCAATGCATAGGCAAAATTTCTGAACATTTGCCTATAGCTGGCGACATCAAGTGAAAAATTCTTGACTGGGACTTTAAACACCATTACTCAACTCAATTCATAATTCACTCACGAACACAGTGATTTGGACATTAGGTCTTGGTGTTGTGTTAATTTATATTTGCTTTCAACTTTTTATTTTAGTCTATTGGTGGATTTTCTGAAGTAAATGACTTGAGTAAAGTTCCTGGAGTCGGACATGGAATTGTTGAACTAAATAGAGGAAGTCTGTCCTGCACTGTGGCTTCCTCTACACGATCACGTAGAAACACCAGGTACGGTAAAGTAAAACAGACTCTCAACAAATGTCCTTTAGGTCAGAAATGATGACGTGTTTCAGAAATACCATAAAACATTCATTGATGATCAAAGGATGTAACAATTCATTGTGTTTTGTGATATATACATATTTTATGATATAATCTTCTCAATATTCCATACAATAAATCAGTGTAATAAAAATTATATTAACCAGTAACCAGCGTGCAGCATTCCAATGTGTGTGTGTGTTGTTGAATGTTGTTTTACGTTGCATCATCAATTTTTCGGCTATTCGCGAAGAGAACTACTTTATTAAGCTCTATGGATTAATCTATTAACAAGTTCTTATATGCATGTAAAGTGCAAGTGTGTTTATGGTCTGCCTTGTATCAGCATGCACTTAGGGTGACTTTAAGGTGCTAGCTCACACAGTCAGTATGCTGCAGACAAGCATACCACTCCCACAGTCACATTATACTGACACCGAGTGAACCAGTAAAGGCCAAAGGCAAGGAAAATTTACTTTCCCACATGTGGTCTGAGCGGGATTGACAGCGGTGAGAGACCCTGGACTCGTTGGCTAACATTGATGTATGTTAGATAAAATCAGTGGTTTTAGTAAAGCCTGCAAGGCAACAAAAGTTGTCTGCTACTAATTTGAATTTGTATATCGCCTATTTCCAAAAAGTTGACATTTTGTGAATATGTTTTGCAATACATTTAACTCCATACTTGCTGTCTTTTTGCAAGAAATTTCCCTCTACTTTAAAATTTAATGAATGGGCTTAATAACTGCATCATAATTTTTCCCCGACCACAAAATGATATTATACATTTACATGTATCTTACTATGAGTCAGTGTGTTTTTGACAGTGATTGAATTACAGCTTTTTTCCTTAGAAAATCCTATAAACTTGAATCAAGATTTATATAGGTCGCTCGACTCGTTTCAATGGGTGATCCAACTTCAGCCGACAAAAATGCTGTATGACATGGTTAAATTATAATACAGTAAAACCTCGGTTCATTGCCACCATTTGTTCAGTCAAATTTTGGCGTTTTAAAGGTGTTTGGTGATAAATTGGGGGAGGCAGATAAAGAAAAACATAAACAAAATGAATTTTGGGACTTTAATGTAGTGTGGCGATAAGCGAGGTGGCAAAGTTATTGAGGGGCATTATAACAAGGTTTTACTGTACTTTATTTTGTTTCAGGGGACGGAGATCAAGAAATGAATTACCCGAACCTGTGATAAGTGCTTCCTCGCCAAAACCATGTAGTAGTACTAGTAGTACGAATAGTAACAATGGACAGTCGAAGGCCAGTCTTAGACTGTCTACTGGTAGGAAGACCCGAAGTACAGCGGACAGCCCAGATGTGTCCTCTAGTACCGTTAGTAGAGCATCTGTCACTACTACAAAGGACTCTGTCAAACAGGAATTACCTGTTAAAAGAGAAGCTTCAGATCATGTATCGGTTTCAGTAGGATCTAAGAGTTCTGTTAACCCAGATGAGGAATGTCGGATGAGTGACGATGGTGATGCCGATGTCCAGAATTTATCTGAAGATGAACAGTTGTGCAGCAGTGATGATGATAGGGATGTTCCTGAGTTCAGACACATGCCACTTGTTCATTCAGATGTATCGTCACTTCGGAATGCCTCCCCATTTTATCGATCCAGAATTCCAGTTCCTGTTTTGGTAAGGATTGAGTTGATATGTTCTTTTTATACTGTCAATACTTTCAATATTTTAATGATTTATTTATTAATTGACTGCGAAACAGTTCATGATAGATTTGTGACCACTATGGTAGCTCAGTTGGTAGAGTGCTTACTCCGTAAGTGGAGTCATAGGTTTGAACCTCATTATGAAATGAAAGTCACAGTTCTCTAGCATAGGAACTTGAAATAAACTCATACTTTGGTATACATTTAGATAGACCTGCCTCACAGGGATTTCCAATCGATGGAATACCGGCCGTGCCCACAATGTTCCAACAAAGGCCCAGCATGCTTGAATTACACACAAAAAAAAATGAAATCTTGTCCTGAATTGTGCCATTTAATGATGTCACTGACACTAGTACGTCATTAGTTGTCTTGACGCTGTGATGGCGGCCAATGTTGGAACAAAAAAAAGGCATGGCCTGTGATACGTCAATTGTTCACACACACGCACATGACATCATTGGGAACATTCAATTGATGAATAATCCTGTTAACCGGACAGGTTTAATTGTAGGGAACCAGTAGGTAAATTGGGGTATTTTGATTTTAGTACAATCAAACCTGTCTATAAAGACTACCCAAGGGAAGCAGTAAAAGTGGTCTTAATGGGCAGGTAGCCTTTATATACAGGTTCAAATAATAGGAATAAAGAACAATTTGGATACAATTTTATAGGTCTTTATAAGCAGGTGGTCCTTATATAGAGGTGGCCTTGAAGGCAGGTTGGACTGTAAATCATAACCAGATTATCTTGTGAAACAGGTGTCTTCAATTTGCAAATTTAGTTAAAAATTTTTATTATCTTTTTTTCTGGTTGGTGAAATTATAAAATTGCTTAAATCCCTAGTTGTTATTTAGATTTATTGTTTATGCAGAAATATTTATGTATCTAGTGACCTATATTTTTAGATGAAGAGAAAAATAGGAAGGGAAGATGTTGGAATTATACCGGGAAAACGATTTTGTACTGGGGGATATTCAGGGTAAGACTAATAGAATCTATCCCTGTTTTGTAGTGGGGACATATGTATCTCAACCTGAGGAATGAGATTCTATATTTTATTGACCAAGATTTGCCGAGGTTGGGAAAAAAGAATCTCATTCCGACAGTTGAGATTTCTATGCTATGTTTCCATTCCTGGTAGCCAAAATCGCCATTGGCTACTAATTTCTGAGGAATTCTTTCAAAAAGTAACATATTTTAGCAAATTTGTGAAAAAATACTTTAAAAGGGACTATATTTGCACAAATTTTGGAAATTTGGCTACTAATTATTTGAAATTTGTGGAAACCTAGCTATGTCTTCATTACAAAGCAGGGTTTAACTTTTTTTCTCCCATATCCAATATTATCCAGTTTTATGAAGGCTGTAAGGTAAAAATTATTCAAAAAGTTAAATTCTTAACTAGTATGGCGACACCTTAAGGGGTTTCGCATTAAAGAATGGAACAATCTAGAGGATTCCTATTGTATTCCAATACACATGCCTGTAAAAAAAGTTTTCCAGACAATTAACCATTTCAGTATACTTTTGCATCTGTGACCTTGACATTTCAATCAATGACCTTCATCTTTACAGCAAAATGACCGTTGTATCAATACCTACTATATTCCAATATTCATGCCTATATATAAAAGTTTAAAGTTTTCCAGATAATTACCAATTTACATATTTTTTTGAATCTATGACCTTGAGGTATGAACTCATGACCTTCATTTACATCTCAAACTGAATGTTGTACAAATACCTATGACAATCCAATATACATGCCTATATACAAATTTATGTATAAAAAATTGATAATTCCAGATAGTTAACCATTTCGATTTATATCTATGACCTTGACCTTTGAACTCGTGAACTTCATTTACATATCATAATGACACATTGTCTACATGGGGTGTCCAGGTAAGGTTGGTACTCGTATCTACAGTGCTTGCCTGTCAAAACTGACAAATGTTTAAAACAGACCTGGTTAAATTCTTAACATTGCAACCAATGACATCACAATCTAAATTGTTCATGTCACAATCAAAGTGATATTGTGACATCATAGGGCATGTAAATTACCTTTACCTTAGTGTATGACAGACAAATCTTGCCCTGTAAAAACATTTGATTTTCTTGTCTGATATGGGAGAACAGTAATTTTATGATATCCCTGCAAGCAAAATATAGGGGACAATATAGAAATAATTCTGTCTTCTGGCTGTCCATCCCAGTCTCTTGTCCCCGTCCATAGCTTCCATGGCCATGGATGAATTTTCAGTCAAACTTGGAACAAATGTAAACCAACATCAGGCAATGGGTAATATACCTATTTAATATTCATAGGTTACAAGGTCAGATCTTAAAAATAACAACTTTGCAGTGTTTAGGGACCAGAATATTTGTCTCAAAAGAGACTGCTCTAAGTGGAAGCAGAGTTGTCAGCCATTACTAACTCTCCATAACCATTTTGAATGTCTACCCTAATTTATGGTGATATTTAAGATCTCTAGTATTCCACTGAAATGTGATTCCCTTGGCTATTATAGTGTCTGGATGAAAGTGAAATAATTTTGACCAATATAAAAACTATATACATGCTTGTTAAGCTACATTGCTGTGATGTGAAACAGACAAAAACAACGTACAATTTTGATGTTATTGATTATTAATGTAATTGATCATTATATATATATGGAACATATCCACAGGTGAGCAGTTAAGGCCCATTGGTTTCTTGTTATTTAAGATTTTCACTTTTCCCCAATTTTTGAAAAAGTGCAAATTCCCCCAAATGTTTAACACAGAGTGTAGTAATTAAAAAAAAACAAAACCACAGAAGTTATCAAAGAGTTCCATAAAGAAGTTTTACTGTTTTTTGGGCTAATTGAGAAGTTATTTCACATTAAATCTTTTAAGTTTTTTTACTTGTACAGTTAAACAATAATATAATATGGCATGTTTTCATCAAATAATATATCTCTTACTATTGTTAGCACTACCGTAGCTCAGATGGTAGGGTTCTCGCTTTGTATATGGGAGTTCAGGGGTTCAAAACCCTAACCAGATCTGACAGAATTGAAGACGGTAGAAACAGTCCTTTTGCAAGGCACTCTGCATTTAGATATGAAAGTTACAGTCTTCTGGAAGAGACTTTAAAAATTTATGCCCAGTGTCACTACATGCATGGCACAACTAAGATTCCTACCTGCACATTGCCCTGGGCGCACTGCAAAGGTAAAAATTTCTGATACTTCACCTATAGCTGATGACATCTCGATATAAGTGAAATACTCTTTACTATGATGTAAAGTCCCTTTTAATCAATCAATCAAATCTTATTCTTGTTACAGAACTAGTACATTTGATAACTTGCGGCTTTGTCAGCAACATCCATATAAGTGAAATATTCTTGACTGGGACGTAAAGCCCCATTTAATCAATCAATCAAATCTTGCTCTTGTTACAGAACTAGCACTTTTGGTAACTTGCGGCTTTGTCAGCAGATAATTCACAATGGTCAGCGACCTAGGATACCCTCCAAAGAACACCCTCCAGCCAGACTAGCTGAATGGCTGCAGATATTTCAGGTAAGATTAAAGTTTTTTGTTTCTATGGCATATTTAGGCATAAGCACAGCTGTAAGGCATCCGAGAAAGTTTTTGCAAACTGCCAAGTAATTATGTGTTATGTATTTGGTTCAAAGTAATTGTAACTTAGAGCTGCAAAAGGATTTTGTTTATAACTTTAGTATTTAGTTTTTGGGGGTTTTTTGTGTGTGTGAAAAAGAATAAGTGATAGAAAACTCCAAACTACTGTTTTAAAGCTGAAATTCTCAAAATTGTAAAAATTGGCACAGTGAATAAGAAAAAACATTTTGAAATAAGAATGATGCAGAATATCGGCACCAAAAATCACCAAGCAAGAACCTGGCTACATCGAGGATAGAGAGATACCTTTTATTGTCTGGGAATTTGTTTTTATCTGTACTCAAGGGAGAGGGGGGGGTTCTTAGATTTTTTCAGATGATACTTTGTTAAAATATAGATAAAAAATATCTTTTTTATCCAGATTTTGTGAGAAGGATTAGAATTTTGTAATTATTCCCTGTATTGGAAACCAAAACAAAAAATTATGACATGCCATTACTACATTTCTTGGGAACAAAGACCATTTTCCACACTAAAAAATTGTCTCCGAATTGGGGCCAGAAATTAACCAACTGAACAACCCACGTGCAAAAAAATAATTTCAAAACAGAACCTCTCTCATCCCTTTTTCATGTTATTATTCTTTTGATGTTCAAACAATTTCCAACAAGCCTTCTTCATATTATGCTCATAAGAAAAAGATGCAGGAATACCCCTTCCTCTCCCCCCTCCCACATACACAATGAGTTTGATTTAAATCTTAAAGTGATAATCTCATACTGTACATCCTTTGAACCAAATTTTCAGTGAAAAGAAATTCTAATCTTTGATAATGGAAACTCAAAATGTCAAAATTATTATCCACATTCCTCTTGTCACTCAAGATTTCAACTTAGCATTGAAAGAATTAAGAATTCTTGTTGATAATATTTTTCCAGGGATAATAATTAGCAGGGGCCTTGTAGCCTAGGGACACAAAAGATAAGTCAGGGTCCCTAAATTTTGCACATTTATATATAGTTTACCTTGAATTTTGTGTAAACTAAAGGGAGATAATTTACCTTGTACGTTCACTTTTCTACATGTATGTGTGTGTGATTGTGTGTTCTCATAAGATTAACAGGGACCCCAATAGTCAATGGCTCCTAAATATAAGTTTGGGTTCCTAAATTTAACTCATTTTAGCCATTTATTTCTGTTACGACTTCTTTTCTGAGTTGAGCTGGAGCCCCAACTCAAAATACATTTGTATTTCAAGTTTCATCCCTGATAATATCTCTTTCAGACATGGGGTAATGCAGAAAGACTGATGGCTCTAGATGAGTTAATACAGATTTGTGAACCTACTCAAGTACGACATATGATGCAAGTTATTGAACCACAGTTCCAACGAGACTTCATATCATTATTACCTAAAGAGGTAAAATATTAATACATGTGTATATATTTATACCCCCGCAAACGTATCATTATTACCTAAAGAGGTAAAAAATTAGTATATATTTATACCCCCGCAAACGTATCATTATTACCTAAAGAGGTAAAAAATTAGTATATATTTATACCCCCGCAAACGTATCATTATTACCTAAAGAGGTAAAAAATTAGTATATATTTATACCCGCTGCAAACTAGTTTGAAGGGGGTATATATATATGAATCACCATGTCTGTCTGTCTGTCTTTATAACCCCTGCAAACTAGTTTGAGGGGCTATATGGGAATTGCCATGTCTGTCTGTCTGTCCATGCATAAAATCGCATCTGGGCCATATCTCATAATTGCATTAGATGAATGACATAAAACTTCACATGAATAATCTTCATGATTCAAACTTCACATGAATAATCTTCATGATTCAAACTTCACATGAATAATCTTTATGGTTCAAAGGTGTGTCATGACCTTGAACCAAGGTCATATTGGAAAGGTCAAGGTCCAGGAAAACATTAAACTCTTGTAGATGTTGGTTATCAAGAGTTAAATAAGAATTGATCTTCTTTAGATGAACCTATTTGTTTTTTCTGTCATTCAGTTGCTCATGAATACAGTGTGGGTCATGTCCTCTTATTATGTAAAATTTAACTATCTGATGACATCAAGGAATGTCATCCTATTACATCAACCATGATAGGTCAGTATTCAAGCCTATTCCCAACATTTCTATCCGTATTTGGAAAAAAGGTTGCTGCATCAATCCCAAATGTTTGTTGGAATCTTGAATAAAATTAATTATTGTGAAGAAAACTTTATATTTCTGACATGGTACCGTCCATCCATGATCTAATGTCAGTGATTGTAAACCAGTTTTAGGTTTAAGAAATATAAATGATAAAACGGTAGCATTGGATTTATTAAAAACTCAAACAGACAAAAAGAATAAAAGAATTTATCCCTGTTTTGATGGATAACATTTTTTAATTTCCAGACCGAGGCTTGAATCTTATCCTTAAAGTTGAGATTTCTGTGTCTTCACATCAAAACAGGGATTGATTTTTTTTCTCCCAGATCCAATATATTCATGTTTCATAAAGGTTTTATGGTAAAAGGTATCCAAAATTATGCACAAACTGCAATGTAATCTCTTTCTCTCTCTCTCCAAACCTCCGATTCAATCAGTCTATTCATGTCAGAGACATAGTTTTTGGTTGATAAACAGTAGTAATTGATAACTTTATTTCATATAACTTATTCGGATAAAAAGACCTAAATATATGTATATATATATAATATTACAAATATATGCATGTATATATATATCATTATACCTCATTCATAAATACTGGCAATTGATTGGATGAGTGCAATCACATGGCCAGGATGGAAATATCATATTTATCAAGTTTCCCTGTAATATATCCTTTATTTGGAACACAACATAATGTCACAATGATATGACGTCATTGATACAGAATCTATCTTGATGTTCTAGTGTTTGCCTCTAATGAATTCTGATAGGAAAAAATTAGGTTCCAAATGAAAAAATCAACTTTCTTTTTTATTGCCATAGTTTTTTTTACCTCTGTATAATAAACAATTTTTTGCCTTTGAGTGAGGGAGATATGAACATTTATTCACCCTTAACAAGTCACATATTCCTCGGAAAATATTAAGAGGCCATGATGGCCTAATGGATAAGACGTCAGTCTACAAATCCAGGGTCTCTCACCACTGTAAGCTCGAGTTCCGCTCAGACCACATGTGGGAAAGTGAATTTTCCGTGCCATGGGCCTTTACTGGTTTACCTGGTATCGGTATAATGGACTGGGGGAGTGGTACGCTCGTCTGCGGGATATTGACTCTGTGAGCTAGCACCTTAAAGTCACCCTTAGTGCGAGCTATGACAAGGCAGACCATACAGCACCGTTGCACTTCACATGCATACACAAAATTGTTTATAGATTAATCCATAGAGATTAATAAAATAGTTCTCATCACGAATAGCTGAAAAATTGCTGATGCGGCGTTAAGCAACATTCAACCAACCAACCTCGGGAAAATTGACTTGTCAGTAAATAAATGTTCGTATCTCCCTCACTCGAAGGCAATAGATGTATTATATTATAAATATATAGATATATACAGTCAAACCTGTCTATAAAGGCCACCCAAGGGAACAAGTAAAAGTGGCCTTTATGGGCAGGTGGCCTTTATGCACAGGTTAAAATCATATGAATAAAGAACAATTAGAATACAATTTTACTGGCCTTTATAAGCAGGTGACCCTAATATAAAGGTGGCTTTTAAGGCAGGTTGGACTGTAATACAATAAAGTAAATGCTTCTTTTACCTGTTCAAAGACAAAGTGTTGCATTACATTTGTATATCAATCTTTTGTTGACAGTTAGCGTTGTACGTGTTGTCTTTCCTGGAACCAAGGGATTTACTAAGAGCTGCCCAGACTTGTCGTTATTGGAGAGTGCTAACCGAAGACAATTTATTATGGAGAGAGAAATGTAAAGATGAATCTATAGATGAGAATTTAGTGTACGGAAATAATCGGTTAAGGCGACGACATAATTCCCGATCTCCCTGGAAATCTCTGTATATGAGACAACATCAAATAGAACAAAATTGGCGATTTGTAGAACTTCGTTCTCCCAAGGTTTGCTCTTATTTATATATTTATATATTTATGTTTTATTCGCTGCTTGTTATTTCTTGTTCTTGGTTACATTGACAGAGCTGCCAACTGACCCACAACCCGCGGGCCCGACCCTCATTTGGACATGAATTCTCGCTGACCCGCCCAGAAAGGGACTGACCCGCAAACAACAATAGAGTTTGAGGATTTGCACTAAAATCCATCTGTAATCGCGGCAAATTAGAGTGATTTACATGGGTGGACTAAGGTTGTAGTAGCTTAATTTTGTACCCGGGAGCAGGTGAACACTACATGTATTATACTATATCCATTTCTATAAGACATCACATTACAATGCACCATATATTTTTTTATCAATTTTCAATTCTTTTGGTAGGGATGCACCCAGAGACTGTCGGCTTTCGGTCGGACCCGCAATTACACAAAATAGGGTTGGCAGCTCTGCATTGATGATTGTCAAGTGCGTGTTTTTGTGGTTTCGTGTTATTTGCGGGAGATATAGAAATATGTCTTGTCCGTTAGTACATCAGTTCATGTTAAGTTTTTGTGTTAAAGTTTTTCTAACAGCTTAAATGATATTTCTTCATTATCAATTAAAATTTATTGTTCTAATATATTTTTAATTTGTGTATGTATGTGTTTTGAATAATAGAATCTTACACTGGTAACAGGGTAAGACAGAGATATCTCAAATGAGGATGAATATTTTCCTGGACATTGAAAATATTCATCCGAGTTTGAAATAGGACAGGAAAATATTTATCCGAGTTTGAGATATCTCTGTCTTACCCTGTCACTGGTGTAGGATTCTTTTTCTCACACATTTGCAACATAAAACATGATTTTTTTATAATAATAATAATAATAATAATAATAATAATGAATAATAATAATTATAAAAAACATAGAACAATAGAAAAAATGGGGAGATATCTTTATTTTCAGTAAAGCATTGATATTATAGGGTTATTGAATTAATATTGTGAAATTTTGTCCCAAGTTGACTCGACATTTGCACGAGCTTGCTAGCATAATAAATCTTGTTTACTTCCATCAAGTATTTCATCTAAAATACTAAAAATCACATTTAACTAAAAAAAAAATTATTTAAAGCAAAAAAAAAAACAAAAAAAAAAAAAAACCTATAAATATAGTAATAATTCTGCAAAGTTTGATAATACAAGATAACTACATCAGCATATTGTAGTTGGCATAAAAAAGAAATTATGATTTGCATGCATATTTGTCTTTATTATGCTTCAGGTTTTCTACATACAGAATGTAACACAGATTTTTTTCTGTATTTGAAATCAGGGTCTAAGAATTATTTGGATGATAATATGGATTTTGATTTATTTTTTAACCATTGTGTGATAAAAGTAGAGGCAATTTTGTCTAATACACATATTTTTTCATTAGTTCTTTTAAATTTCAAAAATTAAAAAAAGAGTATTCTGTGTTGCCATTCCTGGTAGCGGAAATTGCCATTACCTCTTATTATTTCTAATTTGTGGGGGAAAAATTAAAAGGGCTATATATTCTCACAAATTTTGGAAATTAGGTTACTAATAACTTTAAATTTGTAGAAACTTTGGTATTGGTGATTAAAAAATACTTTTAAAGAATAACTTTACCTTTTTACAGTTACTGAAGGGACATGATGACCACGTAATTACATGTTTAGAATTTTGTGGTACACGAATCGTCAGTGGCTCAGATGATAATACACTCAAAGTCTGGTCAGCTGTTACTGGCAAGGTAACTTATATTTCTTTAATTGATTAATTTAAATGTTCTTTGGCACTTGAAGCATCCAATTTTGATTGAATTTTGCTACAGAATGAGCTCTGGGTTTCCAAAAGTTGGAGCCAAAGCATTAGCCAATTTTAAAAATTTGGAGCCAATTTAGTATTAATTAGTGCTAAATTGTCTATATGTCGTTTTTCCAATCTGCTATATAAATTTTCTTGATTTAAAACTTTGAATTTTTACTTGTGTTAAAAAAAGACAAGACAAAAATAGTGGTCTTTGTCTGTCTAATAATGAAATTGATAAAAATTTTGGAGCAAAAATATGAGCCAAGAGCTATTTTGTGCAGTAGAATTAACAATTGTCTAAATTGGCACATGAAAAGGCTAATGTTCCTAGTCTTAAAAAAAGTCAATTTTGAAATCTGATGGACCAAAGCATACATATAATAATTTTAGAGCAAAAATATGAGCCAAAAGCTATTTTTTGGAGACAGGAAAAAGTAATGGGCTAATTTGGCAAATGACGGAGCTAACCCTGTTGCCAGTCTTGGAAGAAGAGTCTTTCTTAAAAACCTGATAAACCATAACATACATTCAATAATTTTGCAGCAAAAAAATGAGCCAAAAGCTATTTTCAGAGCCAGAAAAAAGCAATGGGCTGAAATGGCAAATGACAGAGCTAACCCTGTTGCCAGTCTTTGAAGAAGAGTCCAAGTGACATAATGATAGGACGTTCATATCAGTGTATATTGAATTTAATTTAGAGCTCAAAAATATATATTTTTGATTTACTAATCTTGAAATTAGCAAACTGATTGACATAAAAATATTGAAGCTCTGTAGCAACCTCTTATGAAGTCCAATGCCTCATGAAGTCTAGACTTGATTAGGCCTGGAAATAACAGTCCAACTTGCCTTGAAGACCACCTCTATTTAACGACCACCTGCTTATAAGGGCCAGTAAAATTGTATCCCAGTTGTTCTTTATTCATATTATTTGAACCTGTAAGGCCACCTGCCCATAAAGGCCACTTTGTCTGGTTCCCTTGGGTGATCTTTATAGACAGGTTTGACTGTACAACACTTCATTAGGGGTTGGACTTCATTAGGCATTTGTTACAAAGCTCACTCAACTTACATAGACATTACATAATGTTTTTGTATATTTTTGTGTTATAGTGTTTGAGGACCCTTGTTGGACACACAGGAGGGGTGTGGTCATCACAGATGGCTGGGAACATAGTGATCAGTGGTTCAACTGACCGTACGTTAAAAGTATGGAATGCAGACACTGGACAATGTATACACACTTTATATGGTCATACCTCAACAGTCCGGTGTATGCATTTGCATGATAATGTGTAAGTTTATCTACCAGAGTTTGATTTGAACATAGGCAGTGTAAAGTGTTTTAATCTAAAAGTCTTTGCTTTAGCCAGCTCAACCAGCTCTGTCCGCCTTTATTATTCTAAGAGAATCAATTACCACTGCTTGGTACTGTGGCTCTGTTGGTAGAGTGCTCGCTTTGTATGTGGGAGGTCAAGGGTCGGATCCTGACCAGGTCTGACCAAGAGGTAGAGACTGTTCTTTTGCCAATCGCTCGCCATTTAGAAATGAAAGTCACAGGTGGGTCAGATCCTGATCGGGTCTGACCAAGAGGTAGTGACTGTTCTTTTGCCAATCGCTCGCCATTTAGAAATGAAAGTCACAGGTGGGTCAGATCCTAACCAGGTCTGACCAAAAGGTAGTGATTGTTTTTCAATAATTGGCATTTATTTAGAAATGAAAGTTGCAGAGCCCTTCCAAAGAGATCTGATAAATTGATGTCACATATCGAGGCAAGCATGGCTTGTTAAGGAACCCTCCCTGTACATTGCCCCGAGTGCATTGCAAAGGAGAAATTGTGCCATTTCACCTTAGCTGATGATATTTTGACTGATAAAACCCTATTCAATTAATCATTAAGAGAATTAATGGATAGTATTGTTTTTGTATTTTCAGGGTTGTAAGTGGTTCTAGGGATGCCACATTAAGAGTGTGGGACATTGATACTGGACAATGCTTACATGTATTAATGGGACATGTGGCAGCAGTCAGATGTGTGCAATATGACGGGAGACGGGTCGTGAGCGGGGCTTACGATTACATGGTCAAAATATGGGACCCAGAAACGGAAAGTTGTCTACATACACTTCAGGGTCATACAAATAGAGTATATTCATTACAGGTAAAATTTGAGGCGAAATTGATATTGTTGTTGTTGAATGTTGCTTAACATCACATCAGCAATTTTTCAGCTATTCGCAACGAGAATTAATTTATTAATCTCTTAATCCATGAACAAGTTCATGTATATGCATTTAAAGTGCGAGTGTGTTTTATTGTCTGCCTTGTACTAGTGTGCACTCAAGGGGACTTTAAGGTGTTAGCTTACCGAGTCAGTATGCCACAGACAAGCATACCATTCCCCCCAGTCACATTATACTGACACCGGATGAATAAAGGCCAACGACAAGGAAATATCACTTTCCCACATGTGGTCTGAGCAGGACTAGAACTCAGCAGTGAGAGACCTTAAGGCGAAATTTAATGAGTTGAGCAATAGTGTTTTAAGCCCCAGTCAAGATTCTTTCACTTGTATTGAGGCTGTCTGTTTATAGATTGTGGAGGAATCCAGAGTGCCTAAAAGAGAAAACACAGATCTTTGGCAAGTGAACTGACAAACTTTCTTGCACTAGGATTTGCTCAAGTAGGATTTAAAATTAGATGGTAAGAAGCACTGTGATCTTAAGTGCAAGTGTTGGACCATGCAGCCATCTAGGCCCTGAGGTGCAATACAGTTTGTCATCATATAATTATTATACCTTTTGTAAATTTCTCGAAATTTGACTGGTTAATAAGCGTTTGTGTAAATTTAATGTCATCCTCTGATTTCAGAAAATCTGACGTCACAGTGTGATATTACGTGTGCGGTTGACATTACGAAAAATGTCACATGCGCAGAAAAACTGCATATGCGGTTCAAACGCATTCATCTTCTAAATCAGTAATACGCTTTTCTGAAGTAATGTTAAATATGATTAATGTTCAAGCGTCTTACAAATTGCTTATTGCTTATCATGATTTTAAATCCAGTATACTTTGGTTGCACAGTATAATAATCACCAACAATCGGTATAATGAAAGAAATATTACATTTCTGATACAGTGACAGTCTATATTGTCACCCTGAGAAATTTGATTGTCAAACGAGGCCAAGCCAAGGTTGACAGTGAATTTCGAGGGGTGACACTATGGACTCTCACCCTATCAAAAATGTAATATTTATTTTATTATACCGATTGTTGGAGTTTATTATGATGTGCAACCCAAGTATATTGGATTGAAAATCATGACAATCAGCTGTTGTTTGTAAGCAACTTGTGAGACACTTGTAACATTAATCATATTTAACGTTACTTTAGAAAAGCGTTTTACTGATTTAGAAGAAAATTGAGTTCAGACCGCATACACAGTTTTTCTGCGCATGTGACATTTTTCGTAATGTCAACCGCTCATGTAATGTCACCCAGTGATGCCAGGTTTTATGAAATCTGAGGGTGACATTAAATTTACCCAAACACTTATTAACCAATCAAACTTTGAAAAATTTAAAAAAGGTATAATAAAATACCATGTGATGTTTCATCATATTTGGGTAGAACTATAATTTCCATTGAATGTAGGATTACATAAATTTTGATATTTTTGCCTCAAGAATGGTGTTGTTAGACCCTACACAGTTGGTATATATTTTGTTCATGTGGAAGACTGGTGTATATATTGTTTTTAAACTGTTTGTGTGAAAAAAATTCATGATTTTTGTATGCCTCATAATGAAATTGATGAATATTTTGAAGCAGAAATATTAGCTAAAAGCTATTTTTTGGAGCCAGAAATTTTAAGAAATTAGCAATTGGCTAAACTGGAAAATGACAGAGCTAACCCTGAAATCACTCTGTATCTAAAATCTGATATTAATCATATGATTTAAGATATGTGTACTTGTGAAACTTCGGATTGTTTATAAAAGTAATTAAAAACACTTTGTATTAAACTTTGGTTACAACTCTTCCTCAGCTTATAGGACATTTACAAAAAATGATAACTACAGAGAAGGCATGTTTAAAATATACATGTGCCCATCCCATTTTGTCTAAACTATGTAAGCTGATTGTAAAACAATTAGTGTGGTATCTCCACCATGGTAATATGGCTGGTAGAACGTGAAAGGTCACTGCTCCATCCCTTCCTGGTCAAATGACTTGTGACATAAAAATGAATAGCAACTGTCTTTTTGGCATCATAGCAAATAAATTTCTGATTTTGATTCTGAAGTTGTCAATTTTGGTTACCAAAATTTCTGTCATCAAAATCTGACCTTGTCCTTTTCCAGTTACAAAAATGGTTGTCCACAAACAAACAGAAAAATTAAATTATTAGAGATGGCTGGGAGAATAATTTAGGCACCAACCATTAGTATGTAAGAAAAACAAGAAACAGTTTTTACATATTTACATATTAGAAATAAAAACAAAAAAGCAACAGTTTTTGTTTTAAATTTTTTTTTTATTAAAGTTTCTTATAAAATTATAATTTTTGATTGGCACCCGAAGTGATAAGAAGCCATACTGGCTCCTAAATTAAAAAAGTAGTTTTGAGCCCTGACATTCATTCCCTTTCTATGGCCATCATCATCGTCATTTCAATATCAGTGACAAGTATGACGTCTCTGTTTTCAGGATTACCCTGGATATATGAAACTTTTCATAGTTCCATGTTCCTTTCACTCTAAATTTTGATTACACACATGGTGAGTGTAGCTAGCTAAACAGGTACTCACCCCTTCTGGATCACCCGGTCTCACTTCCCTTGTTGAAGTTCACATGTTTAACCTAGTTTGCTAGTTTCAAAGTTTTCACTTTGCTTTGGGATTGTGGTCTGGACAAGAATAAGTATGTTTCTCTTCGACTTTGGGGTTATTGTTTGGACATGCATTTGTATGTGGGGTTGTGGTTTAGACATAGATTTGTGTTTGTTTTTGACTTTGGGATTGGGGTTTGGACATGAATTGGTATGTTTGTTTTTAACTTTGGGATTGAGGTTTCGACATGAATGGTATGTTTTGTGTTTTGACTTTGGCATTGTTGTTTTGGACATTGATTGGTATGTTTATTTTTTATTTTGGGATTGAGGTTTGGACATGGTATGTTTGTTTTTGACTTTGGGATTGAGGTTTGGACATGGTATGTTTGTTTTAGATATTTCTTACAGCAATTAATGATCTGATATTTATATTTTTTCAGTTTGATGGAACACATATAGTTAGTGGTTCACTAGATACATCAATCCGTGTGTGGGACGTTGAGACAGGGAACTGTTTACACACTTTAATTGGTCATCAATCATTGACCAGTGGTCTTGAACTCAAGGACAATATATTAGTATCTGGGAATGCAGATTCTACAGTTAAAGTTTGGGATATTACAACTGGACAGTGTCTACAAACTCTTCAAGGTATGATATCGGAATTTTGAAAACATACATATTTGTCAAGAATTTTGATTACATATGAATAGTGTGTCGAAGAGCGAACAATCTAAACAATGCATAAACGACAATTAAACAACTAAATGTTATCTGTTATGAAAACATGACTGTTTTTACAGTTTCTTCACAACTACTGGTGTGATTTCACTTTTAATATTATTTTTGTATTCGTAACCCAATGTCAGTGTTTCAAAAATATAACAAGAAGTGAATATCTGTAATTTTTACCTAGGGCCCTTTTTGCATATGGGTGACCAAATGGGATATTTGTGAAAACTTCATTGAGAACCTCTTGATTTTTGAAGGAATGAACATATTTTCCATGAGGATCACTGTGTCTTTACACTCACTCTGCTCTAAAAAAAATTTATAGAAAGGACCAGTAAAATGGTGACAAAATTAAAACCTGTATGTAAAGAACACCTTGACATGGAATGGGAGGGATTAATTGTGTTTTATAACCCAATCAAAATTCAGATATACAGTCAAACCTGCCTTAAAGGCCACCTCTATATAAGGGCCACATGCTTATAAAGTCCAGTAGAATTGTATCCCAATTGTTCTATATTCATATAATTTGAATCTGTATATAAAGGTCGCCTCTACATAACGACCAGCTGCTTATAAAGGCTAGTAGAATGGTATCCCAATTGTTCTATATTCATATTATTTGAACATGTATATAAAAGTCACCTGTCCATAAAGGCCACTTTTACAGGTTCCCTTTGGTGGCCTTATTAGACAGGTTTGACTGCATTGAGATGGTTGGAGGATTCCAGAGTGTGTAGACAAATTCACTGGCCTTATGCAGCATGTAAAGGAAAACTGACAAATTTTTGGCCGGATTGCACAGAGTGCAAATCCGGTTTATAGTATAGTGAATGTCGGGCGGGCAGGCGGTGAAAATAAGGTACCAACTTTGTGAACTCAACTCCATCTACAGTTTTAAACCAAAAACCTTGAAACTTCACAGAATGTTTCTATATATATTGAAGATGTGCACCTGACTTTATGGAAATATTTTTAAGATTTTTTCTCATTTTTCCAGACTTTGAAACTTTGCCACTTTTTAGCAAGTTTTTGAAGGGGGGTACCTACTTTGTGAACTCAACTCCTCTTACAGTTTTTAAACCAAAAACCTTGAAACTTCACAGAATGTTTCTATAAATATTGAAGATATGCACCTGACTTTTTGGAAATATTTCAGGATTTTTTCCCCATTTTTCCAGACTTTGAAACTTAGTTATTTTGTACTGTATATATCAAAAGATTATCAAAGATGTGCACCTGACTTAATGGCAACCCGGCCCATTGAGTCTTTGACCCATTTTCTCGCATTAGGGTCTGCCAGACTTGGATTCAAACCTAAGCAATTGGATGTGCTGTGATTCATACAAGTTCAGTCAAACCTGTCTATAAAGGCCACCAAAGGGAACCAGTAAAAGTGGTCCTTTATGGGCAGGTGACTTTTATATACAGGTTCAAATAATATGAATATTGTGATACAATTCTACTGGCCTTTATAAGCAGGTGGCCCTTGTATAGAGGTGGTCTTTAAGGCAGGTTTGACTGTAGGTACTTGAAACCACTTGGCCACTGCGGAGGCCTTGGGTCAGAAGGAGTATGTTTATTTTATCATTTGTATATTTCAGGGCCAAACAAACATCAAAGTGCTGTTACTTGTTTACAATTTAACAAAAGATTTGTTATCACGTCCTCTGACGATGGAACTGTCAAAATTTGGGACCTGAAAACTGGTGACTTTTTACGTAACCTCGTTGCTCTAGAAAGTGGAGGGAGTGGCGGTGTTGTGTGGCGTGTTAGATGTAGTAACACCAAACTTGTCTGTGCTGTCGGGAGTCGGAATGGAACTGAAGAAACTAAGTTATTAGTTTTGGATTTTGATGTTGATGATAAAAAAGTCACTGTTTAGTATTGGATATCAGAATTTACTTGAGTGATTTAAAATCACAGGGCTTAGAAGATTTTGATGGAATGTAAGGCGTCCTTGCACGTTTGTTCTAAGAACAGGCAGCAGAATTATTGTGAAACATCAAAACACAACATAGACCATTTATCTACATATGTATATGATAGGGCAGTCAATCTGCTTAACTTGGGGCCGAAAATGGGCCCCATACCCAGTGTTCAAAACCTATTTCCCCGTATTTTTATGAATTGCTCACTTTTAACTAATTAGGTACAGAATTATTACTCTTACATTTCTATTACCGTAAACATATTTATATTTGTTTGGTGGAAAATTTCACTATTTTGTAAATTGAAAAAAATTGCGAAATTTTCTTCTTCGTGAATTAAAACTATGTTATAGACACAAGAAGGATGAAATTGCAAAAAATAACCCCCTCTCCAAATACCAACAATACCATGAATACAATTTCATAAAAATTTTCACTCGCGAAAAAAAAAAAAAAACAAAATAAAAAAACATGTTAACAGTATTTCCTCATTTGATATTTTTCCCAAAAATGGTGTGAAACTTGTTTTTCCAATTAATGGCCAACAAATGGCCCCAGCCCCATTACCAAAAAAAGGAATGTGAAAGTCCTGTGTGATGAAGAATTGTTGAAAACAATTTACACCATTAGACTTTACTTTATAGGTAGAAATATCGACAAGATTTACATGACCATCCGGATTCCCTACTAATGTAGTTGGCCAGTCACCAGACTCTGTTCTCATTACACCTCGGAAGAGAGAGAAAATACCTGATATAACCACTCATTTAATGGTTTTCTTCATTGTTTCATATAAAATGCATCATTGAAACATTGATTCAAAATTTAATTTTTTGTTTATTTGGATCCAAAATATGAGCATGTGTTTACATGCAGGTTTATCTTAAAAATTCAAATTATTATTATTATTATTATTATTATTATTATTGATATTATTATTATTATTATTATTATTGATATTATTATTATTATTATTAATGTTATATGTTCAGACCTTGGTATAGTTTCCTTCTAATGAATTTCTCAAAATAATATAGATTAATTATTCTTAAAAAGAAATTCCAAAACTTTGAATACAGTAAAACCTTGATATAAAACATCTTGATAACTTTGCCATCTGGCTTATTGACATCCTTGGTACTCCAGTTTCCTCTAACATCTTTAAACTGACTGACTCAATATGAGTGGAAACATCTTGACTATGACATAAAGCAATTTTTCTCTGTTAAGCGATTATTGCCACACTATCTTGAAGTCTCAGAATCCATTTCCTTTATGTTTTTCTTTTATAAGCCTTCCACGATATATCGCCAAACCCTTTTATGTTGCCAAAATTTGACTGAACATATCGTGGTGATAAATCAAGTTTTTACTATATTGTTGCTATTGAATATTCATCTAAATTTTGGAGAAAATTTTAAAAATGATGATTTTTATATGAAAGAATGAAAAAAATCCCTCCTTTGTTTATTTTTATTATCAATAACTAAAATTTTCCCTGATTTTTTAAAATCAATTATTGTGTATAATTTATATTAAACATATATGTATTGTATCTAAACAGCAAATCTAACATGGAACAGCTTAGAAATGAGAGAGATGGAATGTTCTATGATCTTTTATGCTATGTTTCCATTCCTGGTAGCCAAAATCGCCATTGGCTACTAATTTCTGAGAAATTCTTTCAAAAAGTAACCTATTTTAGCAAATTTGTGGAAAAATACTTTAAAAAGGACTATATTTTCAAAAATTTTGGAAAATTGGCTACTAATTATTTTAAATTTGTGGAAACCTAGTTTTATGTAGGGGTGAACAGGACAAAGACTTGTACTGTTGTTTATATTTTTATTGTTTGCATAGAAAGGATAAAATAGGGCATTACTCATGTTATAAATTATACGCTGCCATCCATAAATTATTATTCCACCTCCTCTTCAAAGAAGAGGGGGTATACTGGTTAACCTTACCTGTCCCTTCGTGGGGGGTGTATGATGAATACACACCATGTTTGTCCCACTTCTAAATCAATAACATGGTGTGTGTATTGACAGTTTTAAGTGCGATGCACTGCCATCCTTAAGTAACTATACTAATTTATATTTGCCATAGGTTAAAATTATACATGTTATAATGACTCTGCCAAATTTCATTCATAGAATTGTATAAATTGTAAATCGCTTAATATTAATGCATACAAATTTTAGCGATTTTTTTCAATATAAGTGATTAACACATCTTTATTTTAGCGCCCCAAGTATTTCTTTGTACTCAGAGTCCCTTATAGGTAATTTTAGCAGTTTGATTTTAGCCGAAAGATCTGACTGCCAAAAGCGATAACATAAATTTGCCGCTATAATTTCACTGTTTACAGTATGTATGTATATATATTATATATGTATATATATTTATTATATAGCAATATATGCTTCGCATAGAAATTAAACGTTAAATCCCGAGGTGTTAGTGTGCAAATATCGGTACATATTGCACCCTAACACCCGAATCAATTTTTTCATATTGCACACTTTGTCACATGACGCTGTCGTTTATGACGTCATACGATTGTTGTCGATGCATCGCTGTTTTGTTTGTCATATTGCACTAGTTCTTATATCCATTTACAAGAACTAGCGTAATATTTATTTATTGTACAACAAAATGGTATTTTACATGAAATACTTGACGGAAGTAAACGAAATTTATTTTGCTATATAATAAAAGGGTTATTGAACTGATATTGTGAAATATCAGTTCAATAACCCTATAATATAATTGTAATATTTTTTAAGTTTTTACAGTTTTTGAAATTGATATCTTAACTTAATGATTTAAATCAACAAAGTTGATTTTCTTGAAAAACAATTTTCTTGGATTTTTTTATTAATTTGAAGAAAAATATAAAATATGGGGGAAAGATATTTTTCAAGATGAAAATACTGTTTCAGTTGGAAAACACCCAGCTTTAGTTGAATGATGTTAACAACAATTTGATTTTGTGAAGACTTTCAGTCTGTAATAATCTGACCAGTTTTAAAAATGTACAGTCAAACCTGTCAATAAAGACCACCCAAGGAAACAAGTAAAATTGGTCTTTATTGGTAGGTAACCTTTATATACATGTTTAAATAATATGAATATAAAACATTTGGTATACAATTCTACTAGCCTTAATAAACAGGTGGCCCTTATATAGAAGTGTCCTTAAAGGCAGGTTGGACTGTATAATATTTTATGGATGGCAGTGTATATTGGCAAGCTTGTATGAGTATTTTAAGGTTTTATGTTAATAACTCTTGGTCATTAGTATTCATAACTGCCATTGATTAATTCCTAAAACTCTACCATATAGACTGTCCTTAGTTTATAATAAATATATTGAACCAGAAAAAAAACCAAATCCTGTGAAAAACCAAAACCAATATTTTAGGCCATACCATTAAATTTGCTTAGTTAACTGAACTTCTATATCATTCAAACATTATCTTTAAATGAGTAACCAGGGTAAAAATTCTTTATCTATGGACCTTAGCGATGGACCCAGAAATTTTGGAAGGGGTGGCCCATTTTTTTGATGAGATAAAATTGGCTAGTGGGTGTAGGGGTAGAATTGTTTTTAAATGTAGCATAAATTCCTGCTATCTGAGGAAATGAAACAGATAGGAATAATATCATGGACAGAAATAAAAGACAGGTTTCAACCCCCAGAACCACAAAACCCCACCTCCCTTCTTTGTCTGCTGCTGGACATAACTTATTGAAATATCTGGGCTTAAAACAGTCAACTTTCTAGCAACTTCATTGTTTGGTATCTACTTCTGCAAAAACTAAACCCACTGGTCTAGTACCAATTTATCAAAGTTTTTATTGGTCCTGAAAAATTGATTGGTACAAGATATTTTGGTACTGACTTTAGACTGGTGAAATTTTATTAGTTAGACTGGTGAAATTTTATTAGTTAGACTGGTGAAATTTTATCAGTTAGACTGGTGAAATTTTACTAGTTAGACTGGTGAAATTTTATCAGTTAGACTGGGGTGAAATTTTATTAGTTAGACGTGAAATTTTATCAGTTAGACTGGTGAAATTTTATTAGTTAGACTGGTGAAATTTTATCAGTTAGACTGGGGTGAAATTTTATTAGTTAGACTGGTGAAATTTTATCAGTTAGACTGGGGTGAAATTTTATTAGTTAGACTGATGAAATTTTTTATTAGTTAGACTGGTGAAATTTTATAAGGTCTTGAGTATTTTTGAACGTAACCATTGTCAACTTAAAAATAAAAATATGACCCTAGTATGAATACTAATGGGGTTCGCCGCTGTACCACGTGATACCCTCTAACGTTTGTGCAGAGCACTTATTCCCAATGGATATGGAATGGCATAAAATGGCGTTTTCCCGCGGAAAGGACGTCATTCCGGGAATCTGTGACGTTGACGTTTTCCAAAACGTTCCGCACAAACGTTAAGAGGTATTGATCATGTGGTACAGTGGTGAACCCCATTGAGTTGACGGGGAGAAGTCCATCATGTTTTCTTGAAATTATTTATTGAGTTTTTATTGAGAAAGATCCATTTAATTTGGACCTACAACACTTACATTTAAATATGATAGAAGATGAGGTGTTTTGTAGGTGGGTTTTTATTAATGTTACAAGGGAATAAAAAGTGTATTAAACCATATTTATTGTTACTAAAACCCCATTTTTCAGAGATGTAGGTACAGTTTACAAAAGTTTTATTGAATGTGCCGATTTTTTAAAACAAGATTTTGAGACTCTGACACTGTACATTAGGTCACCTCTTAGTGAAACAATGCGACTAGAAAAATTTATAAAATTTTGTTACATGTGGCTAAAATCTCTGGAAAGTTGGGTTTTAATAACAATGTTTATGGTTTAGGATAACTGAGACTGGGTTATTTCCCTTTACAAAGGTTTGTGAATTTTTCAATAGACCATTTTCATATTTTCTATTCAGTAGGCAAGATTTCTTTTTCCTTTGGAAGTGTTCCAGTTTATATTTAATTTGAATTTCTGTCAATCTTTCTGTCTGTTCAGACAATTGACGTATCGCCAGCCACACCTTTTATGTTCCGACACTGGCTGCCATCACGGTACCAAAGCAGCATCACGGCAACTAATGACATTCAGTGTCAGTGACATCATTAAATATCCCAATTCAGGCCAAATTTTCATTCTTTTGCGTGTAATTCAAGCATGCTGGGTCTTTGTCTAAACATAGTGGGTGTAGCCGTCGTTCCGTCACTTTTCCGGAGTAATTCTCCAACACTATGAATTATTATGTTACAAAACGTTTTTGCAAAGCATCAAGATTAATAGGAAATGTGCATATTATTAACTCAATTTACTTTGCTCATTTTTCTTGGAGTTATGTCCCTTTGAACATAAATGCAAATCACAAAAAGTACCTAATGTTGGGAGATTCTAATTTATTGAATTTGCTCATCTCATCTAACTTTGACATTATTTAATATTTCAAGATCATGTAATCCATCATTAAAACACCATGTACAGTCAAACCTGTCTATCAAGGCCACCCAAGGGAACCAGTAAAAGTGGCCTTGATGGGCAGGTGACCCTTATATAGGGTCCAAATAACATGGGTAAAGAGCATTGGGATAAAATTGTACTGGTCTTCAAAGCTTGTGGTCCTTATGTAGGAATGACTGTATTAAAGTGGAAATTTGTTAAGTGGTAGACATATAATAGTTTTTACTCCATTTTTTTCACTAAAATTTTGACCACTTTCCTTTAAAATTATTTAACAGTTCTTTATGAAACTTCACAGGAACAATTTTTTGCTGGAGTAGATCTATCATTGGCTAATCATATTTTGCACATGGTTAGGGAAACATGGATTTCTCAATTAGGGTCAGTTTGGGAGACACTTTTGAAATGGCGTCATTTCCGTTATACATCAGGTGTGTTCAAGACTACACTGGCACAAGTTTTTAAAGATATGAGATTAGACAGGCATATAATTACCAAAACGGCTCTAAAAATCTGAAAAAAGAAACGATTCAATTCCTAGATATAATTTTATAAAGAGTATACTGTATTTCCATCATATACGGTACAAATATAATATCATACCCGGTAACTTAAAACAAGGGCTGATTCGGTATTTGCATGCTGGTTCAATCCCGTGTTTCTAGGGACTGGTGGAATGCTTAGTGGCTAGTTAACACAATTTTGAACACGTCTCTTATCACTCTTATAGTATTAGAATAGAAAATATAGAAATATGAAAATGGTGTATTGTATTAAAAGGGGTTCAAAATTATGTCCAGGACCATTTGCCTTTATTTTTGGTAGAACCGTATAAATTTTTGAAAGTCCAATGTCATCATTGGAAGGTCCATGTGCAATTATAATATCACACATAGTAGTATTATCCAGGTAAAAAATGACAGGTCCATCAGACTTTTAAGGTTAAAATATCATGGCTCCCAATGTAAAATCAATAGATCCCGGACCTTGGACCTGGTGAATTTTGAACCCCTGAATTAAGGACTATATTGGTGCTATTATGTCTTACTCTAATCATGTTATTTTTAAAATGGTTAAGTTCATTATAATTTAAATTTTAAATTTTACTGTTAACTTGTTATTATACTTTTATGATAGAGAAATTTGTATAATTGCTGGTATTGTCTCCCTTTGTTACATGTGCGATTCTGTATTGGTTGACATATTTACTGTGTACATTAAAAGTATGCGGAGACGTGGCTGAAAGTTTTAAGGTGGCAAAGACGTGGCTGAAAGTTTTAAGGTGGCAAACTCGTAATTCTAGCACTGGGGTTTTTAAGCCTTAGGCTGGCTGTATGGTAAATTTGTATATCCATAAGCAAGATAATTTAATTTCACATTGCTCCAGTCAACCCAGCTAGCTATTAAATAAATGGGTGTCCATCAAATGTACTACAATGTATGTGTTTTTTACATGGTTATTAGCTCACCTGAGCCAAAGGCTCAAGTGAGCTTTTCTGATCACAATTTGTCCGTTGTCTGTCGTCGTCGTCGTCGTTGTCGTCGTCGTAAACTTTTCACATTTTCATCTTCTTCTCACGAACCACTGGGCAGATTTCAACGAGACTTGGTCAGATGCATGTCTTGGTCGGTGCAATTCAAATTTGTTCGTGGTGTTGCCATGGCTACCATAACTAGGTCAAGGTGACCTAGGGGTGCAAAAATCTTAAAAAATCTTCTTCTTCGAAAGTATTGATTAGAGAAAAAATCTGATGTGATATTTGGCTTCTCTAGGGTCTTTAGCCTATAGTTTGTTCATTTTGTGAAATTCGGACAAAAAATAGGTTACGCGTTTTTGCGTTTAATTTTGAAAAAATCGTAAAATAGCTTCAAATTGTTATAACTTGACTATTTGGCCAGATAATGACATGGGGTTTTCAGTTTTGACATCTTCTTGTTAGTATCTTCAAATTGAGGTCAAGGTCAATTGTGAAGGTCGTGACCTAATTTTTTTTACCTCTGATTATAATTATTATCTCGAAAACTATAAACTTTTTGTATAGGCATGTATATTAGAATGTTGTAGGTATTGATACAACAATCATTTTGGTGTATAGAAAAAGGTCATGGGTTCAAAGGTCAAGGTCACAGATGTAAATACCAAAATGGTTACTTATCTCGAAAACTATAAACTTTTTGTATAGGCATTTATATTAGAATGTTGTAGGTATTGATACAACGATCATTTTGATATATAGAAAAAGGTCATGGGTTCAAAGGTCAAGGTCACAGATGCGAGACAATACCGAAATGGTTAATTATCTCGAAAACTATAAACTTTTTGTATAGGCATGTATATTAGAATGTTGTAGGTATTGATACAACAATCATTTTGATGTATAGAAAAAGGTCATGGGTTCAAAGGTCAAGGTCACAGATGCGAATCAATACCGAAATGGTTAATTATCTCGAAAACTATAAACTTTTTGTATAGGCATGTATATTAGAATGTTGTAGGTATTGATACAATGATCATTTTGACGTATAGAAAAAGGTCATGGGTTCAAAGGTCAAGGTCACAGATGCGAAAACAATACTGAAATGGTTAATTATCTTGAAAACTATAAAAGTTTTGTATAGGCATGTATATTAGAATGTTGTAGGTATTGATGCAATGATCATTTTGATGTAAAGAAAAAATTCATTGGGGTTTAGTATTTATGTTTTCTTTAAATCTATCAGCTAGCCATTAGTTATCAGGTGAGCGTATAAGGCCCATGGGCCTCTTGTTTTATTTGGCTATCAAAATTTTTGTTAGAAATTCACAAACCATTTAAAAGTCTGTGAACAAAATTTACTGTTTGTGGCCTTTAAGGTAACTTTCTGCCATCATTTTGTTTTCTTTATGTAATTCCGACCTTTTAAAGGAGTACCTTTATTGTTTGATGTTTTATATTATATGTCTTGAAAGTTAATACACATGTATAAATGTTATGATTGCATTAAAAAAAAAAACCTCAGTTCTCACATCGTATGAACATATCAAACCATTAAGTTCATTGTGTGCTCTCTGATGAAAAAGGTAGGAAACTACCAAGAGAGAACAAGTATTCTCTGTAGCTTAAAGTGAATACTGTTTAGATGTTTTGTTGTTTAAGTTTTCAATGTGTTGTTATTTTTTGTGCCAGTAAAAATTTTGTAACGGTCAGTGAGAGTCTTAATCACATTTGGCAATTTGTAGCAAACTTTAATTGCCTTACCATTTGCCAAACTTCGGCGAACTTTGCCATGCTCATCAAAGCTCACATGTACAGTACAGGCCTGTAACACTAAGCTAAGGAATAAGTGCCAAATGGGGTTTGTCCTGTGTACCATGTGATACCCCATAACATTTCTGAAGATTAATTATTTTCTTTTGAAATGGAATGGCTTCAGTTCATATTTTCCAGTAAAAATGATGTTATTCCTGGACACTTTGACGTAATCTTTTCCAAATCGTTCTGCACAAATGTTAAGGGTATTGATCAGGTGGTTCTCTGGCGAACTCCATTGGCAGCTCATCTTGGCTGTCTGTTAGCTATACCCCGAAAGTAGTGATTTATATACCATTCAGCAGCTTTTTATTCGCTATCTATCCGTATCTCAACCACTTGACAGCCGAGCGTCCACTCCTTTTCATTGTCTTAGTGTTAAACTTTAGACAGGTCTGTACCATGTATTGTGACTTGATACATGAGTTTGTTGGTGTGACATAACTGTTTTAAATCATTTATAACTAATTCAGCTATTGCAGACATGTAAATCTTTGGGTGTTAATATAACAAAATTTACAAGAGGCAACTTTGAAGTAACTCGTAGAAGTCTAAAAGTCAGAAATTGGTTGTGATTGTATCAGTACTGTGTGATTCAGTTTGAAGTTTGTGGTCTCTAGTCTTATAACAAACATGAGGAAATAGAATCAGCTGATGACTTACAATATGTTATATTACTTCTTTTAAGTCTTTTTATTACCCCTTTCATTTGAAAAAAATTCTGTACCTTTGCCTATAGCTGGCAACATCTCAATATAAGTGAAATATTCTTGACAGGGAAGTTAAACACCATTACTCAACTCAATTCTCTTAAATTGGGTTTTCAAAAAAATCCAAAAAATGTTTTTTCACCACCTGTCCTGTCTAAAAATCAGTCTAAATGAATACCTGTACTGGTGGTGGGCCTAACAAAACTGAAAATATTGGAATATTGTCTTGATCTTGTTTAAGAAATCTGTCTCAACTGTTCCAAAATTAAATGAATTTTGTCTTTATATCAACATATATACGATTTAATGAACTGACTTCATGTACCACGAGATCATTAGTGAGTTTGTGATCAAAGGTCAAAGTTAAAAGGTCAAAGGTTAAATGATTATGAGTTCTGTATACTGTATAAGAAGAAACATCAGCAGTAGGAACCTTTTAAGGTTTTTGTCTCCGAAACTTCTTCGCCGGTAAAACATTTTCACAATTCCCGACCAAGTGTACCAAGGCAAATAAGAAATTTTTGGCTGAGTAAATATTATTTGCAGTTCAAGAGTCAACATGAAAATCATGAATATTTTTCCTCGCAAATGTTTCTTCTTGTATAGTTAAGTTAGTTAAAGTCTGTCCAGAGCCATTAGGCCCATCAGGCCGGAGCTTATCCCGGTTTCTGTGGCGTTAAGCGACTGAGAGTACAAGACTCTCCCCTGAATGGGACGCCGGTCCATCGCAGGGTTAACCCCCAGCATTTTGCTGGTACTCATTCATTTTTCAGCTGAGTGAACTGGAACAACGTGAAATTAAGTGTCTTGCTCAAGGACACAACACATCGCCCGGTCCAGGGATCGAACCCACGACCTTCGAATCATGAGTCCAACGCCTTAACCACTAGGCCACGCGCTTCCACTTGTATAGTACCTGTAATATATTCTGATAGATGTATTATGTGTGTTTGATGTTCTGCGTTATCTTAGTGAAATTGTGGTTGTATAAGGACATGTCTGGTGATATACTGTTTGAAAAAGAAATATCTGCTGGGATATTTAAAGCATCTGATGTATAATCAACATTTTCTTCCAACTCCAGGGTATTTTAGAAGCCTGTATAAAGCGATAGTGCTCAAGTATTTTACTTTCATGGTACATGATTCCAAAAAACTTGTTCTTATCACTATCACCCCAGTCAAATTATGTTAAAACTTTGTAACCAATCTTTTACTTTTTGGCCCTCCAATCAAAAGAGTTCATACAAAGGGAAATAAAAACTGATGGCTACTAGTATTTATAACTTTCTTCTAACAACAATGCATGATTAGTATGTTAACTAAAATGTGAAATGGAGTTATTTTTTTCAATGGTCAGTGTTATTTTGATAGTGGTATATGTAATTATGATTGTGACTTGAGAGAGAGAAAGAGAGAGAGAAAGAGTTTGTGTTTTATTGTGTAAACTTGTTAATCCCAGATGATATTGTGTATAAACATATGGACTACATGTTTTTAATGTGGTGCATTAATTCAGAATAAATAATTTAAAAAAGTTTCAATTTTTTTTGTGTTTCTGTGATAAAATCTATTTTTCAGATTGGTTTAATAAGTAGAAGTCTGTGTTCTCTGTACCTGTGGTGGCCAAGTGGAAAAGGCATTAACCTTCAACCCAAGGTATCTGACCATGCGAGTTCAATCTTGGTTAATTTGAAGTACAGTCAAACCTGTCTATAAAGGCCACCCAAGGGAACCAGCAAAAGTGGCCTTTATGGGCAGGTGGTCTTTATATACAGGTTCAAATAAATAGAATAAAGAACAATTGGGATATAATTTGACTGGCTTTGCCTGGCTTTTATAAGCAGGTGGCCTTTAAGGCAGGTTGGACTGTATAGGATTTTCCTGTTTTCTGCCTATTTTGATGGGTACTGTAACAGTATAATGCACCACCTGGTCCGATATTTATCTCCAACATTGTTTTCAACTGTATTAGCACTTAAAAAGGTCCCAAGAAGAAAACAGGACATAAATGCTTGGTTAGAAGCGACACACCACACATGAACTTATTTAGATTAATTTCATATTAAACATGTTATACCAATGTTAATTTTACAGCACTAGACGGCTGTTTCAGAATCTTCATCAGTAGAGCTTGAACCAAGGTTTGAAAAAATACTCAAAGGACCTATTGAAAAAAATGTCTAGTCAGAAATAGCTGAAAAATTGAAAAACTGTTATGTGAAAAATACTAAACCATGGAACACCTTGTGTCTAACTGTCTACGAGGTTTGAATCCAACCCGGGTTGATGTCGAAGATTTTTAAGTTTGGTTCCAGAAGGTGGGTAGTTTTCTCCAAGCACTTTAAGTTTCTTTCACCATCCAAGAACTGTTCTACTTGATGATACAAGTGAAAGACTTTTAATTAGGAATTCTATAGCCAGGCTGGAAGATTCTCTGAAATTTTTTTTCAACATTTTGTACAAAGGATCCGTAACTTGCATCCAACTACCTAGGCATTTTTCTTTCAAAAATATCTATCAGTGTATAGGTCGTCCATGATCTGATGGCAAAGTATACAGCAAGTCTATTTTGATATTAAGGAAATTATAATGAATAAAGCACGAGCTGGCGTGATTATACAAATACTGTGATATTCTACTAACACATACAGTCCAACCTGTCTTAAAGGCCACCTCTATATAAGGGCCACCTGCTTATAAAGCCAGTAGAAATGTATCCAAATTGTTCTTTATTCATATTATTTTAACCTGTATATAAAAGCCACCTGGTGATAAAGGCCACTTTTACTGGTTACCTTGGGTAGCCTTTATAGAAACGCTTGACTGTATATCCGTTATTTAAACCTACCCGTGTTTATAAACACTCTGCTATCAGATCTTGGACAACTTATATAAGGTTTAATGAAATTCCATTGTAACAAACTCAAGTTATTGTGCTTAATCTGTTTATAATAAGTGACCTTCACCTTTGATTTTTGACCTCAAAAATCAATAAACCACCGGGGTGGCTCAGTTGGTAGAGTGCTCGCTCGGTAAGTGAGAGGTCATGGGTTCAAACCCGGTCGGATCTGATCCAAGACTTGAAAGTGGGTAGTGACTGTTCTTTTGCCAAGCACTAGGCATTACAGAATGAAAGTGACGGTTCTTTCAGATGGGAACTTAAAATAAACGAGGTCCCGTGTCACGGTGGGCTTGGCATGCCTAAGAACCTTGCTGTATAATGCATCAGCGCAACCCACAGGCAAAATTTCTGCACCTTTGCCTATAGTTAGTGATGTCTCGATATAAGTGAAATATTCTTGACTGGGACGCTAAACACCATTACTCAACTATTAACTCAAACTTCAATAGACTTCTTCCTTTCAAGAGTATCAAAGTTTGATGAAATGGTTTTGTGTGGAAACCGTTGTATTGCAGACAGACTAAATACGATATTCCTTCCACAAGTAATTTCTTCCTTCCAATAATAAAAATGAGTATAAACTTTGATGAAGTTGCCTAACGTGCGGAAACCATTGTATTGCGGACAGAGGTCACACGCCATACTTCCCACAAATATTTTTTAGGTGGCATAATAAAAACAAAACCAGATGTTTAAGTAGCACAATTTGTGTCATTTATTTAATGAAACATGAAATATTTATCATTTTATATATATATATTTATATTCATATATATTTTTCATATATAATATAGATATACAGCTGTGGCACATTATAACATCAGTTTCAAAATTGTATTTGTGGCAAGCAAAACAATAAGCTACTAACACAACCAGACTTTTATGAAACAAAGTATAGTACATATTATAAATGATAACATCACAGAGATCCAGTTTTGTCACATACACAATATCATTCAAATTTCTGATAAATGAATGAATGAATAAAATGAATGAATGAAGTATAAATATGATAATTATATAGCAGTTATTTATTCAACAAAATTATGCATATTAATGCGAAGAAGAAAACCGATTCCTATTTTGCTGAGTACAAACAATGACAATACTTGACATACATTACAACTTTCAAAACTGCTTTCTCTTCACTATTTCACATCAATCAACATTTAAAAAAAAAAGTATGACAAATTTTTAAAACTTTCAGTTTCTCTTCATTCAAAAATTTTAAACTTTTTGTTTCTCCCAATTTTAAGTGTAATCTTGTTCTACTAAAATTATGTTAAGGTGTAATATTAATATGGACACTTGGGATCAATGCCGTGTTTACAGCTTGACAACAACGTTGACTCCCTCTACAGATTTATGTCATTAACTTGGTTCCTTATTTGCTGAGAGAGACGAGAAGAACCTGTTTGTCAACTCACTCCATTCATACATTAACATACATGTAATAAGCTTGCACGATTAAATATTATTTAAAACAAAAGGCGAATATGATAAAGGAAAATCAAGCCTTTTAATATATTGAGTGGAAAGGGGAAATAATGTTTATGCCAAAGTCAAGATTCTTTCGCCAATAATGAAGTGGTCAGTTCTGGAATGGTAGATAGAAGAAACTGGCGTTACCATCCATTTTCTGATACTTTCTTCAAGGAGAATCTGTCTGATTGAACCAAGGCAGTGAGAGGGCTGTGATCAGTAAGTGAGTACTTTATACCACTGGACCACCAAGGTCCCACCTGGTTAATGGTAGGATGTGTTTGGGAGTACAAATGTACTAATTACATAGGGCCAACTCTGACAAGTGTCCAATTTCTCCACTCAAATAGAATAACATTCCAATACAAAACAAAATTTGGAAACTCAAATTTTTTAACAAGTCAATATGATTTTAAATGATAATTAAACCTGATAAGCATCAGATACATTTTCTGGAAAAACATTCTACGTATGATATGTCAAGTCCTAAATAAATAATTCTTTATTGCGAGACTACTTGTGAAATTGTCTATATAATTCTAATTAATGAACTAAACACAATATCTAGCTGGTTTTTAAGTTTCAGCAATCACACAAGTTATTGAACAAAACACTACTAAAATGTTTACAGTAATCATCATAAAATCTCTCTTCTGATCACAGATGTAGATTTTTTGCGGGAAGAATTGGTTGTCTTACCTATATTAAACATTAAACTACAAAATAAATTACATTAAGATACACTTACAGGTTATAAATACTTAAGAATGATGTATGTAATTAACCTACAGTCACACCTGTCTTAAAGACCATCTCTATATAAGGGCCACTTAATGTTAAAGACCAGTAAAATTTTATCCAACTTTCTCTTTATTCACAGTTTTTTAACCTGTATATAAGTACCAGGCCCCGGTTTCACAATCATTCCTTAGCTAAGATTTTCCTTAACTAAAATCTTGCAAAATTTCAAATCTTCATAATTTTGTCAGTTTTCAAGATATTCAGGAATTTAAGGTGTTATTTTTAAGATGACCTCAAGATTAAAACATTTGCATTTAGTTTTGACAAAAATAATCATCAATAGTTCCAAAAAGAGAATATCAAAATTTGCTAAATTTAAGTTAAGGAAAATCTTAGCTAAGGGATGATTGTGAAACCGGAGCCTGTACCACCTGCCCATAAAGGTCGCTTTAACTGGTTCTCTTGGTAGGTCTTAAATATAAGATTGACTGTAATTCTTAAACATCATTAAGGAGGGACAAAAATAATCAACTAGTATCACACATAAATAACAGGCGATGCAACCAGCTGCCTATCCCCATCATTTACATATTCTTGCAATCTAGCTTATTTCATGTGATGTTGATTTCACAATTTTTATTCTGGGAAGCAATAACTGTCTTACTAAAAGTCCCCGGGAAATATTAACTTATTTTGACAAAGTTCAACAATGATCAGTAGTGAGAATAGGATAAAACCACAGTAATGAAGTTTAGACCCGACGGTATTGAATTTTCAAATAAAAAAACATAACCCTGATTTTGAGGCCAACTCTTAACCAATGCTATATAAATACAGTCCAACCTGCCTTAAAGACCACCTCTATATAACGGCCACCTGCTTATAAAGGCCAGTAGAATTGTATCCCAATTGTTCTTTATTCATGTTATTTGAACCTGTATATAAAGGTCACCTGTCCATTAAGGCCACTTTTACTGGTTCCCTTAGGTGGCCTTTATAGACAGGTTTGACTGTAGTATAAAAATTTATATTTGCCATGGGATTAAGTTGTAATCATCATGTCAAATTTCATTCGTAGAATTAAAATATAAAAGTTTATTGTATGCAACAAAGTTGTTTTTCTTTAAATTCAATTTTGTTAGAATTTGTTTTAAATCTTCAGACAGTTAAATTCTTAAAAGCATCACTTTGCTCAAGTTGAGTGCTTTCAGCTAAAATAGTGTTTTATTTTGAAAAAAAAAACAACAACTTATTTTCCCCACTCCACAATGATATGACAGTTTTACACATGAATAGCATTGCATTCAGCAGATTTAGATCAAAACTAATTCAACAATACTTTTCTTTTACAATTAGGAAGTTGGAATGCTGATTAACAGTACAGGCCAGTGTACACACCCCTTTAAGAGTAAAAAAAATGGTGTATTCTAATTATCACATATATTGGACAATATTCCAAAGTAGCAGGGATAAAAGAGATATAATTCACCCCTTAATAGTGATACAAAGGGGTAGAATTCACCTCTTAAAGAGCAAAATGGTATATTCCATTTATCACATATTTTGGACAATATTCCAAAATAGCAGGAATAAAAGAGTATGATTCACCCCTTAAAGTGTAAAATAGTTTATTCCATTCATCACATATTTTTTGGCCGTATTACAAAGTAGCAGGGATGAAAGGGGAAAAATATAAGTTTATCATAAAAATAATTAAAATAATTAAACATTCCTGAATCAAATTGTGCTAAAACACTCGTCACCTTCTCAGCACTTTCATCACAATGTCAATGTCACAGCCAATAACACATGTCACTTAACAAAAAGCTTTCTGTAGCTAAAAACCATGATTGAAAACCATTCAAGGATATACAGCATAATTTGTCTAAACTTGACAGCTGAAGATTTTGTTCAGAACTGTCCATGGTTTAAGTGTTCAAAGATTACTGTATCTATTGATATATACATGTATGTTCAATACAGTCAAACCTGCCTTTAAAGGACACCTTGATATAAAGGCAACCTTCTTAAAAAGACTAGGGCAATAGGGGTCCACAGTGTATTATGTGATCATGTCTCCATAAAGTTTGTGTGGAATAACATAATTTGACTTTTCCTGTTAAAAATGGCATTATTACAAGATTAAGTGACATAAACATTTTCCATAAACAACAGTTCCACATAAACTTTAGAGGGCAGTGTAAACATTTTCACCTTTTATGTATTCCAATATTTTCTGCAAAAATTTGTATCATGCATAAAACCGTTATTTATTCTTGATTTTATAGTCAGTTTCCTAAATCTGTGAATATTACAACCTGCAAAAAGGTTGGAAATTACAGAACAGTGAAAACTTGAGCCCGTCAGTTCATTTACCGCAAGTTCAGACTGCATTTCAATTTACTCTCTGTCTTGGTTAAGGAAGGTTTCACAATACCTAAATCTATTTCGCTGTTGAAAGTTTACCTTACATAGCAATAGTTTAATTTTTTTTTTTCAAAAATCAGCCAATAGCTATCAATGTTTCATATGCACCATTTTGATTTTTCAACCAATAAAATAAAGCTTTAGATCAATGGGTTGACACTATAACTAACTAAAGCATCTATATCTTAATACAACAATACTACCTTGTATATTGAAAACATGGAAGAGAGACGACAGAATATATTGGCTTCAATTTTAAAGACATGAAAAAGATTACCGGTTGTTTGTCTTAATATCTTAATCTTAATATTATTTCATTACATCACCCCAGAAATTGCAATTTCTGAAGAAAATAATATTAATTAATCTTTCATTAAAAATTGTTCACATGCTTCGCAATTCTGCATTTTGATTGAAAATTGTAAAAATTGAAAATGTAAAATTCTATGTCCCCAAATCAAGAATGTACTAAGTATTACACAAAACTCTAACAGCATTTTACAGTTTGCAATATATTTTAAAATATGTAAAAAAAAAATATCCCAAATTCAATTTTTACTTTTTTTCCTCTCATCTGCAGCTTTTTGTGTCATGAACTTTGTAGAAATGGCATCAATATTAAAATAATGTATGCATACTAACATTTTTAAACTGAAGATTTCAAACAAAACACGGCTTTAAAATGAGAGTTTATATATATTAAATCTTTATTGCAATTTGCAAGGCTATGGTTCTGTTAGCAAAAATACAACTGTCATACTACCATCTCATCCCTTTCCAAAATAGTTTAAAATTACAACAAAAAAGTAAAACATGGTTAGGCCAAAGAATAAGTAGAATCTTACACCATTATTAGTATGAGATAGAGATATCTCAGGCGAAGGTGAGATCCTGTCTAGATCGAGCTTTAGCGAGTTTGAGATAACTCTTTGACACTGGTGTAGGATTCTTTTTTCTCACACATCTGCAACGTAAAATTGTGATTTGTTACCCAAGTTTTGCATCAAATGTTCCATTTTAATGCCACCATCAGTATTTTCTTAAAATGGTGCAATTGATTTTTGTTAACAAGTTTTACGTAAAATTATTATGACGTCATAAATTAAGCGTGTTCCATTCCTAGATACCAAAATTACCATTGGCTACAAATTTCTATGAAATTCTTTCAATAAATAGCATATCTTAGCAAATTTTTGAAAAAAATATACTTTACAGAAGACTAAACATTTTCACAATTTTTTTAAAATTTGGGTACTAAAAATTTTGAATTTGTGGAAACCTAGTAATACCAGTTGAGTTCACAGAATACCATGTTATTAATACCCTGTAACATTTGTGTGTAACAACTACCAGTATTTCTATTTGAATTCCATGGAATTAACATAACTTGACATTTTCATGAAAAACCAACACTACCATATTTTTGGGAACTTGTGACACAATTCCTCAAATATAAATTTAATTTTAGAAAAAAAAATTCAGTCAGTATGTTAATTATTGAAAATTCAGTTTGATTAGTGACAAAATTTGAACATAATTGATAAGACTACTGCAATCCATTTTCTGAAATGTATCTCACAAACGTTATGACATAATCATCCTATGGTGTGACAATGAACCCTTTCTATTTGCATTCAGTGTACTGGAATAATTTCACAGACAGAAAACACACTAACAAACTATCTCAAATCATAATACAGTCAAACCTGTCTATAAAGGCCACCCAAGGGAACCAGTAAAAATGGCCTTTATTGGCAGGTGGTCTTTTTATACAGGTTGAAATAATATGAATAAAGAACAATTTGGATACAATTTGACTGGCCTTTATAAGCAGGTGGCCTTTAAGGCAGGTTGGACTGTAATTTTGAACCTCTAGAATTTGATTCAAATTAAAAAATGCAACCAATTTAATCACAGGAATTGAAATAGTATTTCATTAATATAAAAAACAATTACATGTATATAACTTACAGTAACGTTACAAAAATCACAATAAATATACGCCCATGTCTAATCATTTGGATGTAATTCTTGCCCACTGCATCAATGACTTATCCTAATTATCATATCACAAACGATGATGTCATACAACACATTTTTCGCATTTGGTCAACTTCTACTATCACAATTGAATTATCAGAAATAATTCATCCTGTACAACAAATATGTAGTCCTCTTACCCCTAAACATTTAATGGTATGTTCGAGTTGTTTTCACTTTGGAACAAATCAATGCAACAATGGGGTCAAAGAGTTTATAATTTGAAATGCATACCATTGCATCAGTTCAAAGTTAAATTTAAAATTAATGATTAAAGGTTTTTTGTACCCCTTGTTACCCTTGTGATGATTGGTTCGGTTTTCAATCTTTTGTTGTAACCCTTGCATCGATTGGTTAGGCTTTTCCATGTTTTTTGTAAACCTTGCATTGAATGGTTGCATTAAATGTATTATTGGTTAAAACTGGTTTAAACATTTCGCCACTTGCTTCAGCCTGCATAGAGATGTACAAAAAAAGATTTGCATAGCAAACTGAAAGGGAATTTTTTTTACAAAAACAACATTGACGCGGTTATAATAAGGTTGTTTATAAGGCTGATCAGCAAGTATTAAATAATGGTTTTTCTCAAAGTCAAAACGATTAAATATCTACAGGAATATATAAAATAACCAATAACAAAAACATTCAAATTTCCACTCTCATCAGCTTACAAAGAATCCAAAAGCAATGCAGAAAATAGGTTTTGAATGCAGTTAATACAGACTTCTATGATAACATGACTTTGTGGGTTTTTTTTTTACAATTTCTCTGCAACTTTTGGGACAATTTCACCTTTATAACTATTTTTGTATACCCAATGTTGGTGCTTCAAAAAAATGTTGGTGCTTCAAAAATATAACAAAAACTGAAAATTTCACACTTCTTTTTTTTTACCTATTAAGGGCCCTTTTTGGTATATGGATGGTCATTGAAGAATGGTGCTTAGTTATTAGTATTTACTTGATGGTTTTCTAAAGGGGCTTCTCAACATGAGTAAAACGTTACGGTACATCAATTGAAAAATAAATATAGAAATAAATAAATCTATTAAAATTTTTGCAATTTCATAATCGTCAATAAATAGATTAATATACATGTAGTCCGTCAGCGATATTGTGTGTTTGTAAACACAGGCGAGTTTATTATACACCAATAGGTATTAATACTGTGATATCGTATCATATATTCACGCCTTAATGCGTTCATTTGTCAACCCCTTCCTTTATATATCCTATCTTCAGGTAACTACATTATATGGACTGTTCCATGTTTGTAAACACTCTGCCAAGATATCGCTGACGGACCATAACATAGATATTCTGGTTTTGTTGAGTAAATATTGCTCAGGTATCAAACATTGAAATGCGTAGAAATTTTTGGGACAACTTACACAACTAATGTTACATGGTTTAAAAAAAAAATTTTTTTATTAAGTCAAATTATCAATTTTTCAAATTTACAAAAAAACAGAGGTTAAACTGGCATTATGCACATTTGTGAACAAAAGGTCGCCGTCCAGTCAAAAATTCAAAATTTGAGCAAATGATATGTCATGTTAATTTTTTGTAAAATAGGAAAGAGGTCAAGATGGATTACCAGTAGAGTAAATTGAAGTGATAGCATATTTTATGCCAGTCAAGTCAAGATTTGTTCTAAAACATTCAATGCTGGAACAGTAGAGGAAACTGCAGTACCCAGTGATTGGATGTACTTTTACCTAAGATTTGGACCAGGTAATTATATCTCATTCATGAAACAAGTCACAACAGTTTCATATCAACCAGAGAACTGCTTCAGAGACTAGCAGCACGAAAGAATTTTTGATGAATTGTATGTGATATAAGACACAAAGAAGAATTAGCATGCCACGTATGTAAGAGACACAATTGACGGATCGCCGGACACACCTACAATGTTCCAACAAAGGCCCTGCATGCTTGAATTACACACAATAAGAATGAAAACTCACGCTGATTGTGCAATTTAATGATGTCACCGACACTAGAACGTCATTAGTTGCTGTGACAATGCTTTGGTATGATGCTGGTGGCCAGTGTCGGAACATAAAAGGCATGGCTGGCCATACGTCAATTAAGACAGACTTATGTATGGTAATAAATATCGTTACCATGTTGAAAATAGCGAGACAATATGTCTGATCAGACGATTTTTCATCAACAAGACAGTTTGGAGGAGAATGAGACTTTTAAGCACCTACTTTTAAGAAAGACTTTTGTGATATATATTAAACAATAAATATTATTAAAATGTAACAATAAATTTAAAAACATGTCTCAAAAGTTTTGACCAATAGCCATGTTACTTTTTAGGCAATAAATTACCTCCCTTTGATCAGAGGGTTTGGAAAATTGGCAACAAATCTCCCCCCGATGGACAAATGTAAATGCAGTTTTGTTTTGGGCTTTTTAAATTATTAGGTTTTTGATATTCTAGAGATTTTAAAATTAAATGCCATTTTCAAAATGTCTGTGTCACATGTTGAGAAATAATTTTTGGACATGAAAATTTAGTTTTGTTTTGGATTTTCAAATTATTTGATATTCTAGAGATTTTAAGAATTAAATGCCATTTTCAAAATTTTTATGTCACATGTTAAGGAAAATGTTTGGACACATGAAAATTCAATTTTGTTTTGGACTTTTAAATTAGCTTTTTTTGGCATTTTAGAGCTATCAACAAATATATACCATTTTCAAAATGTCTTTATGTCACATGTTGAGGAATTCTGCCTTATCTTAGAAAGAATGAGCTTTCACTTAAAAAAATGATAAATAAACAATTAAAAAAATAAATAAAATAAATAAATAAATAAATAAAACATGTTTATCATGTGAGATTTGGAGTCATGTGTCATCAACTTCTTCTAGTAATATCAATAACAGTATTTTTATGAAAAAAATAACAAAAATAATATATAATAGCAATATTAACAAAGGTTTTTTTTTCTCCTAAGGCTAAGAATCAAATTGTAAAAAAAGTGAAAAAAATTATATTTATAAAGCAGCAGTAATGATGAAAAGACAGACCAGACTTGTCAAATCCAAACTTTGTATCTCAGTGAAATCTGGAGTCATTGGGTTCATCTCTGATACCGATACCCCTAATGTTTGTGGAAAACAATTATTTTCATTAAATATGGGATCATACCAGTTCACATTTTACCATACAAACGATGCAATTACTGAATATATTGATATAAAACATTGACAATGAAATCATATCAGTTCATGTTTTACCATCAAAACAATGTTATTCCAGGAATTTTCCACATATACGTAAATGTTTTATGAAACACCTGCATGATTGTTAAGTTGTGCTGATCACGTGGTACAGGGGTGAACCCCACTACATTGGAAGAGACATTCCTCTACCCTTAATGTTGAGAGACACGATGATCTGTAGAGTTGATATTTTGCTGGATTAAAACTAGCTAAAGAAAGCTTGGTAGACCTCTTACCACCTAGAGGAGAACCAATCAAGTAGAACTACACGATCTGGGATACACCTGGGAGCAAGCTCAACATATGGCAAAGGACAGAGACAAATGGAGGACGCTTGTTGGTGTCTTATGTCCCAACGGGGATGAAGAGAATAAGTTAAGTAAAGTAAGTCAGTAAAAATCTTTTATAACTTAGACAGTAAGATCTAACTGACAAACAGTTTAGATTTGACAGGTCTTTTTAAAATTGAAGGAGAATCACAACATTTTATATACAAAGATTACCACATACAGCTGTATTTATAATTTACATTGGCGTAACATCAAATAAATAATTTATGTTTTACATAACTTAAATAATAATAATATGATAATAATAATGATAATAATCATGATAAATAAAATGCATCAATCATGGCGATTTGTCTTTGAGACGAGAGAGCACGGATCTATTTAGAAAACAGAATATTTTCTTTTTAATCGACTATCTTTAAATATTCCATCGCCTAAACAGACACCCTGGATATATAAATATAATAATAAACATTCAGTCTTCAATAAAATAATAATAATAATAATAACCAATGTGGAATGCCAATATGATTTATAATTAAACTATGAACTGATCAACTGACTGACCCATGCATTAACAAGTGGTTTTTGTGATTTTCATCATTTTTGGACTATAAAAATGTTTTTTGACAGCGAGTGAACTGCATGAAAAATACACTAACATTGTCTTTGGCTCAAAATATAAAAGTCTTATAAACAAAGGATGAGACAACGCTCCCATCTGTAAAACAAGGTTACAGATCAAACATCTGGAAGACCAAGATTCACACCATCTGGGTCATATATATGCTTTGATAATCTTTTTATCTGGGCCATATAAATGTTTTGTTTTGGGAAGAACTTGCACATGTATAATAAAGTCTCACTGATAATTTGAGTATCACATTTAAAAAAAGGCATCGAGATGTCGATTTAATGTTAAAATGACCTTCCACTGTACTTGACATCCGTTAATACTGCTAGCTGCCTGCAGAAACAAACACGATTCAGCACCTTGGCATAAAACCATGGCAACACATTTAAATAGTTCACAAGTCAATATAACACCCTATCACACATGACTGACTCACCATGGCAACTCATCACATGACCGTCACCATGGTTACCTAATGTCATGTGTTCTTCAAGTGTTGCAGTCCAGTTTGCACGTAAATGACTAACTCTGGTATACTACTGTGTAGTGATAATGGCCCACAATTGTCATCCAAATCCTCAAAGAACTCTAAAATATACAAACAGACATGTTTAATCATTATTCTATAAAGATTGATTGATTGACTGAATGTGTTATTCATGTACCAGACAAGAATACAGTAAAACCTCGCTATAATGCCCCTTGATAACTTTGCCACCTCGCTTATCGCCACACTATTTTGAAATCCCAAAATCCATTTTGTTTATGTTTTTCTTTATCTGCATCCCCGGATTTATCATCAAACCCCTTTATAACGCCAAAATTTGACTGAACAAATGGTGGTGATGAATCGAGGTTTTACTGTATATCACTTATATCAAGACCTCACCAGCTGTAGGTGAAGTGGCAGAAATGTTTACCTTCACAGTGCACTCAGGGCAAGGTGCAAGGAGGGTTCTTAAATGTGCCATGCAGCATCAGTTTTTAAGGTCTCTTCCAAAAGATTTCTAAATGCAGAGTGCTTGCCAAAATAACAGTCACAACCTATTTTGAAATCTAGGTCAGTCACAGAAAGTGGTTCGAACTCACAACTTCCCACATAAGGAGTGAGCACTATACCACTGAGCTACCACAGTGGTAAATTTTACAATGAAAAGAGTTATGTAGATCTATACATTTTGAGTAAAAAATTCCACAGAATGGAGTTTAGCAATATATCATGGGCTACACAATAAAGACCGCGCATAACAATTATTTCTATTGAAGATGGAATGGCTTAAGTTGTTAAATGATGTACCGATAATTCATATTGTTCTGCACAAATTTGTAACAGTTGAGTTGAGTAATGGTGTTTAACATCCTAATCGAGAATATTTCATTTACATCCAGACGTCGCCAGCTATAGGCAGAGGTGTAGAAATTTTGCCTGTGCATTGCACTGATGGCATTATACAGTATCATACAGAGCACACACACACACACACACACACACACACACACACACACACACACACACACACACACACACTGCAATATGCCAATAGCTCACATGACCTTTGTTTGGTCAAGTGAGCTAAAAGTGCTACCTTGAACAGTCTTACCTCTGTAATCACTGACAGCAAGATCAGCTTGATCCCAGTAATCATGACACTGTAACAGGAAACTGGATGTGGTGAAGTACTGCTGAGTAATGGAATGTATACGCTGTGGAATACTGACAGTGCTGGGAGATGACATGGATGTACTGGCAGCTGATGATGTACTGATTGTACCATTAGGTAATTTTGAAGGTGTTTCATTGCAACTTCCCTGTAAATAAGATTAGAAATGCATTTGTAAAATCAAAATTGTGCTTTTCTATGCATGTCTACTTCTTTGGAATGCAAGAAAAACAGTAGTGTTTTGGTTAAAAGAAACATTTTGTTGACATGGATATTCCATTAGTTACCAAACGATGACAATACTATGAAACTCTTGGACTTTGCTACGTAATGAAAAAATCATTTTAATGGCTGAAACTATTACAGAACTGTCAGTAAATCTGACTTATACTTCCTCCAGGTTTTGTCATTGATTAAACAATGACCCTTGACCTATGCATTTTAATTTGGTGTGCCACACATTGTCTCATGTTGGTGTACGTCTTAGTTTGCTGGAGAATTGGTAGAGTTAGGAAGTTGATTGTACTGAACCAATAGCTAATGAGGTAAATCAAATAGCTTAGGAGGATAACAGAGTGCTGAGAGAAAACTGCCAACCAGCTGCAAGTAAACTGAAAAACTTTCTTAAACTAGGACCTGCCTGACTACAATTCTGTGAGAGGGCTGTGATCATTAAGTGCATGATTAAGACCACTCAGCCAGAGGCCCCTTCCTCTCAGCAAGAGAACTATTGTAGATATACAGAACATACATATATTCAACACAAGCCTCGTCTCTAACTGAAATGTTCAACCCCTCGGGTGAGATTTCCCTATCCTACATAGATACTCATAATGGATCCTTATAATATCCAACACAAAATAGTGTCTTACATTAAACTTGCACAAACAATTATTTTGTTACTGTAAACATTTTGACATGTAGTCCTGCTGTTGACTTACCTGTGACCCTACTGATCCGATACTGCCGGCAGGTGAAGGTGGGACGGGAGACATTGGAGAAGGTGTGCCGTTAGATCTGTTGTTCCAACTAGCCTGATGAGGTGATGGTGCCGCATGACTTTGCAGGGTCGGTGCTTTTGATGAGGCCTAGCAAGCAGAAATTACATCAATATTTAAAGTTATATATAACTGCAGGTTTTTTTTAATTTACAATAACCATGAGAACCCAACAAAATCTGACACAGTTTTGACTGAACTAATGATCCCGCAATCCCGAAACACTTGACGAAAAATACTCAAATTCAAACCTGACTGGTATTTTAACTTTAAATTAGTATGCCAAGTGTCAAAGGTGTATGATAAAGGTATGTTATTGTTTTGGAAGGTAACGGGACTGACAGACATTTAGTAAATGACATTACACCTGCTATCTATGTGGCACTGCTAAGCAATACGTTTATCATGAAAGCAAATTTATGTAGATTAAACAACGTAATTTATGTTTAATTGATGTCTTATAGATCATTATCATTTGATTCAGAAGTTGGGGCTCTCGCTGGGTAATTTTTTGGGGCCAATATTCTGCCCCATCAGCAATTCAAAATTTTATGGGTTTTTTTCACAATCACTTTACCAATTTTCACTATTTTGGAAATTTCAGCTTTAAAAAAAGTAATTTTTTTTTTTAGTTTTCTATCACTTTTTCTTTTTCACAATTTTTTGGCCATTATGATGCTTACTTTCACAATGGCAAGGGCTGGTTCACAAAAGGATGAGAGAGAGAGAGAGAGAGAGAGAGAGAGAGAGAGTCCTGTAAGTAATTTTGAATAGCCATCTATTTATTATCTCCCTTTGATTTTCTTTACCATATTCTTTAGAACTGTTCAAAAGTTGCAGGTGCTTGTGTTTGTTTGTTCATTAAAATGGCAGAATTTTATTTTTGTTATGTTTAATATGTAAACTCAATGAAATAGGATTACGATATACCAATGATAGAAAGTCAAAATTTCCAAACTGGGATTCTAGAAAAAGTCTATAAATTTTAAATAATAAATAATATTAGAACTAATTTCTCAAGAAATCATGTTTGACTCAATATGTCGAGTTCTGGATAAATAATTCCTTTGAATACAAATTGGCTTAGACGTAAAATTGTCTAATGAATTGACTACAACTGGATTAAAAACACTACCTGATCCCTGATCTTGACACTATTGGATAGACTGAAGTGGAGTTTTACACCCCAGTCAAGATTCTTTCACTTATATGAGGCAGTCATGTTGGGAATGATGAGGCAGTCGGTGAAGGAATAGTGAAAGAAAACAGCAGTGCTTAGAGAAAACCACCAACCTTCAGCAACCTAACTGACAAACTTTCTCCACTTGGATCAGTGGAGGTGAGAGGCACTGTGACCTGTAAGCATGTGCTTTATTTAAATAGACAATTAAAAAAAAACCATGCCCTCTTTTGAATAGGCCTTTATATATTCAGATATTTAATCTCTGGGCAGTGTGTAAAATTAGCCGACTCAAAATCTCAAAAGTTCTACATTTTCTACATGAACATTTATATACTAGTAAATCGACAAAATTTACAAGCCCCTAACCTGCAGACCTGATTTTCTTGGTCCAGCTAGGTCTATTAGCTTGTTCATAAAGACTCACCTTGTTGTGATCTTCAATTATACGTTTATATTTCAACGTTTCTGGTTTCTTTAATTTAAATAACTTTAAACAAATTAATGACTGGATTCTTAAACTGAAAAATAAAACAGAAATATGCTTCAATGTCATAGCACAATAGGCAGGTTCTGAAAACTAGACGACTTGTATTACCATCAAATGTGGTTAATAACAAAGGCTCGTCAAATGTGATTAATCACAATGGCTAGTCAAATGTGGTTACTGGCCTAGGATTGTCAAATGTGATTAATCACAATGGTTCGTCAAATGTGGTTAATCACAATGATTCGTCAAATGTGGTTACTGGCCTAAGATTTTTAAATGTGATTAATCACAATGGCTCGTCAAATGTGGTTAATGACAAAGGCTCGTCAAATGTGATTAATCACAATGGGTCGTCAAATGTGGTTACTGGCCTAGGATTGTCAAATGTGATTAATCACAATGGCTCGTCAACTGTGGTTAATCACAATGGCTCGTCAAATGTGAGTAATCACAATGGTTCGTCAAATGTGATTCATCACAATGGCTAGTCAAATGTGGTTACTGGCACAGGCTTTGTGAATCAAAATTCTAAATAATTTCCCTATAAACCAAATTAACCAATAAGCATTTTTTTAATTTTTTTTTCTTCAGATTTTATCAACAATCACACAATTGATCATAATTAGGAAATCAAAAACGTTACACTACCTGTATTTAGTGAGTTTAACTGTACAAATTTCCCCTCAGGTAGTGCTTATTTTAAATCCTCTTATGTTTCATCAGAAGTCTCTCTAACCTATTTAAGGGTATGCATAATTTTATGGTGGACATGGCTGAGTGGTACTGTCATTGGTTTTTGAAGTCAAGGGTTGTAGGTTTGAACCTAACACAGGGAATTTTCTGAGATGATTTTCATCTCCTGCTGAAACTAGAGCTTTTAAATCCTCTTATGTTTCATCAGAAGTCTCTCTAACCTATTTAGGGGTATGCATAATTTTATGGTGGACATGGCTGAGTGGTACTGTCATTGGCTTTCGAGGTCAAGAGTTATGGGTTTGAACCCCACTCGGGACTTGGAATTTTTCTAAAATGATTTTCATCTCCTGTCAAAACTAGAGCAATTAAAAGCTCATTATTAGAGTAGTTTTTTGGATGAGACTCAAAACCAAGGCCCAGTGTCTCAGTGTACACTAAAGACACCTCTGTAGAGTTTGAAAAAGAGTAGGCCCCCTATGGCAGCTACAGAGGATGCTTACAACTGAAAGCAGTTGAAACAGATTGAGCAAGATAACAGAGATGACAGTATAACACTTGTAAACCGTTTGCGTAATAATAGACGTACCTTAATACTGCTAATATTTTTTCTTTGTCTGTGAGTTCACTGTCATGAGTGCTGCGGAACCTACAGATATGCCTGTAAAAAAATAAAATTAATCAATAAATTTTAAGATGAGTGGAATGGAAAAATGGTGCTTTATACCTCAGTCAAGATTCTTTCACTTACAGTAGAACTTCGATAACTCGAAGTGCACGGGACTTCGATAATGACTTCGAGTTATCGGGGTGTTCGAGTTTTCGAAGTTGAAGAATGACGTCACAATGTAACTTTCATTTCTTTCAGAGAAATGTTAGATGGTGTAAAACTGTTTACTGATACACAGGTGTAATATGTACCGGTATTACATAAAAAAATAAATGAATTAAAATCAAATTATTAATTATGTTTTTATAAGGACTGATGGCGACAACAAACGCATACATGAAATACACAAAATGTGTATTACCAACACATGACCGTAATGCATTCAAAGAACTGAATCAGATAAACATATTCATGTACATTGTATGTTATAATAAACAAAACAAGACGCATGTTTTATAAAAATTATAAAACTAGTGTGCCTACCACGTGTTAGTCATTAAAACCCAGCTTAAATCACCTGAACATTTATTGTTGTCGCCAGCGGCACATAACTCGGCTTCTACTGAGGGCGAACACAGTTACACTTCATCGCCCATTACGGCACAGAGTACTAATCCTTTAATTGATACTCATTAATACAGTAGCAAAACCTTTGATCTGTACCACTTCTCCAATCATTAATCGGATTATACGGAAGAATTATAGCTAATTGTCGATTAATTACCGTGTTCTCACTGAAACAATCTATTGGTCACTCATTGTTAAAAATATTTCGAGTTTTAGAAGGTTGTTTTTCCTATAATTTTTAATTTTGCACCTTCAAATTACTTCGAGTTATCGGGGGTATTCGAGTTACAGGAGTTTGAGTTATCGAAGTTGTATTTATATAGTTTATACAGAAAATCGGTCGGGACAAAATTATTACTTCGAGTTATCTGTGGTATTCGAGATATCGAAGTTCGAGTTATCGAAGTTCTACTGTATATCTAGACAGCCAGTCCTAAAATAGTAGAGGAAACTGGAATACCCAAAGAAACAACACTGAAGTGAACTAAGAAGATCTCTCACACTAGGTATTGCCAGAGTAGGATTCAAACCTAGACAAGGAGAGGCGCAGTGATCCATAAGCATGCTTTAGATTGCTTGGCCACCTTGGTCCTCTAAATTTTAAGATGAAAACAAGAAATCAAAACTTAATACAAAAAAATTCTACATAAATCCCAAAAGAACTATTGGCCATTTGTGTTATCCAAGTCCCCAAGTTTGTGTGATTATGTGAGATGCATTAATATTTTAAAATCTACACTACCATCCATAAATAACTATATATATATATATATATATATATATATATATACAAGTTTATAGTTTACATAGGTTATATCATAATCATCATGTCAAATTTAATCTATCTGAAACATTGAAAGTGATATCTTAAGTTAATGATCTAAAAGTATTAAACACAGTTGATTTTCTGGAAAAACAGTTTTCTTGGAATTTTGGGAAATTTTAGAATGGCAGTGTATTGCCAGATTATTACTTATAAAAGATTTCATATAATTTCCAGCATCAATAGCAGATATTGATACAAGATAATATGTTTGACTTACGTGACAAGTTTAAAAGTGTCTCGATACATGGTAAATATTTTGGTTATATGTTTGACTTACGTGACAAGTTTAAAAGTGTCTCGATACATGGTAAATATCTTGGTTATATGTTTGACTTACGTGACAAGTTTAAAAGTGTCTCGATACATGGTAAATATCTTGGTTATATGTTTGACTTACGTGACAAGTTTAAAAGTGTCTCGATACATGGTAAATATTTTGGTTATATCACTGAGCTGTTCCCGCTCCATTGCACAACCGCACTGAATAAAGGACAATATTGCTTCTGTGTAAGCCATAGACTTGGCAAGGCGGTCAGTCTGTAAAAAAAAACCATAAAATAATCTTATAAAATTACTTATAAAATGTGATTATTTAATGAAATGTGGTTTTACTTTAAAAACATTTGATCACCTGGAAATTGGCAACCAGAATTACACCCAATCTTGATTTCAAAAATTAATATCAAGGCATAAATACTTTAGCTCATGCCTATAATGTCTAATGATGGCAATAACACTAGAAATAGCTGACACTATTATTGTCTCATCCAAGCTTAACCAACCCCCAACCCCCTTGAGTGTCAGAGACAATGGTAATATGTATGGGTGATTCAGTGATGTCTATATAATAAATTACAGTCAAACCCCCTACTTTTAAAGGCCAGTAAAATTTCATCTCAATTGCTCTTTATTCCATTATTTGAACTTGTACTTAAGAACCACCCGCCATAAGGGTCACTTATAAGGTTCCCTCAGGTGGCCTTTATAGACATGTCTGACTGTAGTTTAGATTAAGAGGATTAACCATTTTAACAGTGAAGATGATAAAGTATATCATTAAGACACGGATTATACTCACCAAACTGTCTGCATAATGCTTCAGCTCTTTTGCTTTTGCTAAATGGCAATCTGCAGACTCTAATCTGTACAAAAATAAACAATGTAATTAATATTATTATAATGATTATTTCCATTACTGTTGTTACTGTCATCATCATAAACATAAACCAGTCATGATCATCATGATCATCATCAACCAGTCATCATGATCATGATCATGATCATCATCATCATCAATCATCATCATCAACCAGTCATCATCATCATCATCATCATCATCATCATCATCATCATCATCATCATCATCAACCAGTCATAATCATCATCATCATCAACCAGTCATCATCATCATCATCATCATCAACAACCAGTCATAATCATCATCTTCATCAACCAGTCGCCATCATCATCATCATCATTATACTACATAACTACTGATGAAGAAGGTAGTGGTGGTGTATTATTATTTAGCTGCATATATGATGATGTTGATGATGATGATGATGATGATGATGATGATGATGATGATGATGATGATGATGATGATGATGATGTAGTTGTGTTGTAGTGGTGGTGGCGGTAATGGTGATAGTGATATTATATTGTGATTATGGTTGTTTGATGATGATGATGATGATGATGATGATGATAATATGATGATGGCGACTATGACGACGTATTCTTTTTCAAAAACACAAAATACACTCACAATATCAGAACTCAGCAAAGTCCAATCAACACCCACCCTCATATCAATAAACTAGTCATGTATAGCTGTAATAATACTGATAGGGCTTTAAAATAATATTTAGTTCATTGATATCAATAAAGACGTATCACTCCCACTACAGTAGCGTTGTAACTAGGTATCATGATTTATAACTGAAACAAAACACACTTCCTCTCAACTTATCAACACTCCCTCTAAACTACTTGTAACAAAATCTACATATAACTGATACACAGCTCACACTTTCAATATATCAATGACAAGCATTACAGGTCACAAGTAACACAGATATCACTACACTGCACAGACCAATCAAAATTTAGCCCAGACCAATCAAAATCTAGCCCAGACAAATCAAAATTTAGCCCAGACCAATCAAAATTTAGCCCAGACAAAACAAAATTAAACAACTTTTCCAGGACACTTATCATTTCAGGACATAATTACAACAACTTATCACTGATCTTGAGAATGATATGTATGATACGTCTGATATGAGAGTACCAGTTATGACTTTTTACATTAGGTAAAATAGCATATTTGAGCTGAATGGTTTCCTTCAATTGTAAATAACCATATCAAACAGATTTCAGCAAAAAATTAGTGTAATAAAGGCATGTTTTGACCAGAATATATTCCACAGTCATTTTGAAATTTTAATTTGTTCTTTTTTTTTAATTTTAACATGGTATTGAACTTTTTTCTCAAATTCAAGCAAAAACTAAATTAAATGACTTTTCAAGAAAGAAGACAAATTTCATGACTAGTCAAGTTCTGTATGAACCCTACACCAGTTACAAATGTATGTACACAATGACTTTGGAAACAGCAACCTAGGACTTTAACCAACTAAGAAACAAAAACAAACAAGCTAATTCAGTGAGTTAGGATCTCCCATCAATAGGTTCTTTTTTGTGGTTTGCACTTATATTCAAAGGGCCATAACTCCCAAGAAAATGAGCAAGCCAACTCGGGTAGATTATACATGTATCTCCTATTAATGCTTGCACCAAATTGTGTACTCCATAGTTTTGGAGAATATACTGCAGACAAAATGTCTAAACAGATAACGGATAGAAAGACAAAACTTCAAATTTAATAACATCCTCTTTCTCCAAAATATTGTAGCTCAATTGGTAGAGTGCTCACTTCATATATGGGAGGCCATGGGTTCGAAACCATGGCAAGTTTAAGAACTTTCTATGACCATTGCCCAAGTGCACTGCAAAGGTGAAAACTTCTGCCACTTCATCTATAGCTGGTGATGTCTTAATATAAGGTAAAACCCCATTCAGTTAAACTATCAATCCTATTTCTTCGAAAGGCAAAGGCTTGGATAATCACACATACTAAGACCACTAATTATAAAATCATTGAAAACACTGATTGATACCACAGCAAGCAGCAAGAACTGAGTATTTCCCGTTATTAAATAACTGACTGGCCTTAAATGTCACAATGACAAGAAATTAAACTAATTATGCAATCAGCCATAATTCCCACAAGTGCTTCAAATCATACGACATAACATATTGTGACATTTAGAAATCTGTACATACATATATACATCAATAAACACAATCAAAAATCAGCTCTAAAGATAATCACTTTTAACTGACTACCTGTATATGAAGGGCAGGGCTTGATTTGCCTTGATCCTGTCTACAAGGGCCTCTCTCAAGGGTAACAGTAAAGTTATAGCTTTCATGAATGTGCAAAATTTATATAAATTGATTGTAAAAGGCATATTAAAAGATGGCTTTTCAGCTACATCCAACTTTTAAATTCAAATATAAAATGATTTTTTAATAAACAAATTAATTTGTTTGTTTATTTATTTATTTATTTATTTATTTATTTATTTATTTATTTTAATTTAATTTTTTTTGTTTAAATAATTTTTATGAGATTTTTAAATTCAATACTCAAATTACTTTTACAATTACAATTATATCTTTATAATTTCACATAATAGTTTCATTAAAATTGTTTCAAAATAGAATCAAAGCTTAAAGAATAATATGGAGGGGGTGAAACATGAAGAGAGTTGAGTAATGGTGTTTGACGTCCCAGTCAAGAATATTTCACGTTTATCAAGACATCCCCAGCTATAGGCGAAGGTGCAGAAATTTTGCCCAAGCGTTGCGCTTACGGCATTATACAGCAGGGTTCTTTATTGTGCCAAGCCTACTCTGACACGGGAACTTGTTTATTTTAAGTTTTTTTTCAGAAAGAACCGTGACTTTCATGTTCATTTCGTAATGCCGAGTACTTGGCAAAAGAACAGTCACTACCCACTTTCAAGTCTTGGGTCAGTCCCGGTCAGAGTTCAAACCCACGACTTTCCACTTACGGAGTGAGCACTCTACCAACTGAGCTACTGCAATGTTAAGAGATGGAGAGAGGAGGAAAGGGCAATAGGTACACAAATCAAAGAAAAACTTTATGTAAATAAGGTAGACAGTGTAACAAGATATTTAGAGTTTTCCATTATATTTACAGCTGATCTGTATAAATGATTACACACTGCAGTAGAAAATACTACAACAGTCTGTCTGCCTCACTCAGCCTGCTGCTTCTTGATTCAATTACTCTATTGTTACTATATATATATATTATATATATATATATATCATACAACTTTTGGTTAATTGATTTAATGGATTTTATGTCTCAGTCAAGAATATATCACCAATATCGAAATGCACCAGCTATCGATGAAGTAGCAGAAATTTTTTACATTGGAGCAATGTGCAGGGAGGGTTCTGTAATGTGCCAACATGCCATGACATTAGGCATCAGTTTTTAAGGTCTCTTCGGAAGGACTCTGTGACGGACTCTGCGACAATCATTTCTAAATGCTGAAAGCTTAGTGAAAGAACAGTCATTAACTATTTTCAAGTCTAGGTCAGACCCTGGCAGGTGTTTAAACCCATGCACTCCCACATATAATGCGAGCACTCTACCATCTGAGCTACGATTGTTACAATTTCTGGGAAGTGTAAAATTCTGACAACGGTGTGGTAATTCAGCCATATCAGACTATTAAGTGATCTGATGACTACCATTCTATTAAGACACTATCTGATACGCTAACCGGTATAAACAATCTATCAGATTGAGGCTAAGCTTCGGATTTAGTCGTCACTACAATCCCAAAACCAACTATTAAATAACTTGATTACTATACCATCAGTTAATTAACAGAAAAAAAGGTGTGAAAATGTCAATATGTAGTATCAAAATTGATTTTTTTTTAATCCCGTTTCTAATATGGATTTTTTTCCTGCTATTATTATAAATTTGATACCGGTTAAACTCATAATGGTGTAAAGCAAGGAGTGTGTAATGTTTGATTGCATGTATACAATCACTGGGAGTGTTCCATATTCACTACAACATTAAGAGTGGGCTTTTTTTTAATATTTGTTTATAAATCATGATCATTTACATTACGCATTTATCTATCTATCCAACATCAAATCTATTAGTTTTGTTGCTTTATTTATGGTATACGTGTGGGGTTTTTTTATGTGTATACATATTGTTTTTTTTTTTTTTTTTTTTTTTTCATTTCATTGTTAGTCAAAGTACTTTTTTTTTTTCATTTCATTGTTAGTCTAAGTACTAAAACAAGAATGAATCAAAGAATCACCTACATGTATATCCCTATATTGATAGTACTTGTAGGACTACACACAAGAGGGGAAGCACTGTGTGCAGTGATGTTGTTATTTTTTTAAAACTAACTTCTGCCTTTTAAATTGGAAAAAAATTTGAAGTTTTGAAATACAGCAAACTGCATAATGGCATGTTTGCAATAACTTAGGATCTTCATTGCAAAGATATTTTATTGTGACAATATTTAACATTTTGTGGGTAATGACAACTAGATTTTCACTGTTGTATTGGGGATTTCAGTGGTCAAATTGGAAAAATTTAGTCATTTTTCCCCAGGGGAAACTATCTTTATTCGGTAGTAATTTAGGCAACAAAATCATTGGTGTCTGTTTACAGATCAAATCACTTCTCACCACCTCGGTTTGAATCCTACTCAGTAGAGATCCTAGAGTGAAAAGTTTCACTTTAGAAAAGAAGTTGTAATCGTAATGAATAACTAAAATGTGTAAAGATTAACTGCAGGCCTAGACTTATTTTTAGAATCCGTAACCTACTGGACCGTTGTAAATCTTAATATCCCTGGAGCTATTAAAATATTAGACCAGTTTCTGATACCGACTCATATGTTTCAATCTTTTATGAATATTGGCTACAATTCTGACTCTACTACTCAATACAGTACACCCAATCTTCATTATTCTAATATTAGGAGCAAAATAATTTTACCTTTCTTCTATGGGTTTAATGGTAAATCGACTAGGTTCCACATGGGCTTCCATATCACCTTCCCTGTCATAGAATGTCTCCACTGACGATAACTGTCCCTCGCTACTTGTCGTAACACTCGGAAGCTGTTCATCCTTAAAATAGAAGATAAGAAAAATATGGTTACAAAATGTTTATTAGAAAATGACTACAGCAATAAAGATGTAACAAACAAGAAGTGTCTTGGTGGACGGATAAGTGGACAGACAGATGGACGAAAAATTTGGAATTTGATATCCCCCCCCCCCTTTCTTTAAAAGGCAGGGGATAGTAAACAAAGGAAACATTAAAAGACAAAAGATACTACTGATTATAAAACTTTGAACTGACACTGGTTTTAATGACAAAATGGTATCCAGGGATGCGGTGGTGTTTAAGTATTATGTGTAGGGACCTAACCGCAAAAAAGCAAACATTTTTATAACCAGTTCAAAGATTTCAAACCCTATAATACAAACCCTATAATATGTTCAGTTTGTGCAGAAACTGTTTTAATCTTAACAAAGCAAATGTGGAGGGGAGCGTGTGATTGTGGTATAAAGGTGTCAAGATAATTTTATTTATACCAAGGTGGTCATTTCTGGATTCTGGAGTTGTGGAGGAAACACCGAGTGCTTGGAGAAAGTTTACAAACTCTCAGACTAGGAGTTGAGTTGAGTAATGGTGTTTAACGTCACTTATAGGTTCACTTATATCGAGACGTCGCAGGTTCTTTATCGTGCCCAGCCTATCGTGACACGGGACCTCGTTTATTTTAAGTTTCCATCCAAAAAATCTATGACTTTCATTTCGTAATAAAAGTGCTTGGCGAAAGAACAGTCACTACCCACTTTCAAGTCTTGGGATGGACTGGTAGGGGTTCAAACCCACAATCTCCCACTTACGAAGCGAGCACTCTAGGATCTGTACTGACTGAGAACCGAACATCAACATCAGTAGCAGTGTTATGTAATAAGTGAAAATGATAGAATGTTTTTATACTTAAGGATTCGGTTTATTTTGGGTCAAGTTGTAAATTTGTTAAAACTGTAAATCCATATAGCATACCTTAATTTCAAAATCTGATGAGGGTTTGTCTAACTCTGTATCTTCTGTAATAAGATTTTTGGATTTTTTAGGAAGCTGGCCGTTATGTTGACTAGAGTTACTACTGGTACTATCATGCCGGTCCTTCTTCTGTGACCTTTCGTCCCACTTTCTATCCCACTTATGATCATCTTCATGACTTTCTTCCCTGTTAAAAGTTAGAAACGATAGAGTTTAAACATTATTGTTTTTCTTTTTTAGAATGCTTTTTTCTAAATAATTTGGATCTTAACTATGTATACTGGGGTTTAAAATTATGTTTTTTCTTTTTTAGAATGCTTTTTTCTAAATAATTTGGATCTTAACTATGTATATTGGGGTTCAAGATTATGTTTTGTAATGGAAGGTCCAGGACATTTTGACTTTATTTTTGGCAAGTCTGCACCATTCACAATTCAAAATCTTATGGGGTTTCTTCACAATCAATTTGCCAATTTTCACAATTTAAAAAAATTTCAATTTTAAAACCAGTATATTTGGAAGTTTTTCTTTATCACAATTTTGACCATTATGAATTCACGATGCTAATTATCACATTTGCAAGGGGCCATGACCCCATTCACAAAAGGGTGAGAGAGAGAGAGAGAGAGAGAGAGAGAGAGAGAGAGAGAGCAACAAAACCAGTGTTCTTGAATAACCTTTGAAATATCCATTGTAAAATGGTCATTATGCTTGTGTACTACAAATCATGACATGGTTAAAGTTTTCAGGCGACAAGCCTCGGATCCTTAAATAACCTTTGAAAATTCTATATACAGTGACCAATTGGCTTGTTTACTACACAGACAAGCCCATGATTCTAGAGTCCTTAAATAACCTTTAAAATATTTATTATATAGTGGTCAATATGCTTGTTTACAACACATGGTCAAAGCTTTCAGACAAGCCCATGATTCCGGAGTCCTTGAATAACCTATATAGTGGTCAATATGCTTGTTTAATATGCATGGTCAATGACCAATAAGAGATCATATGTATATATAATTTCTTTAACTGTTTATAATGGATCAAACTAAGAATCTCTCCAGGGAAAATTACCAGACGTCATAAAATTCTATCACCTCCATAAACAGGATTACAGGAATCATCGTAATGGGAGCCATTCATGTCCGATATATAGAGAATCTTACATGAGTGATTATATAATATTGAATTTATTATTAATCAAGTTGAATAAACTTTCATGCAACAAGCCTTGTTCATGTTGCATAAACATTTTATTAAAGGAATTAAAAAAAATCAATATTACATAAACATGCATGTAAGATTCTGTTTATTCCATTTTTTTTGTATCGGTAAAATATTTTCTCAGGTATTTCAGAGCAGTCAAAATGGCTACAAAACCAGAAGTGACGATACTGCAAAGCCTTAATTTATGCCAGCTAAAATATGATGTCATAATGTGTTACAACAATCATATGGCGTCATAACCAAGGATATATATAGCAATGTTGCGTGTGTGTAAACATGAGTTTATTGTAACAAATTAGCGGGTTAATCAAGGTTAAACTAAAATTATTCCTTGTCAGGATAAAACTCTTGGACTCCCCTCAGTTGGAGGTAAACTTATCAATGTACCACTGACATGTTATAACTTTGCAGGGTTTTAGAAAGTTCATTAAACCCACAAAATGATTAACTGATTGTTACAATTGAATTTTACAATGTTATATAAACTAGATAATGGACAGCAGGTGGAACTGCAACCTCTGCAACTGCTGTCTCAGTGATCTAGCACCGAAAACCCCCCCCCACCCCGATACAGGTTATTATAAAGCAGACATACACACTGCAAGTCTTGGTCACATCGGGATAGTCTAGTGTGTGTGATCTGGCTGACACTAGCACCAGTGCAAAATGATACAAACTTGTAACTTACTAAGTCAGTTACAGTGTTTAATATCGCAAGTTTTATAAAGATATTGATTTCTGATTCAATGTAAAATTCTCTTGGATTAGGGATGTTTTTACACATTGTACATTTCTCTAATTTATCAACATGACCTATCAGTAGAGATGTGTACATGTTATATAATCTCAATCTAAGTTGTTTATTTTTAGCCTGAAGTTATTTATTTGTACATACTAAGTGCATTGTTGATTTTACAGTTCATATCATGTTAAATGTTGTTTGTTTACAAACAGCACTAGATGTTATAGTGTGTCAAGTCTGACCTGGCTGTTTGACCTTTCACTGAATATTCCAACAGACATGTTTTAGTATTTTAAGTAGACGTAATTCATTTTTATATGATTAATCTTTTATTGTGTTTTAGTGCATAATATTTGTTTTCAAACATAAATAGTGTCTCATAAGTCTTTTATAGATTGGATGTCATAATCTTATGTATATGTAAATATTTTAAATGTACTATATTGTTTTATGACATGTGACACTACAATAAAATATTTGTATTTGTATTTGTATTTGTATTTGACATATCCATTGTATAACTTAAAGGGGTTGTATAATGCTGAAATATAAGGAAAGATGATAGTTATACTGGGTATGGGGTAATTATGGTAATGACACACACTGTGTTACCTAAATCACAGTCTATAAGCCCAATCTAGTTAAAGGTCAAATGGCCATGTCAATAACATTGACATTTACTTATTTATTTATTTTTTTTTTTTATTCAATGAATTTTTGGTTTTGTTTTCTATTTGTTGTTTTATTAGTTTGTTTCTTTATCTAAATATTTTTGTAAAATTACTGGTATAAAATTTAGCAACTGAACATGCTGTATGCTTGCCAATTCACGGCAGAAAAATAAACTAAGGCATACAAAATAATTCCTTAGCTAAATTTGGTAAAATATATTTTGGTCCTTTCGGTATCTTTTCGATATCTTGAAATAAATTTTGGTTTCACAATTTTGGTCAAAGCACTACTGATGAGAAATCGTATTCATAAATGGCTGTCTAGTGCTGTAAAATAAAAGCTGGTATAATATGTAAGTTTATATGAATTTTTTTTTTTTTAACTGATGAAACTTTAAGTCCATGAAACTTGACACGGTTTATTATCATCAGTTATCCTGACACTAAACTGGGTCAAAGTATTTCTATTTACTTGGTTATGAGGAATCAATGCCACTTTCATAATTAATTAATTACACTTTCTACCGGATGTGTTTTATAACAGATTATAGATTTTAGTGTCAAGTTCTCATGTTTTAAAGCATTTGTGAAGACTGTAAAATTTTTTCTTGTTCCCTGAATGAGACCAGGGTCCTAAACTTAAGCATCAGAAAGGGCAAAAATTGTGTTCTGAGATAGCACATATGCTGAAGTTATAAAGTGTGCTAAGTTTGACCTGGCCATTTGACCTTTAATTTGATTATTAGATTAGGCTAATAGACTGTGTGATTAAGGTAACATTGCATGTTTCATTACCATAACCACTCAGTACCCAGTATTACTATCATCAACATGTAGCTCCTAAGTTGGATATACATGTATCTGTTTGAATATTCAAATTAAAGGTCAAACGACCAGGTCAAACTTGATGCACTATACTCTGAACCTGTTAACTTTGGGCTAGTGCATGTATGTGTAGAATACTTATAACAATTTGAACGTAACTCATAACTTGTAAAATCTATAACTTGTTTCAACAATATGGTTTAAGTCCATCAATTATTTTCTGATAATCAATTCTGAATTTTTACTAATTGATCAACACTAAATAATAGTCTGAATTATATGGATAAAGAGTGAGTGGCAGTATGTCATATGTACTCTGATTGTGCATACACAACATTTATTGATGACCTTGCCATGTTATAACTTTCTCTTAACTTACATAAAACTAGGGATGTAAAGCTATATCATACAACTATTTCTCACACCTGTGACATGGAAATCCCTTGTTTTTACCCATGTGGGATTTCCTTTTCTTCCATATCTGCTCATGTAAGATAGGGTTTTTCCCCATGTGAGATACGCGCATCTCACATGACTACGTGACCTTTAGTGACGTCACAATCAAAAGACAATTACATGACGTCATTATGTGGAGAATATGACGTCATCTTGCGGGAAAATGACATCCAATTCTTCAAAATTTAGAAATTTTGAGTGTGTTTCAAATGTTAAATATTTCATTTTTGAATGAATGACTTTGTTTTTTAGTTTATACATTTTGTATAAACCAAAATCTGGTACAATCTTTCCTATGGTCAAATTTATTTTAAAGTAAAATGTCGAATTACAAAGTTAGATTTTACAAATATGGCGTCGATGTCTATGTTAATTGTACTTGAAGCTAAATATTGGCACTAAAATGGAAGAAAAATAATCCATTATGAGTTTATCCATGTAGGATAGGGAAATCTCACCCGAGGGATTGAACATTTCAGTCAGAGACGAGGCAAGCCTCGTCTCTGACTGAAATGTTCAATCCCTCGGGTGAGATTTCCCTATCCTACATGGATACTCATAATGGATTCTTATAGTCTCATCCTAGGGTTGAGACAGGCTACACACTGAACTTCATGGGTAGGTATACCTTGTCTCAACCAACAAATTCTCATGTCACAATCACTTACACATGCTTAATGATGACGTCATAATCATTTTACGTGAGAACGTCAACAAACAAGAGGCCCAATAGGGCCTGTACCGCTCACCTGGGCTGTTAACAGCACAAAAACACAATAAATACTACATTTAGGGAGCAATAACTCTGATGTGGATATTAAGATATTTATGAAACTTGCTACTCGCATCTCTGACCTTGACCTTTAAACCAATGACCATAATCTATATATTAAAATGATCATTGTATCAATACCAACAATATTCTAATATACATACAAAAAGTTTATAGTTTTCGAGATAATGAACCATTTTTGGTATTGTTTTGCAACCCTGACCTTGACCTTTGGACCCATGACCTTTTTCTATACATCAAAATGATCGTTGTATCAATACCTACAACATTCTTATAAACATGCTTATACAAAAAGTTCATAGTTTTCAAGATAATGAACCATTTTAGTATTCTTTTGCATCTTTGACCTTGACCTTTGAACCAATGACCTTAATCTATATATCAAAATGATCGTTACATCAATACCAACAACATTCCAATATACATGTCTATACAAAAAGTTTATAGTTTTCAAGATAATTAACGATCTTGGTATTGTTTTGCTACTGTGTGACCTTGACCTTTGGACCCATGACCTTTTTCTATACATCAAAATGATCGTCGTATCAATACCTACAACATTCTAATATACATGCTTACACAAAAAGATCATAGTTTTCAAGATAATGAACCGTTTCAGTATTGTTTCGCATCCGTGACCTTGACCTTTAAACCAATTACCTTAATCTATATATCAAAATGATCGTTACATCAATACCAACAACATTCAAATATACATGTCTATACAAAAATTTTATAGTTTTCAAGATAATTAACGATCTTGGTATTGTTTTGCTACTGTGACCTTGACCTTTGGACCCATGACCTTTTTCTATACATCAAAATGATCCTTGTATCAATACTTACAACATTCTAATATACATGCTTATACAAAAAGTTCATAGTTTTCAAGATAATGAACCATTTCAGTATTCTTTCGCATCTGTGACCTTGACCTTTGAACCAATGACCTTAATCTATATAGCAAAATGATCGTTACATCAATACCAACAACATTCCAATATACATGCCTATACAAAAAGTTTATAGTTTTCAAGATAATTAACGATCTTGGTATTGTTTTGCTTCTGTGACCTTGACCTTTGGACCCATGACCTTTTTCTATACATCAAAATGATCGTTGTATCAATACCTACAACATTCTAATATACATGCCTATACAAAAAGTTTATAGTTTTCGAGATAATAAATAATATTAGAAAGGTAAAAAATTAGGTCATGACCTTCATTATTGACCTTGACACCATTTTGAAGGTAATTACAAGAATATGTCAAAACTGAAAACCCCATGTCATTATCTGGTCATATAGTCAAGTTATAACAATTTAAAAACATTTTACGATTTTTGCAAAATTAAACGCAAAAACGCGTAACCTATTTTTAAACCAAATTTCATGAAATGAACAAACTTATAGGTTAAGACTATGTAGAATCCAAATATCACATCAGTTTTTGCCTCCAATGAGTGGTTCAAGAGAAGAAGATTTTTTAGGTTTTGTCTATTTTTAGTAACAGCGGCCATCTTGGATATTTGATCGCCATGATTTGAACAAACTATAGTTAGACTCTGTCAAGGACCTTCCATGGCAAATTTGGTTTCAGTTGGCCCAGTAGTTTCAGAGGAGAAGATTCAAGTTTACTGACGCACGCACGGACGCACGCACGGACGCACGCACGCCTCGCCATGCCATAAGCTCACATGGCCTTTGGCCAGGTGAGCTAAAAATGATTACGTCATTTTTAGCAGGCACGGATGGTGACATGAAAACTGAACATGTTATGCATTTGTTTTTGTTTACAAATCAAATGTGTTAGAAAAAGAATCCTACACCAGTAACAGGGTAAGGCAGAGATATCTCAAACTTGGATGAATATTTTCAATGTCCAGAACTTGCTAAAGCTTGTTCTGGACAGGAAAATATTCGTCCTCATTTGAGATATCTTTTTTCTTACCCTGTTACCGGTTTAAGATTCTATAAATATCATGATACATTTTTGTATGGTATGGTTTATGATATAATCATGTATGTATCACGGTACACCAATCTGGAAGTTTACCCCAATTTTACATTCTTGATACCATATCTAAACTAGCATATCCAAAAAACTTCATTCCAGTGATGTAAAGTAATACATTTCTGACAGAAATATCACCTAGCTTGCCTTTAAAATAATTTAATGCCGACATTCACACTTGTATGGGGAGGGAAGGCATTTTTTTAAGGTCCTCTGTAGCTCATATTGGTAATCTCATTTGTCTTCAAATTACCATTAAAAAATATTTACCCTACTTCTCAAGTGCTCATTTTGCATTGTGACCCCAAAAATATCTATCTAGAGACATAGTCACATAATGTAAACCAACTTCATTCACAGATATTAGCTTACGCGATTCTCTTATTAAAACCATTTCATGACTATTAACTTTCGCGATATGGAAATAAGCTGAATATTTGGTATTAATAAAACCATTTTCGTTAACAAATTCACAAAGATTAACTTTCGCGATTATTTTGTCCTCGCAAAACATTCGAAAGTTAATCGCACGCAAATAAAAGTTAGTTTACAGAAGGAACAAGAATGATGATTTCGGCTTCATGAAGATCATCCAGTCCATATCCAGCTGAAGTGATTCAAGATTCTAAAATTTAAAATAGTCTCAGGTCTTCCTTCAAAGTTTAGAGGTCCAACCATGTTTCCGACTCTTTAAAATTGAATTTGACTACTACCTTTCAGGAAGAAAACAGTTGTGTTTTATATGGTTTGACTCTGAAATTTTGTAGTCTGCCAATTTGACCCCTGAAAATCAACAGTCAAATGGAAGCACTGACTTTACAACAGCTACAAGACTTTTTTTTAAATACAGTTGAATCTCGTTATCTCGAACTCGGATATCTCGAACTACCGGATATCTCGAACTTTTTTAAAAAGTCCGAACAGAGTTGTTCTTTATTAAACCAAAATCACTCCGGTTATCTCGAACTCGGATATCTCGAATTATCGGATATGTCGAACAATATTTTCGTCCCCGTGAATGAAAATCCTAGGAAAATTACACTCGTTAACTCGAACAAAAAATTTAGGAAAATTAAATTTGTTAACTCGAACAAAACATTTAGGAAAATTAATTTGTTACTCGAACAAAAAATTTTGAGAAATCAAATTTGTCAGCGCCAACAGATTTTTTGGTAGAAAAAACACATTCCGACACAAATAAAATATTTGACTGTCGGCCTCGTGTTGATTTTTTAAAATTATAACATTGCACTGACCTCCCAATTTCCTTAAGCCCTTAATTATTATCCCTTGCATAAGCAATTAAACCATCATGGGGATTAGCAGGTGTTATAATTACTGCCAAGCTGAACATGGCTTCCGAAAACGTGTGATGTGAACATTACTCAATACAACCGGAAGCTTGGGATGATTAAAGTACACAAGCGAAACTGGTATGGAGACCAAAGCGGACTCCACTATTTGTCGGCTAATAACAAGTAACAGATAATCTCCCGATTTTTTATATACTACATTCTCAATTATAAATGCAAATAATAAATAATGCAGTTTTTATGTCATGTTTGAATACATACGATATAGGAGAAACCGGCAATATACAGTTTGACAAGATAAAACCGAAAGCGACTTCCGGTAGGCGTGTACGAGTTACTTCCCTTTTGTTGTCGTTTTTAACATCGGTTATCTCGAACTCCGGATAAGTCGAACTTTTTGCATTTCCCCGTCGAGTTCGAGATAACGAGAGTCAACTGTATGATCTAATTTGAGCTAAGTGTACTATCTGGATGGTCAAAAGGAAGCTGAAGTCACTGTTTTTTTATCATATGGTTCTTAAAACAAGAAGACAGAAATTCTATATATCAACTTTCTGTAAAACAGTTAGATGTGGCCTCATATACAGTCAAACCTGTCTATACAATATTATATAGGGAATCATTTCATGAAGGATTTATGAATAGGTGACTTTCATGCTAGTTTTATATAAAATAAAATTATTAGTAGCCAAATTTCCAAAATTTGTGAAAATATAGTCTTTTTAAAGTATTTTTTCACAAATAGCCAAATTTCCAAAATTTGTGAAAATATAGTTTTTTTACAGTATTTTTTTCACAAACATGCTAAAATAAGGGGGGTTTTTTGGAAAAAAAATTCTAAGAAATTTTTAACTAATGATAATGCAGACTAACAGGAATGGAAACAGGTTCAAAAGGAGATAATAGGATCTTACACCGGCAACAGTGTAAGACAGATATCTCAAACAAGGATGAATATTTTGTCTAGAAAGAGCTTTAGCAAGATCTGAAAATATTCATCGGAGTTTGAGATAATAGGATCTCAATTAACTGGGTTTTATAGGCAAGTGTCCCTTATACAAAGATTACTATTCATACAAATACTACTACAAATACATATATTGTATATATAGATATATATATGACTTACTCAGTCTGTATCACAGAATCACTTGCTGTCCTTTTAGAGGCAGACTTAGTAGCAGATTTACGACGTTTTGAAGAAGTTTCATTCCTATCGCAATCCACTTTGCGTTTGGAGGATTTTACACTACAAGTTGTATGAGAAGTAGCACTTAATTGCGAAGTTTGAGAGGAAAATGACGAATCAAGTTTACTTTTTGGCGAGGACAAATCCGGTTCATCCAAACTTGGCATAAATGATTCAGTGTCAAGCGAATGTTTCACTTCCGACAACTCTGTATTTGAAAACACATCTTTTCCACCAGAGTTATCTAAATCATCTAAATTGCCCAATAATGATAAATCTATTTGCACAATAATGGAAGGCGTTCCATCAATAAACGTCAATCCATCATATTTTTTGTCCTCCTGAAGTATTTTGTCAGATTTTAATGATTTTTCAAACACTGTATTTTCCACTTTTTCCGCTGCCGCCGATGATGATGATGACGTTGATGATGTAATGATTGGGGTTTTATCCAATGATGAGGTTAAAGCAGTGGCTATTTTATCTGGTATATGTGGTATTGGTGATAATGGTTTAAATGTAATCATTTCTTGTATGTCCTTATCCATACTCAAATTACTACTAGAATTATCCTTCTCATTTTCCTCGTTTTCTTTATTCTCACTACGTTTTTTATCTTTATGTTTTTCCCTATCCTTTGTCTTACTGTTACTATTCTTCTTGGAGTTTTTCTCACTTTTCGTCACTTCTTTTGCACTTTTCCCTGAATTTTTATTCTCACTTTTCACATACTTTCGTTTTTCACTTTTCTTAGAAGAACTCTTTTCCTCCGTTGCGGAATTTTTCCTAATACACACATTATCAGGCTCCTTTTGCTTGGGCGTTGTTTCGCAATCGGAAAAATCTAATTTAGTTACAGCAGATTTATTATTTTTTATGATATCTACATTATGCTCCTCTCGGGCTTCCATTTTTTCCGGTGTTAAATATTCCACATCCACAAATTCTTCCTCATTATCCGATTCAATTTTCGCTTTCTGAGATTTCTTGCTCTTTTTCTCGGATAATGGCGTTATCACTTTTTTACCTACATGTTTACTCTGTTTTTTTGCCGACGGAGTGGTTTCATTTTTAGACTTATTTTTTTCTGAACTAAATCCATTTTTGGAAGGAGCGGAGTTGACTTGATGAGTCCACTTGGGAGAAGAAGAGCTAGATATGTGATTAAATGAACTTTTTGTGTCTTCCTCTTCCTCATCACTCGACCCACCCTCTGATGAGCAAATATCTTTTATTTTACCAAAAGGGTTTTTATTATTAAGAAGGTTTTTATTGCGTCTGTTAACATGATCAAACGGGTCCAGATCAAACTCATGATCACCATCGCTATTGTTTCCAAAGTTTTCTATGATATTTGGAATTAAATCGTCTAACAGGTCATTATTTGGATCCTCTTTGAAGCTTCCATTTAGACTTTTATCCGATATGTTGGCATTTGTAGTGAAGTTTGGGCTTGGACAGTCTGGCGGAGGTATAAAATTTCCCAGTGCCCAGCTTTTCTGTAAAATACACAACATCAAATAATTATATGAGGAGGCTTACATACAAAGAGTGTTTATTTGAGGGAAGATAGAATGTTTTAGGGATTCAGTAATAAGCAATTTGGAACACCTTTTAAAGACCTTACTACATATATACAACAGACAACTGGAATCACAGTGATAGATAATTTAAAAGAGGCGGGGTGCTATCAAATGATGCTATTTCAAGTGTTCCTCAAACAAATCTAGGAAATTTATGTTCTCCAAACCATGTGCATGACCAAAACAAAATATGATTCGCCAATGGCACATCTACCTACTCCACCCAAACAGGTTGCTCTTGTGAGGTTTCATAAAAATCTGTTAAATAATTTTTTAGAAAAGTGATGGACAAAATATTGGTGGAAGAAATGAAGTAAACACTATCAGCACCCATCCCCACCTCCAAACATCTGTTCTGATGGAACAGTTACTACATTACCCATGTCTTTTATGTACTGGGTCTGTTTCACCAGGTATTGAAGCAGACACCTCCCCACCTCCAAACATCTGCTCTAAAGGAACAGTTACTACACTACCCATGTCTTTGATTTACAAGGTCTGTTTGAATAGAAATTGAACCAGACACCTCCCCACCTATACATCCCCACCTGAAAGAACAGTGACTACATTGCCCATGTTTTTTATGTACTGGGCATGACTTGACTACCCTTTCTTCCCAAACCAATCAACCAACTCCAACTCAAATATCACACTAAATCGGAACCTTTGATGATTTAGCATTAAGTTGTATATATATTTTGTCTAAGTGCCACTATTAAGAAACTGTATCCAAAAACATGCATTTATTGTGGTTTAATATTCACATTACTAACCTTTTCGTTTGAAGGGGGCGGTGATATAAGTGGGGGTGGAGTCTTAGGTTTGGGTATTTCATCTTCTTTTTTCTTTTCTTCCTCATCGTCCGTTGAATTATCTTCACTCTCACTTTCACCTGAGCTATATTCTGAACCACTACCACTACTTTCATCTGACGACATTGATTTTAAATTACTGAAAATACAAAGACAAAAAATATATTCAGTTGCTAGGTTTCCATAAATTTAAAATAATTAGTAGCCAAATTTCCAAAATTTGTAAAAATATAGTCCTTTTTAAAGTATTTTTCTACAAATTTGCTAAAATCGGCTACTTTTTGAAAGAATTCCTCAGAAATTAGTAGCCAATGGCGATTTTGGCTACCAGGAATGGAAACATAGAGTTGTTTGTGAGATGATGCTGGTCTGGAAACTATCGCTGTCGCAAAAACTTCCCTTATCACATTACAGACCTCCTGTTTCACAATCATTTCTTAATTAAGATTTTTCAAACTTAAATCTGTATCCAAAATAAAATTTGATACTGTAATAATTTTGTCGATTTTTAAGATGTTCTGGAATTTAAGGTGTCATTTTGAAGATTAGTCGAAGTATATACACTATTATGAGAACTCACTGGTTCCACTATTTCAAACTATTTATATATGTACACTATTATGAGAACTCACTGGTTCCACTATTTCAAACTATTTATATATGTACACTATTATGAGAACTATCTGTGCACCAAAAACTCTTTTTTCCAAGAATATGAAAATATGAAGTGGAATATGATGTGTACAACATACAAAATGGATAAAAATTTTGTTTATTTTTACCATATACATACCAATGACACAGATTACCACACAAGGGTTTTATTGCAGTTAAAACTTAGATAAAACTAGTGTACTATAAAATATTGATCACCTTAACATAACAAATTACTAAATATTGAATATACACCTGTTGCCTCTTGTTATATTAACTGTAACGAGATATTAACATAAATTGGAGAGAGAGAGATAGAGAAAGAGAGAAAGAGAGAGATGTACTCATCAAAAAGCATAAAGCTAAAATATTGGTTTCCTGTATCTATAGCAATTAAGTACAGAACTGTTCAACAATTAAAATAATTTTTGAATATCTCTCTCTCTCTCTCTCTCAAAATACATATTCCATGCACAGACACAGGTAACCATATGTCACTTAAGTTTAAATTTTAATGACTTAATTGTAAGCAAATGGCCTTGCACATCAACTCTCTCTCCCTCTCTCTCTCTCTCTCTCTCTCTATCTCATAGCACTAGCTCTCAATAATACACATTACCAGGTAACCATTTGCCACTGAAAATATCTCTCTCTCTCACTCTCTCAAAATATACATTCTCCTGCAAAGAGACAGATAATCAAGTGTCACTGGAGACAAGTTAAGTTTAAAATTTAAATGTAAATAAATGGCCTTTGCACATCAAACTGTTGTTCAGTCAAGAAATGCACAATGACTTTATATATTAATTAGGCTGATACAATACATCACATCTGACAGTAGGTTTTACTGATTACAGAGAGAGTAAACCTTAGTGAGACAAGACATGTATACATTAATACTCACTGACAAGCTGTGACAATCAAGGATAAATTTACATGTACACCAAATACCTCTGATTATATACATTGATTATGTGTGTATGTATGGAGAGAGAGAGAGAGAGAGAGCACTAAAAAACCATGCTATAAAGGAATATCGCTCTCTCTCTCTCCATAATCTAGATAAAGAAACCTCTCTCTATTTCTCTCTTTCTCTCCATACAATCAGGATAAAAAAATCTCTTTCTTTCTCTCACCACACAAACACACATGCAGACAAAAAAATCTCTTTCTCTCTCTCACCACACACACACACACACACACACACACACATGCACATAAGACTTTTCCCTATTTATTTAACATGATAGTTTAATTCTTCCTATGCCACTTACAAGTTTTCAGTATAAAATTTATTTCTTTACACTGTAGTCGCTAAGCTGTTTAACAGTAAATAACGTCTACAAGATGAACCAAGAATTATCTTTATGTGGGGTTTCCCTGTGATATTGCTCAACAAAAATCAGTAGTTGATTAAAACAGTGGGCTTAGAGCTTATAAAACACTCTGATTATATTGTCATTATTGATTGGTGGAAATGACTTGAAAGTACCAATAATAATCTACTTGACATTTTTCAAATGTGCCAAAAATAACCGAAATAGAAATCAAACTTGGTAGTAATGTAATGAGCCGCTACTATAAGGCAGTAGGAGAAAATTAAGATAAGGAATTTAAGTTTAGAAAATGAATTTTCTGTCTAGCTTCTGTATATTGCCTATACCACCTGTACTAAATCTACCAGATATCTTTCTTAATTATGTAAAATAGACAATGTTGTGGAAATTTTACTTGTTGAACAAGGTGGTATGTAAACTCATCTTGGTGGCGAGTTGATTTTTTTAACTGTGCATAAAAAATGAAGTTCATATAACCTCCCATTTTACAGAGTGATGAAGTTCATATTACCTCCCATTTTACAGAGTGATGAAGTTCATATAACCTCCCATTTTACAGAGTGATGAAATTCATATTACCTCCCATTTTACAGAGTGATGAAATTCATATTACCTCCCATTTTACAGAGTGATGAAGTTCATATAACCTCCCATTTTACAGAGTGATGAAGTTCATATTACCTCCCATTTTACAGAGTGATGAAGTTCATATAACCTCTCATTTTACAGAGTGATGAAGTTCATATTACCTCCCATTTTACAGAGTGATGAAGTTCATATTACCTCCCATTTTACAGAGTGATGAAGTTCATATTACCTCCCATTTTACAGAGTGATGAAGTTCATATTACCTCCCATTTTACAGAGTGATGAAGTTCATATTACCTCCCATTTTACAGAGTGATGAAGTTCATATTACCTCCCATTTTACAGAGTGATTTAGTTCATATTACAGTATAACCTCGATTCATGGCCACCATTTGTTCAGTCAAATTTTGGCATTATAAAAGGGAGTCTCATGAAGAAAAACATACACAAAATGGATTTTGGACCAAAATTATCAAGGGGCATTATACTGCTAGGTTTTACTGTACCTCATTCTACTAATTGGGCTATCACAGTCATAGCCATTTAAAAGTCTGCCTGACAAGATTTCTAAGAACAAACTGTTCATAATGTCAGAAAATGTCAAAAATATGCTAGCAACAGATTCAGAAGTCTTATAAACAATACTATAATATTGATCCAGCCATGTATCACAAGGAATAGACTGATGATTTAAAAGTTGAAGTCTCAAATGCCTTCTACGTGTAATAAACTTTTCACAATCACTGTGAGCCTTGGACATGTAATAAAGCTCTCTTTCCAGACTTTTCACAATCACTGTTAGCCTTGGACGTGCATTAAAGCTTTCACAATCACTGTGAACCTTGGACATGTAATAAAGTTCTTCTCTTTCCAGACTACAGATCATTAATCACGGCGTCCCTTAATTAGATCAATTCTTTACCACCCTTATTGTTTTCTTCTGTTATCTACGGTAGATTTATTTATCTAAAGTCAAACCTTTCCCTTAAGGCCAAGGGTTTTCCACTCATTATATAATGTCCATTTATAAGACCCCCACCCCCACCCGTGTGTGGTCTGTATAAACAGTTAAAACTGTAATTATAACATTTAAATGTTTAAAATGATCTTTTTAAGTGCAGATAAATGACCCAGCACTTGTACTAGTACAATGTAATGCACAAAGATATATATATATACAGCAATTGGTGCACCAGAACATTTATATCCTAATTATCATAAATTCTATTTTAAAACCATTCAAATTAAATAAAGCTAGTCGGCATTATCATTATAAAATTAAAATATTACCCATTTAACAACAGTTAATTTAGTATATATATATAAGGAACTCTTAAACTTTAATGTGTTTCCTTGATTGGTCTCTTTGGACAGGTTGCCATGGTTACGACATATATTTCAAACTAAGCATGATGATTTTTAAATTAAAGTACAGATAATTGACCCGGCACTGGTATCCAATAAAAAATCAAATGTCATAACCAGTGTTCATTTTAGAAGGGGCCATGGAGTCATTGATCCCTTAGTTTACTAAATGATCCCATTGCAAATGTCTTAGTGTGCCATATTTAACATTACTTGAATGCACAAATACTGATGTTGTGGTATTTTAGAGGGATGTTTTTGAAAATGGTCATTTATGAAAAATTCTGAATTTTTGAACACTGTCAGAATTTAAACTATTATAGAGCTAGCCTGTTGTCCCTTTAAAAGTTCCAATAATATGTACATAAGCTAGGGCCTTCACATTTATGCCCCCTTTAAAACAGATTTTAGTGGTATGTAAAGACAGCTTTAACTGTATAATATTTTGAAACTCCCAAGAAGTTTTTAATCTATTACATGAAATATTGAAGTATCCCAAATACATTCAAACCTGTCTATAAAGGCCACCCAAGGAAACCAGTAAAAGTAGCCATTATAGACAGGTGGTCTTTATATACAGGTTTAAATAAAATGATCAAAGAATAATTGGGATACAATTCTACTGACCTTTATAAGCAGGTGGCACTTATATAAAAGTGGCTTTAAGGCAGGTTAGACTGAACAACAATCATAACAGAGCTATCATAATTTAAAATATATTCAAATGAACTTTGCTAGTTTCCTCGTTAAAAAAATTATAAATCATACTCATATTACCACAGCAATAGTAGTAGTAGTAGTAAAGACGATTAGAGTGGTTTTGCCTAAATCGTTGTCATGATCAGTGGTTTGGTGTCTATCGACGTCATCATCATCATCATCGTCAGAATTTGAAGCTCTATGTCTCATCAACTGGATCATAATCCATTGTAATTTTTAAGTAATGTTTTCTATATTTATCAGCCAGGTTGAGAGTAGTCATAGATCAATAGACTATAACATGTAATGCTTCTTTTTCTCTATGAACAACTCTATTGATTTTTATTGTTGGGTTTACCGCCCAAGGATGTTGATGATGACGATGATGATGACGGATGAAGGTATATGGCAGGCAAGCATCAACAGCATTTGAAGAAGTCTTCTATCATTAAATATGTGTGTGTGTGTGTGTGTGTGTGTGTGTGAACAAAAGAAACCTGTCCTTAATCAAAAATAATATGAAACAATTAACATTTCATTTAAATGAAATTAAATTTCATGAAAATAGATTTTTAATTTTTTTTTTTATTTATTTATACAAGTTAACATGATCAATTTGTGACTTTTTTTTTTTTTTTGTCACACAACATAATATTGATCTACATTGATTTCATTATTGCATTTATTTATTCATAACTGTCTTCCTGAAATTTTATTTGCCTATTGTGAAATGATTATTTTTTTTATTTTTAGTTTGTTTTTATTATTATTTTAAGATAAAATAATTAATTTTCTTAATGAAATTAAATCAAATGTAGAAATAAGATTTAAAAAGGCTGCCATAAAAATAATGACAACTAGCTGAATTTTTAATGACACCTGTTCAACAAGTGGCTTTTACCAACAAACTGGTACATAACCAAATTTTAAAGAGCCCCAACTCGTCTAGCCTTCAACTTGACATTTCTGCAATTTACACAAAACTAGAAAACTAAACAGAACAATCAAAACATATTTCAATAATTCTTTTAAATAATAATAAATTTGCTTTTAAATTATATTTATTTTCTAATGAATGAGAAAAGGTTTTTATTAATTATTGTTGCTGCTGTTGTTGGAGGGAGGATGGGCTTATATTTATTTTATTTTTATTTTTTTTAAATTAATTTCTACCATTAACATCATTACCCACAAACCTGATGGGAAATTCATTATTATTAACGGCCTGTCAAATTCAATTGGAGTCAATTCTACATCTCACTCTCCTGAATTCAATTAGGTATTGAATAAATCCTCATATTCTTTATCCAGATTAACTCCATAGAGATTCATTATATTTCTTACCAGTACTATTGGCTCATCATTCATTGTAATTTATACTCAGTTCTGAGATCATAACTTCTCATAAACACTAAAAGCTCAAAAACATTCTCTAGTTCCGAGATCATAACTTCTCATAAACACTAAAAGCTCAAAAACATTCTCTAGTGCTGAGATCATAACTTCTCATAAACACTTTAAGCTCAAAAACATTCTCTAGTTCTGAGATCATAACTTCTCATTAACACTAAAAGCTCAAAAACATTCTCTAGTTCTGAGATCATAACTTCTCATAAACACTAAAAGTTCAAAAACATTCTGTAGTTCTGAGATCATAACTTAAAGCTCAAAAACATTCTCTAGTTCTGAGATCATAACTTCTCATAAACACTAAAAGCTCAAAAACATTCTCTAGTTCCGAGATCATAACTTCTCATAAACACTAAAAGCTCAAAAACATTCACTACTTGGAACTGTGTGAAATGGAGTGAAGTAATAGTGTTTTACGCCCCCAGTTAAGATTCTTTCACTTATACTGAGGTGATCAATTTTGAGATGATGGAGGAAACAGGAGTGCCTAGAAAAAACAACCGACCTTTGGGAAGCAATTGACAAACTTTTTCACAATAAGATCTGCCAAGAGCAGCATTTGAACCAAGGTGGTGAGTAGCACTGTAATCCATTAGCACCAGCTTCAGACCGCTTGGCCACTGGAGTTGGTACTGAAGGGTTATATACAACAAAACATGTCAGGAGAACAGGGTAGACTGAAAACACATTACACTTTTATCACAATCTTCCAACATTTCACTACTGTATATCAGGAATCTTTTGTGTCAGTTAATTTTTGCAATACGGTAATCGTCATTTCAAGATATTCGTGTATTTTTATTTCTACGTCATCAGATGATGGTCAGTGCAAATGCCAGTGGTTTATTTCAAAATAAAATGTTCACAAATTTTTATTTTTGGTTCTTGTTTATCCCACGAATAGATGAAAAAATAAAGCGAACACGAAATTTTCCAGATTTACAGTAGCTATCAATGAAGGACACTGACATATGGGGGATGACATAAATTAAGTATTCCTGCACCATTGTCGAGTAATCTTAAATGACTGTGAAACATTAAACCATTAAAAAATCAAGCAAAAAACACTCAAGTAAATAAATACCCACTGACAAATGCAAGTAACATTTAAGAGTAATAAACTCAAACGTCATCCATGGAAATTCATCTATTGAAACGGAATATTGGATTACTCATCCATGGAAACGGAATATTGGATTACTCATCCATGGAAACAATTTGTTAGAACAAATCATAAATAACTATATGGTAGATTATCCTGTGTTAACCAAAATCCAGTTTAATCCAAACAAAATCTGTCGAGAAAGAGTCCAGTTACACAAGTTCTACTGTAAAATGCAACCAATACTGACAGTTAAAACAATGCAACCAATATAGGATTATGGATGGAGTTTTTTTTTTTTTTAATTTTCAAATGATTTGACCATAAAATGCCCTAATATTACTTGTTTTTCCTATTACCTTTGAATACACAACTTCAACAAGTAGTGTCGCATCAAATCTCAACATATTCACATAGATCAAAGGTCTTTACAATATCAATTAAACATCTTAAACACTGCTGTTAAAAACTAAAGTACATTTAAACCTGCCTTAAAGGCCACATCTATATAAGGGCCACTTGCTCTAAAAGACCAGTAAAAATTTATCCCAGTTGCTCTTTTTTCATGTTTGAACCTGTATATAAGGGCCACCTGGTCTTAAAGGGTTGGAAATTTTTATCTCAGTTGCTCTTTATACATGTAATTTGAACCTGTATATAAGGACCACTTTGCTCTTTATTCATGTTACTTGAACCTGCATATAAGGGCATATACTGGTTCCCTTGGGTAACCTATACAGACTGGTTTTACTATACATGTACTTTACTAGAGAAAAGTACATCCAAACTTAACAGGTGCTTCTGTACTGTAACCAGAGAGAGTACCATGACGACCAATTAACATTAATGTGTACAATCATTTAATATTACGACAGGTCGTTACTGAGTGACACATTTGAGATGGACGACTTGATTTTCCAATCTAAGTAATCAATGTATTCATCAGAAAGTGTATGATCTAGGAGATAACAGCTTGTTCTTCACAAGCACCATGCATCCATATGACACTAGCGGGGAAATTCTTGTGTCAATTAATTTTCATAAGAATCATTTCTAAGATATCTGCAAATTTTTATATTGGCATCTTCTAAAATAAAGTATATGCACATATGCTTGAATCCCTGGAAACAACAACAAGTACTAGTGTTCTCCACATACACAGGGGGAAACTACAAAACAACAACAGTACAGGGACTATTTATGATGCTACTGGGATTTGGTAGCTGACAGAATTGTCTGTCAATGTACATTAATTATACCATGCTGACAACAGTATAAGTAAATATATAATAGCTTTATATAGCAGTTATTGCCTGATCAATCCATTTATTAATATAGCTTAAACTCCCACTTAGGCTAACTAATAGATAATGCTTAGTAGGCTGCTGTGAGGAATTTTTGTTGTAAGCCATGTTACAACAACATGTTAGGAATGATGAAAATCAAGGCTGTGAATTTAATTTCCCAGTGTCCAAAACTGATGTATCGCCGACCACGCCCAAAATGTTCCGACACTGGCTGCCATCATGGTACCAAAGCAGTGTCACGGCAACTAATGATGTACTAGTGTCAGTGACGTCATTAATGGTGCTATTCAGGTCGAGTTTTCAATCATTTTGCGTGTAAATCAAGCATCCGGCCATTTGACGGAACATTGTGTGCGTGGCCGGCAATACGTCAATTTATATTTTTCTTGGTGAATTTTCCCAACATTCTCTATACTTTGTCTCACATAAGATTATTTTAAATACCAAAATAGCATTGTATTGCTGCTAAATTTGTGAACAACTTACCTCTTAACACTGCACCTAATAGATGTGTGTTAGGGAACCCGTGCAAGTGGCCTTAACAGCAGGTGCCCTTTATATGTACATTTTGCTGGATTTTAATGTGGCTTGTATGACCTATAAATTTCTGATTAAGGTTAATCAATATAGTTGAACTTTTATAGATTTGTCTCATTTGTATTGGATTGGATTAATAGATTTTTATTACCCAGTCAAGATTCTTTCACTTGGACATTTAGTTTTGAGATAAAGGAGGAAACTTGAATGACCAGGGAAAAAAATCAACCTTTGGCAAGCCACTGGGAAAATGTCTGAATTTAGAGATTTCAGGCCCCGGTTTAACAATTATTCCTTAGCTAAGACTTTCCTTAACTTAAATCTTGCAAATTTCCAAATCTTTATAATTTTGTTAATTTTCAAGATATGTGTGATTTTTAAGATCACTTCTTTATTAAAACATTTGCATTTAGTTTTGACAAAAATATTTACCAGCAGTTCCAAAAAGAGATTACAAACATTTGCTAAATTTAAGTTATTAGGAAAATCTTAGCTAAGGAATGATTGTGAAACCGGGGCTAGCTAGCTCTCTTTATCTATTTGTCTATTATCTATATTAAATGTCACTAATGTTTTATATGTACAAGCATGTAAGTGGTTTTAAGGCTGCTGAACTCTTCTGTAATTGAAAACAGAAGTTTAAGTATCTCAATTGGCCTTAAGCTGAATTATCAACCACAGCTTCTCTAGGTTGATGACAATCTGTTATCATTAAAGCTATAAAGTCGGATAACATTTTTAATTATTACTATAAAATTAATCATAAGTTATACACCTGTTACCTGTATGTAGTACTTATCTAAATTAATATCCAGGTGATTTATCTTTCACATTAATTACAGGTAAAAATAGTTAGATTTACAACATTTAATTTGTCCAGCAACTTTCATAACTTTTTATATGTTTTTAAAAGACTCATCCTGTATGCTTAATGAAAGCAGAGATTATCCCTTTCATGCCTCAGGTAAATTCTGACCTAGTTAGGAATAGGGCTGAAAATGATGCAGGCCTCACTCAGTTTCACAATTATACCAAGCCCTTCATGCCTCAGGTAAATTCTGACCTAGCTAGGAGTAGGGCTGAAAATGATGCAGGCCTCACTCAGTTTCAAAACCACTCCTTCAATAAGATTTTCCATAACTAAAATCTAATAAATAGATTTCACCAGTGTGCTATATGATCCATACATCTTAACGTTTTTGCAGAATGTTTTGGAAAATGTTTACCTCACAAATACCCAGAATAATGCTGTTTCTAGGGGAAAACGTCAACTGATGCCATTCAATATGCAATGGAAATAGTTGTTCCTTACAAATGTTAAGGGACATCACATGGTATACAAGCAAAATCCATTTTGGCATCGTTTTATGGTACTACCAAAAAAAGTTTTGACAAAAATTGAAATATTGATGTAACAAGCTAGCCTATGACTGATTTTCAAAATGGCATCTTAAAACTCCTGAATATTTTCAAAATTAACAAAAATATTTGGTCCTTTAGGTAGCTTTTCAACATCTTCAAAATAATTTTGGTTTCATAATTTTGGTCCAAGCACTACTGATGAGGAATTGTATTCCGAAACAGCCATCTAGTGCTGTAAAATTAAAACTGGTATAATATGTAAATTACCATACACAGTATCAAATTTGCCATATTTAAGTTAGGAAAAATCTTAGTTAAGAACTGACTGCCAAACTTGGGACCAGGGACCTGTATCATTTCAGCCCTATTGCTATCTAGGCCAGAATTTATCTGAGACATGAATAGGTATAATAATTTGTTTTTTTCAAGCTGTGAAGCTGGGGCCCGTTTCTTCAATGTGTACATATCACAATATTTGGTCCATGATAAGATTCCTATCAGAATAAATATTTTCCCTGCTGTCAAAAATATTTGAATCCAAAAGATGTAATTTCATTACATAACATATACCATTCACTTCATTAAGCTACATTAGTTGATTTTTGCTCTTAAATTTTGATTTTAACAGATTCTTCTGTCACTAAAGTTGACCAATATTCTTAAATGAGAAAATACAGACCAAAATGAGAAAATGCATCTGCCTGATTATCAAGAACAAATTTTACATGTAAATATAATTCATTTCTTACATCAAATTGTATTGATAATAGTTGAGTTAAGTTGAGTTGAGTTGGTGTTTAACGTCCCAGTCAATGATTATTACTGGCATTATACAGCAGGTTCATTATCATGCCACGACTACCATGACACAGGACCTTATTTATTTTAAGTTCCCATCCGAAAGAGCTGCAACTTTCATTTCATAATCAGAGTGATTGTTGAAAGAACGGTCACAACCCACTTTCAAGTCTTGGGTCAGACCTGGCCGGGAATAGAACTGACAACCTCCCACTTACGAAGCGAGCACTGTAGTGATAAATGAGGTGGCTAAGTGGCAAGAGGCATTAAAACAAGGTTTTGCTGTATTTTAATTTTCACCACTTTGTGAACTGTCTGTAATTGGTAATTTGACTCCACTTCAGGGATTCTATTCATTAACAAATATATATTGTAAGTGCATGAAGTATGTTTGACATTACAATACTTTAAAAATTGCACACTTGTAAACATTAAATAATGGGTGCTTTAAGTACATTTTTTATCAAACACCTCTTCAAATACTACAAGCTATATATAATAAATTAAACTATTTACTATAAATATATCTACCAAGTGGCCTGTATACAATTTTATTTTTATTTATTTAAATAATTAAACACCTGATACAATTTATATTCAGAAGGTCCAACAGTGCTTATAAATGAGTTACAATATTGACAGGTCCAACAGTGCTTATAAATGAGTTACATTTTTCGACAGGTCCAACAGTGCTTACAAATGAGTTACAATATGGACAGGTCCAACAGTGCTTATAAATGAGTTACAATATCGACAGGTCCAACAGTGCTTATAAATGAGTTACAATATCGACAGGTACAACAGTGCTTATAAATAAGTTACAATATCGACAGGTACAACAGTGCTTATAAATGAGTTACAATATCGACATTGTTTTCATTAGATTGGTATACCTTACTTTTTTTTTTTACTTATCACAAGACTGTTAGTTCTGAAATAATAGAGGAAACTTGAGTTGTAAACAGAAAACCACTGATAGGAACTCTGGTTTCCTCTACCATCTAAGAACTGATATAAGGTCAATCTTGACTGGTCTATAAAACTGAACAACTCCACTCTACTCCTCCTTCCATTTTACCACTACTGTAGCTTAGTTGGTAGATTGATCCCTTCGTATGTCAAATGTCTTGGGTTCGAACCCTGCCTGGGTCCAACTTAAAAATAAGGATTGGCTTTTCCTTTGCCAAGTACTTGGTACTTAGAATAAAAATAATGTGGTCCTTTGGAAGAGATCTTAAAAACTGATGCCCAATGTCAAGGCAGGCATAGCACCCTGCATATTGTCCTGAGCTCACTGCAAAGCTCAAACTTTCTGCAACTTCCCCTATAGCTGATGATGTCTCAATATAAGTGAAATATCCTTCACTAGGACATAAAACCCTATTAAATCAATATTTCCATTTTAGAATTTATTCATTCATGAACTTACATGACTATTGCAGTAATTCTCACCCACCATCAACTTATCTATGTTCAATTTATATTTTCCCGTCAAATTTTCGTATCTTCGGATCAACAGCAGACAAGAAATTTCATGTAATTTGTTTTCAATCTTGATGTTATAACTCTTAATTTAAAATGATGTATTACAGATCAATTTTGTTGTAATAGGAAAACATACATGTACAAGCTTTTAAACTGATAAACCAGGGAACTTGGTAGTTTAATCACAAATGCACTGTAAGCCTTGTTTTCTCCCGACATTTTGTACCAATGACAAATATTATATGTCGTCTAAATTAAATGAATTTTTAGGGGGATTATTTATTTATTTATTATTTTTTTCTTGTAAATTGGGCGAGAGTGATGTCACTGTATCCAACATTTCACTGGATATATTGGACGTCCAACAGTTCCATTTTCCTTTCATTTTCAATTTTAATTACATACATGATGGCTAAACAGGAGAGGCTTACCCTTCTGTAGTACCTGGCCTCGCTTCCTTGGTGGAAGTTTACATGTATAACTTAATATGTCAGTTTCAAAGTTTTTACTCTGCTTCTGGGATTATTGTTTGAACCTGGATTGGTATATTTGTTTGTTATTTAATCACCAGGGATGTAATCTGGTTGCGTAGCAGTTCCACATGACCTTGCTTGCTTTTTTTTCACATTATTTGGGGGGATTGTGATTTGAACATGGACTGGTGTGTTTATTTTTGATTGACAAAATTTCAATAAATTATGACTACATCTAATTACATGTTTCAGTTATTTGCTTACAAAGGAATACATCTAGGTCGAATGTACACGTTTTCAAATTTCACAAATTTATGTACAGGGAATCTAGAGTAGCAATAATGCATTAGGTTTAAGAATTAGACATGTATGCAATAAAGTTTTAAAGAAAAATCATGCATGTTTTTAGACAGCGCCATCAGATTTTAATCTGATACACCAAATATTCTAATAATAAAATATTCATTTTAACCACAACAAAAAATCTTATTATAAATACTAGCACCTGTTACAACAAGAAATTGATTTACTGAACATGATGTAGAAATTTCACATTAACATAAATATCTGTTTTGTTATACACTGCCATTCTAATTTTTTACTTTATATATATATATATATATATATATACAACTTAGATGAGTTTAAATGTTTTCTAAAACATAACTGAATTTATTCTTTGTAAATAATTAAATTCTATTAATTCTGTTTTTCAATTTGTTACAAATAATAAATTCAGTTATGTTTTAGAAAACATTTTAACTTATCTTTAAAGTTTTTTATATATAAAATTTCCTCACACAAAGGATAAACTTGGAACTATATATAGATATTTAAATTCCAAGTTGTGTCGTTTCTTCTAAACCTCAGTCCCAATTTTTTCTTTTTAATTATTATCATTAAAATTTGAAGTTGTCTTTCCATTCCGTTGTGCTATACATTGCCATTTTAATTTATTACTTCATTTATTCATATATATCTAAATTCCAAGTTTTGTCCTTTCTTATGTTCTGTGGTCGTTTGCTATCATTCCTTTTTTTATAAAATTTCTTTTTAATTATTATTATTTAAATCTAATTTATTTTTATTATTATTTACTTTTGATTTTTATCATTTAAATTCTGTCCTTTAAGTTCTGTCCTTCTATCCATCCTTCCATACAATTCTTGTTCAGAATATTTCCCCAAAACAATGAAAATAGAGGAGGAAAAAAATTCCTTGACATTTCTCCGTTGTGCGTGGGAACCATGTTATTTTGTTTCATTGACAAATACATAGAAGAAAAACAGTTTGACTGGCAATAAATAATGTATCTACTCTCTTTAAAAGCCAACACTACAAGATAAACACTAAAGAAATAGAAGACTAATTTCCAGAAATTTTCAATTGATCAATAATTCAAATCACAAGATATTTGCATGTTATCAAAATCAAAGTCATTAGAACTAGAAGCTAGGAAAGTTGCATGTCAGTAAATGATTGTTCAAACATAACAACTTCATTACGATCTCTGTATGATTCACCAATAACAATTCAAATGGCATTTTTTATTACAGTCCAACCTGCCTTAAAGGCCATCTCTATATAAAGGCCAGGCTCATGAAGGCCAGTACAATTGTATCCCAATTGTCCTTTTTTTCATATTATTTGAACTTGTATATAAAGGCCACTTTTACTGGTTCCCTTCAGTGGCCTTTATAGACAGGTTTCACTGTATTAAGAAATTTCTTGTTTTGTTTAAAACATGACTTAGCTATATAAGTAGATCATGGAGAAATCAAAGCTATTAAATTGCAGTAAAACATATCTATGGAAGACATTTAGTCCCAAACTCTTTTGTATCTGTGAATATTTGGTACATTGTTTCAGTTGATCAGCTGATTGGATTGGATTGGATTGGATTGGAAAAAAACAAATTTTACCTATCTGATCAGACAATTGGCGGATTGCCGGCCCCACCCACAATGTTCCAACAAAGGCCGCCATCATGGTACCAAAGCAGCGTCACAGCAACTAATGACGTACTGGTGTCAGTGACGTCATTATACCCCACAATTCAGACAGAGTTTTCATTCTTTTTGTGTGTAATTCAAGCATGCCAGGCCTTTGTCGGAACATTGTGGGCGTGGCCAGCGATTCGTTCATTAACCTGAATATGCATTAATGGTCAACTAGCAGTGTATTCTATAAAAGAAACAAGTAGAGTAATGGTGTTTTATACCAGTCAAGATTCTTTTACTTATATCAGGGCAGTCAGTTCAGAGATGGTGGAGGGAAGTAATGTCGTTTTATGCTTCAGTCAAGATTCTTTCACTTATATCAGGGCAGTCAGTTCAGAGATGGTGGAGTGAAGTAATGGCATTTTATGCTTCAGTCAAGATTCTTTGACTTATATCGAGGCAGTCAGGTGGAAATAATGAAATAATGGTGTTTTTACACTTCAGCACAAGATTCTTTAACTTAAATCAAGGCGTTCAGTTCAGGCATAGTAGAGGAAACTGGAGTGCCTGGAGAAATTCATCGAGCTTCAACAAGTGAATTCACAAATTTTCTCAACACTAGGATCTTTCCTGTATGGGATTCGGACCAAGTCAGAGGGGCTATGATTTGTAAGCAAATCCTTAAGACCATCAAGGTCCCTATTAAAGAGGAACTAAGTAAACAGATACAACAAATTTTCAACAGGTGCCCTTAATGAAAATATGGAGGGATGGCTGTTGCTGTTGTAGCTGTAATCATATATATTTTAACACAAGCAATTTCTTAAAAATATCAAACTTCTCGTAAAAATCTCATGGGGAGTGAAAAACATATCTGTAAAAAAAATAAACATCTTTGAAATTGATAGCTTTAAACTAACATTTAGTTTTCATGCATGAATAAAACCAACTTTATCAGCAATACCTGCCATTAAACTGATCAATGAAATGCAGTTGTTATGCCTGTAAGGGATATGACATTATTTCTGCATAAACACAGATATATTGATTTAGTTATGTAGTTGAACAAGGTGTCACACAATTTCTATTTACTGAATTAATATCCAGATTAACAAGCTCATCTTTGATAAAAAAAAAAAAAAAAAACAACTCGGTTTTGTATATTGCCTTTTTCTGTTTACGAAATAAGGATATTTCAACGATATTTGAGATGCACTTAATGTGCATAGAGATAAACACTCACAGAGGATTTTGCATCTGGAATGGGATTTCACAGAAATTTCAGGTTGTGAGTTGTAAAATGGCTTTTGATGCATTTTCACACCAAAACTTTTTTAAAATAAAGCAATCTACAAAAGGAAGGTTGATTGGTGGATGGTGGAAATCAATGGTATTCAACATCCCCATTAAGATTATTTTGGAATTCAATTTTGGGATGGTGGAGGAATCCAGAGTACCCTGAGAAAATTAATGACCTTAAGCCAGCTAGTTGACTTACTTACTCATACCATTTTTTTCTCACATCAAAATCTTTCCTGAGTGAGAGTCAAAACTTGGCAATGAAAGGCATTGTAAATGTGTCATTTAGACCTAACATATTGGGATTCAAACCTAGGCAGTGAGACATGCCGTAAACTGTAAGCATTTGCTTTAGATTTCAGACTAGCATCTGCTCAAGTGGATTCAAACCTAGCTGGTGAGACAACATGATGTGTAAATGTGTGCCTTAGATCTCAAAACAAGATTCAATCCTAGGTGTTCTGAGGCAATGTGAGCAATAAGCATGTGCTTTAGACCTCGTACAAAGTCTTGGTCAGACCAAGCCAAGGTTGGAACCCACAATCTCCCACATATGAAGCCAGCACTCTACCAGCTGAGCTACTATAGGGGTATAGATCTTTTGAAGTGGTGATGAGATGGTTGGTTGAATGTTGCTTAATGTCACATCAGCAATTTTTATATTTAAATAATCTCTATGGATTAATCTATGAACAATTTTGTGTATGCATTAGAAGCGTGAGTGTGTAATAGGGTCTGCCTTATACTAACGGGCACTCAGAGCAACTTTAAAGTGCTAGCTCACAGAGTCAGTACGCCGCAGATAAGTGTATCACTCCCTCAGTCCATTATACTGATACCAGGTGAACCAGTAAAGGCCAATGGCAAGGAAAATTCACTTTCCCACATGTGGTTTAAGCGGGACTTGAACTCACAGTGGTGAGAGACCATGGAGTTGTAGACTGATGTCTTATTCATTTAGCCATCGCGACATCAAGTAGTGATGGGAAATATGGATTCAATTTCATAATTGATCATCAGAAATAATCAGAGACACATACATAACTAAAAATTGATCAAAAATTAATTAATAATTGTTTTTAATTTGTTTAAATATGGGTTTTATAATGAATAACAGAATAAAATTCATATGTGCGTGCATGGGTGTGTGTGCATGTGCTTGCTTGTGTTTTTTAATTCAATATAAAAAAAAAAAAAAAAAAAAAAATTAAATTAAATGCGTAATCATTATAAAAAGTTTTAATTTTGACAAATAATTTTATTCTAGCGTCTAAGTAATATAGACAAATCTATTTTAAAAAATAATCATAAACAAATCTCGTCTACTACAACACTTCCTGTATATTTGGAATAACTTGTAACCTCACAACTCCTGACAGACTGACAACAGTGGAACCTAACCTAACCTAACTTTAACACATTGTACTTTAACTTTAAATCCTAATCATTAACTGTAAACAGGAAAGCATCAAACCTCATTACTGACAAAACAATATTTAAACCTATACAGAAAAATTAATCTGATAAGAAACACACTACTTTACTATATTATATATAAATACCTGACGTGTGACGTGAACCCCCCCCCCCTTTTTTTTTAAAAATTTCTGAGCCAACAATTTAAAACATTCCATGAATAGACCTGTAAGTATTCATACCAAATTTAACATTACATCGAGACTTTAATATTCTCCCAGGGTCAATCGAGGACAATTTATCACATAATAACAACAAACGGTACCTGATTTTGTAGATTTTTTACAAATCGTGTAATACACACATGTTAAGGTTTATTATGCTTGAAGTATTATACCGGATCTCAAAAAAAAAAAAAATCAACTAAAAAACCTGCCATTCATTAAATATTTTAAACACATCTTAAAGTTAAAGAATGCTAAACAATGTACATATAGCCTGTAATTTTTGTTGTTTTTTTTCCTCTAGTTCATTAAATACATTATCCTATAAATATATTACGGTATTTAACCTACAACCAACAACAAGGCTTTCACTGGAACTGCAAAATAAAGTGATATATTTACATATATATTTATATACATGATTACATAATATAACTTGACTTACCTATTTTCTTTGACTGGAGCAGTCGGCCTTCCTCTCCCACTTTTGGGAACCCCTCCTCCTTTTTCTACTAATGAGGTTGTCGTTACAGATCTGTTTTGGGGAGATTTAACAGTAGGTGCAATCTGGAAGAGAGATTTTAGATATTTATCATTTAACCTGGCATCCCTTGTCTCATCATTGGCATTATCACAATCATATTTACCCTCAGACAACCATAACATGTTTCTTACTCTAAACGGGGATGCCTTGTTTCCATAACATGTTTAGATGGAAGATACCATTCATCATGAAAGGGGAGGTTACAAGTGTTAACATGTCAGATGAAATTAAATTTTCTGACTTGGTAGTTAGTTCTCCCATATTGAAATATCCAAGAACATGCACATAACATACGGCCTAGACAGTTCATAATTTAAATACACTCTCCACTCTATGTAATACCGTAAGTCAACAAACAGCATTTAAAATCTAACCCACTTTTTTCCATCCCAGTGAATCAATATCTGAATAATTTTCCCACCAGGCCTACACATACACATTCCAAACTAACACATTTTAAAGTCTTTTAGTGGTGGTAGCATGTGTTTTTCAAGATTTATGTCCCCTTCATTATACCGCAGAATTAATCAATATAACTGTATTATGTTATCACATGCACGCACGCACACTACCACAGTCAGTGATAAGGTGTATTCCAGCTATCAATCAAATTAAACTATTAGACAATATTCTGATAAAATGCAGTGATTTTTTCCCCTACTTTAGCTGACTTAATCATGCATTTTTTAACTGCAAAACCATAAATTTTTCAACTTGGTTGCAGAGATAATTTTTCACTCCATGTATACGGCAATTTGGATGCAAATATTTGTACCATAATTAAATGCTACTTAATCATGCTTTTTCGCTGTTAAACATTGTGTTATAGGGTAATTTGAATGAAAATATTTGTATCGTAATTAAATGTCGGGTTTATGTATGCGACAGCATAATGGCATTTACGTTCATTTTATCTATCTATGGCGTAATTACCAAGGAACTTTACATATGTATACACACGATTTTGTCTTTATGATTTAAATTTCTACAAATGATGTATTTATTTTTAATGCTCTAGTAATTACATTAAAATCGTTTTTTATCATCTTTAAGATGGTTGTGTCGCTAATTTTAAAATAGGTAATAAAACAATGCATTATGGGATTTAATTGTCACCTAACTAAACCACTTACTTAACTGTACTACCATTTTCTTTCTTTCTTTCTTTCATTTTATTTATTTTTTTTTTTTTTTGAAAACATAGTTTTTGATTGATGTTTTCTGTTTGTGATTTGACTTAATGATATAAATTTCTGTTTGTTGTAAATTCTAATATCATTTTTCCAACCTGATATCATATTTTCTATTTTCTTTATGAGAATGTAATGAGATTTTAAGTTTTCAATTTCAGAAAAAAACTTTTTCGACATTGTTACAAGGATTATTTCACTTCTGATAAAAATTCCATATGCACAGATAAATGTGTGAGATAAACATAAAGACCGTGACAAGAATTTTGCTCTAATTTAAATCATTTTGCTCAAATTTAAATCATAAGCCTTCACATTTTCATAAATTATGATGAAGCAAATCAAATTATATCTTCTTTACTTTTAAAATTCAAAAGTCATTTTGTATTCCATATAAATTATATATAAAGGAAATTTGGAAATGAAAAACATGCACTCCGCAACATCCAATGCAACCAAAATAACAAAACAGGACAATTTAATGATAAAACAGCCGCATAAAAGGCAAGAAAAGACAAATAGGGATGACTAATAATAGGAGTAAATGACCAGTGGTGTGGTTATAGTAACTTTAGAGTAAATGACCAGTGGTGTGGTTATAGTAACTTTGGAGTAAATGACCAGTGGTGTGGTTATAGTAACATTGGAGTAAATGATCAGTGGTGTGGTTATAGTAACTTTGGAGTAAATGACCAGTGGTGTGGTTATAGTAACATTGGAGTAAATGACCAGTGGTGTGGTTATAGTAACTTTGGAGTAAATGACCAGTGGTGTGGTTATAGTAACATTGGAGTAAATGACCAGTGGTGTGGTTATAGTAACATTGGAGTAAATGACCAGTGATGTGGTTATAGTAACTTTGGAGTAAATGACCAGTGGTGTGGTTATAGTAACTTTGGAGTAAATGACCAGTGGTGTGGTTATAGTAACTTTGGAGTAAATGACCAGTGGTGTGGTTATAGTAACATTGGAGTAAATGACCAGTGGTGTGGTTATAGTAACATTGGAGTAAATGACCAGTGGTGTGGTTATAGAAACATTGGAGTAAGTGACCAGTGGTGTGGTTATAGTAACATTGGAGTAAATGACCAGTGGTGTGGTTATAGTATCTTTGGAGTAAATGACCAGTGGTGTGGTTATAGTAACATTGGAATAAATGACCAGTGGTGTGGTTATAGAAACATTGGAGTAAGTGACCAGTGGTGTGGTTATAGTAACATTGGAGTAAATGACCAGTGGTGTGGTTAAAGTAACATTGGAGTAAATGACCAGTGGTGTGGTTATAAAAACATTGGAGTAAATGACCAGTGGTGTGGTTATAGTACTATTGAAAGATTCTAAACTAAATAGTAAAACCTGCTACAGTAACCACCTCTATATAAAAACTAAATGTCCATTAAGACTTGTATATTTAAGTCCCTTTGCTTCATATTTCAACAAACAATACCTTCTATATTGGACAACCTGTCTATAGTGCATATTTCTTAGGACCATGGATGGTCTTTATATGAAACAGGAGGTGCAAATTATAACAGGTCCACGGATGGTCTTTATATTAAACAGGAGGTGCAAATTATAACAGGTCTATGGATGATCTTTATATTAAACAGGAGGTGCAAATTATAACAGGTCTATGGATGATCTTTATATTAAACAGGAGGTGCAAATTATAACAGGTCTATGGATGATCTTTATATTAAACAGGAGGTGCAAATTATAACAGGTCTATGGATGATCTTTATATTAAACAGGAGGTGCAAATTATAACAGGTCCATGGATGGTCTTTATATTAAACAGGAGGTGCATATTAAAACAGTTTCATGGATGGTCTTTATATTAAACAGGAGGTGCTTACACTTATGGAGCACCCAGCCTCATTTCCCTGGTGGAAGTTTACATGTCTAACCTAACTTGTCAGTTCCAAAGTTTTTACTTTGCACCTGGATTGTGATTCGGACATGGTTTATTATGTTTGTTTTTGATTATACTGTAAAAACATAAGCTTTACACTAACCAGCCTGCCACCAAGTGCCCTCATTTTTTATAATCAGATCCTTCAGTAAAGACAGTGTTATTCAAACTTAAGCAGTAAGATCCCCTCTGCTCAGTGGAGTTCCACAGTACAAGACTGGTAAGTTTTGGGAAGGACTTATTTTTTCAATAGTGTCCTATATAAATGTATATAACAATAGAAAATGTGAAAATTAACAAGGCAAAGGGCTGGTTAAAAATTTTGACTTATTCAAACACCAAGGCCCCTATGGTTTTTTTTATAATGGGATGTCTCAGTAAAAGCCAAAAATATACCAATAAATCAATGCTTTGGTTGTCAAAATCCTTTCAATAAACTAATTTGTGCTTAACAAATCAGTTACATCACCTTTCAGTCTTTCATTGATCTTACTTAGTGTCTGGACCAATACCATCAGAACATGGTCTACTGCCACTGAGCAAGCTAGTGTCATCTCGTGTTTTCATACTGCTTGTCAGGGTAATAATGTTTTAACAAGACCATACCGCCCTGTGTGATTTACACATCTAACAGCTGTCAGCCTCTAGATACAATTTCTACTTTTAAATAGCTAATAAATTCCCCTGCCTCATCTAGATCATGATTGCCATTTATCATGATGCAGGATTTGGAGATCTCTCTCGTTGAATACTTGTTCCTCTTTTGTTAGTTCAAGTCATTCCAACCTGTTACCTACACTTACACCTGTATGTACACTCACTGGTAAAATGCAGACCAAATGTCAATGACTCTCAGGCCAAATGTCAAATGCAGATTTTTTTAATCAAATATTGTAAGATAGATAATCTCCCCAGAAAGTCTAGGTCTGCTAAACCAGACTTACATAATGCCGCAATCCAATGACTGATGACAGAAGCCATTTATTCTCTCTAGTTGTTAAAACTTGTGAGCAGACCAATAAATTGTAGCTATATACTATTCAAACTGTAAAGAGCTCTGCAGTAAGTAACTCACATAACATGAAAATATTACAAAAGTTTATTCAGTGTCTCCGACTTTATATTATATGGTAAAATGTTCAAAAATTAACTGACTATAGATCAATTTGTCGTCATGTCGACAGCAGATGCATTTGCTTTTAGCAAGCTCATCTAAAAACAAGTCAATGCTAACCTGAGTTAAATTTCAATTAACTAAAGTCAGGTAGTTTCATGTATCAACCTTAGTGGAGATCTGTAGCAGTGCTATCAGGCATCAAGCCCTCATTCTCCTGCTAAATATCCAGTTTTATAAACTGAGCTACATATTATACACACAGTAATACCAGTTACCATTGTTACTCAGTTCTTAAACCACTGAATAACACCATAACACTGATGGGAAACATCAACCCCTACATGGAATCAATCCCTCAATGCCATTACTCAGTTTTTTAAACCACTGAATAACACCATAACACTGATGGGATACATCAACCCCTACATGGAATCAATCCCTCAATGCCATTACTCAGTTTTTTAAACCACTGAATAACACAATAACACTGATGGGATACATCAACCCCTACATGGAATCAATCTCTCAATGCCATTACTCAGTTTTTTAAACCACTGAATAACACCATAACACTGATGGCATACATCAACCCCTACATGGGATCAATCCCTCAATCCCATCATTGCTCAGTTTTTAAACTAAAGAAAAACACCATAACACTGATGGCATACATCAACCCCTACCTGGGATCAATCCCTCAATCCAATCATTGCTCAGTTTTTTAAACCACTGAATAACACCATAACATCAACCCCTACATGTGTTCAATCCCTCAATCCCATCATTATCCAGTTTATACACCATAGCACTGATGGCATACATCAAAACCTAGCTGGGATCAAACCCCAAACCCCTTCCTTATGGAGATCATGTTTCATCAAATGAGTGACTGTCATTAAACTGGTCATACAGTCGACAATATAACACAAATATCAAATCATATATAAGTGGTAATTATCTGTATAAAACAAGTAGGATATTGTCAGTATGTTGTTCCTTAAAGATAAAACACACTACTTAACTTTGAAGTTGTCAATCAAAATAAAACTACAGTACAGACCTTTCGAAAGTTTAACATAGAAAACGTCAACAAAAAGGAGTCAATGTTTCATTATCGAGTGATCAGTATGAATAGCTAGTGCCTGAAAAACCTCCTGAAAGATGGATAACAACTGCCGAAAACTGTCGGAATAAAACTAACGAGGGGACGAGACCCGGCACTAATTTGTTATCACAGTGTTAAACTTTCAACTGCCCTGTACTGTATACCAGTTTATATTGATCAAATCTTCTGGCTCCTCGCTCACCACTGACTGCCTGCCGCGGAGAAATAATAATATCCAAGTACAGCTAATTCAGAGTCCACTATCAATTATTAACAGAAAAATTCTACTATTTTACTCCGACTCATTAGATCTTCTTCCATTTAAGATGTTGTGTTCCATTAGGTTTAATTTGTGTCATGAATTCTGTCAATATCCAACAACAAATCGCATTTATCATGCTACGCCGTTCATGAAAGTGACGCAGTTTATGAACATTTTTTAATTTGCGGAATGTAATAAAGTGATATTTTGTAAAAAGCAATAAATATAAATAATTGTATAGATATTGTAATGGGTATCTAGGGGGTTATCGGAGACACTTACTATACTCAGACAGAGAATTATTGTTATTTTGTTTTAGGGTTAGTCTGTGGAAGTAATAATATAATTAATAATAATAATTATTATTATTATTATATATATATATATATAATTATATATATATATATAAATATAACATTGTATTTAGGCAAGATAAATGGTTTGTCTCAGCTAAAAATGTGAGACATTATCAGAAATGCAGTTGTCATTGTCATCAAAGTGTGTGGTCATCATCATCATCATCATCATTATCATCATAATCATCATCAGAACTCCTCATGTCACATCATCATAAACATAAAGACATCATCATCATCATCATCATCATCTTCATCAGCAGCAGCATCAGCAGCATACATATTTTTTGTCAAATATTTTATATGTTGCTACAAGGTCAAGCTTATATACAGTGATTACGGCAGTAGCGGATCATTAGTGAAATATTCACTGCTCCCCGAAAAAATCATCGCAGCCGATTGTAATTTTTTGGTACTAGCAATTGAAATTTCCCCACTGTTTCAAATTATCATTCGATGATAAAAATCGTCCGACTATAAGTATGGGCAATCCACCCGTTTTGTATCCTATGTATTTACGTCAGTAACGAATCAATTTGTGAGTAGCGGATCACGCCACTTAGTGTCAAGAAAACGATAGGGAATCAACTCAAAACATGATTAGTTTGAGTTTTCATCATTCAATTGCAAAAATACAAATTATGAAACAATATAAAAAAAATTAACCGTAATATATCAACAAATAACATGATTTAAATAAATAAAAAAAAACAAATCATCAACAGGTTTCTGATGTAAATGTAATAATAAAATTAAGTCAATTAACATTGTCTTGACTACTGAAATATAAAAGCAAAGAATGGTGAAGAAAATAAAATAATATTGTGCCTTATGTTTTATGACATACTGTTGTCCATGAAGATTTTATTTTAACAAGAACAGTGTATACAAACAACGATACATATTGGAAGTGTACAATGTGCATCATATGTCCAAAATTGTTACCAGACAAAAATATAGAATGGAATAAAACTTTCATGGTCTTAATCATAAAAGTATAAAGAATATATAGGGTTGGATATTAATTAATGTATTAATTCAATATATTCGAATCTTATATTGGTTTCTTTAAAACGCCCATTGATCTGGTATTACCATGATAAATAAGATAGCGGCATAGCATGATAATGGACCCATCTTTCTCATGGGGTCAAGGAGGGAACCTAGGCACTGGTTCGCCAATGGTCTCTGCATTGTTTATTTACAATTTACTACAACATATACATCAGGCGCAAAATTTATTTTTTCTTAAGAAATATTACAAATCCCCATTTTCATTAGTCTTTTGAGAGGCCCCCTGTTTACAGTGCTCAGCTGATCCGTTATTGCCGTACTTGCACCCTTCGGAAAACGGGTTTATTTTTTATTGTCAAGAACTGTAAAGCTCAATAAAAGTTTATGTCTTGAAAGAAGATATATTAACGGTTGTAAATAGCTATTGCAATCATTTCAAATTACCTTTGAAAGTATTGAACACGTCGTCCGAATCGAAAGTAAGTGTTTGGAAAACACATCCGTGTCGTTGAGACGCTTATGACATTCGCATGAAAAAGCCAAGAATTAAAATAATAGGACGTTTATTAACATAAATGATATGTAGAATGAAGTAAATTTATCAGTATTACAGAAATATATCCGAATTTTATTGGTTTCTCGTAATGATAGGGAAAAAATCAACTTTATTTTTAAAAATGATCCGCTACTGACTGAGATCCGCTACTGCCGTAAGCACTGTACTAAAGTCTAATCTAAGTGTTTTTCAGAGGTGACTTACAACCCAGGGATTTTTTTTTAGGTAAAAATCAGGAAGAGCTCAAAATCAGGAATAACCAGGAAAAAAGTCGCTTGACAGACTGATATTCAAACTCTCATCAATTAAAGCTCTAGTGTAAACAAATTGTAATGAATGAACAAGAAGACATTTCTTTATAATAGTCTTAAAAATTTATGTGTTTTTTACTCAAAAATCCACAAGAACAAAAACAATGCCCAAAATAACCTTGAAATTGCAAAATGAGACCATTGTTAGTAATGTAAATCTTAAATTTACCACAGAACAGATAAAATCTTAAAAACATCCATTATGTTACCACGGCAACCAAAAATAACAAATTGATTTTTGTTAACAAGAACCTATTTCCTCAAAGTAATATTATCATTAAGCAATGCCTTTTTTCATAATGATGATGGGAACAGAATTCCTTAAAACAAATCCATATTCAAGAATACACTTATGTTTCCAGAATCATATAACATGCAATATCAATTCATCAGTTAGGTTCTGAAATTTAAATTTTTTTCTAGCTGCTCCATGTTAATTACATTTTATGTAGTTATACTGCAAGTTTCTTTTTACCCAATATGTTAAAATGATGTTTTTCTAATGTGCCTTGATAATAGCAACGGATCACCTTCTCCCTACCCCCCCCCCCCCCCTTGTTAAATTTGTGTTTGTAGTGATCACCTTCTTTAACCCACCCCCTCACCCTCCAGTTGTTAAATTTGTGTTGTAGTTAAAATGGCATCAGATCACCATTACATTTGTGTTGTTTTAAGAGTCATATGTATGTACTGGAAGATTTTCCTAGAAGTCTCAGATCGTAGATGAGCCACAGAATAAGGATACCAAGGTCCTTTGGGACCACATGTGGGAAAGTGAATTTTCCTTGCAGTTGGCCTTTACTGATTCACCCAGAGTCAGTATATTGTGACTGGGGGAGTGGTACACTTGTCAGCAGCATACTGACTCTGTGAACTAGCAGGTTAAAGTTGCCCTGAGTGCGCGTTAGTACAAGGCAGACCATACAACACACTCAAACTTCACATGCATAAACAAACTTGTTCATAGATTAATAAAATAGTTCTTGTCATGAACAGCTGAAAAATTGCTGATGCGAGGCTAAGTGATATTCAACCAACCAAGGTCCTTTGGATAGCTTTTGTTGACATGTTTGACTGTAAATAGTACTTGGTAGAAAACTAGCTGCATTACCAGATGAAACGCAGATAAATAACACCAAAAGATCAAATTAAAGGCAAAAAGCAAATAGCCGTCAACAAAGCTACCTGAAGGAAAACAAATTATTGACTTTTTATAAAAATCCTTCAGATACATACTCATATATATTTTATTACAATGCCGAGATTATTAACACACTTATACACATATATCTAGGGTAATTTACCTTATGTTTAAAATTGACTTGTATTTCCTTGTAAAACTCAATCAAGCAGAAAATTGTAACCTCTTTAATCTTATAGCTAGGTTCAACTTGTTTGACCTGTCAATACAACCTTTATTTCTACTAACCACAAACAGGATCATTAATCTGCGAGATTTTCAGATGGTGAAACCATCAACATTTTCGTTTACATGTCAAACTTCAATCAGCTGAAAACATACTTGTTAAACCTGAATCCTTTAATTCTACAAGTTTCAAAATTTCAAAAATTAAATAGTCCTACTTCAACATCTAGAAAATCAGATCAAACTAGTCACACTATTCAGACATCAATATTGCTATTTTTTTTCTCATAAAAAGACTTAAAATATTATGTCATGTACCAGTAAGGCAATCAGTCTATAAACTCTTAGGATATGTGGATTGAATTGCAAACATTTTTCTTGCTATTTTGTTATTGTAAATCTGAGATTTCTGCTTACAGCAGGCTTGTCATTTTTCATAAACATACTTCTTATATGTACAAAGGACAGTGTGATACAGCTTGTTATGCTTCTTACCATTCATTTTGGAGACGAGAGAGAGAGAGAGAGGGGGGGGGGAGGACAGTGATACAGTTTGGCTTCTTACCATTCATTTGGGAGACGAGAGAGAGAGGACAGTGATGCTGTTTGGCTTCTTACCATTCATTTGGGAGATAAGAGAGAGAGAGAGAGAGGACAGTGATACTGTTTGGCTTCTTACCATTCACATTTGGGAGACACAAGAGAGAGAGAGAGAGAGAGAGAGAGAGACAGAGAAAGAGAGAGAGTCATTCATTTTGGAGAAACAGGGTGGAGTGGAGTGAAATAATGGAGTTTTACACCCAGTCAAGAACCTTTCAATCTTCCACTTATATTGAGACAGTCAGTTCAAGATGTTGAAAGAAACCATAGTGCCCAGAGAAAACCACAGAGAAAACCACAATCTTCGGCAAGCAAACTGACAAACTTTCTTATGTTAGGATCTGTCCCAAGCCGAGTTAAAACCTGGGCAGTTAGTGGCACTAAGCATGCTTAAGACATCTCAGTCACTTAGGACCCTGCAGAGAGAGAGAGAGAGAGAGAGAGAGAGAGAGAGAGAGAGAACTGCAAAGAGAATGAAAGAAAGAGATCATGCATACATATGTGTATGTACTTGTAATACATGAGAACTATAAAGTGTATAGCAATAATCTTGATTGAATAGGTATTCATAAAATAGATTTCCCTCTGAATAATATATGAACCAACACTATAGCAAGCTAAATTCAAGAGACATAACTATTTTCTTGTTACAATGGACTTTCCTCTTATTCATTGAACACCACTGTACAACCTAAAGTCAAGGGCCATATCTCTGTATATCTCAATATGCAAACAAATATAGCCAAATAAAGCCTAATGAAGAGTTGAGTTGAGTAATGGTGTTTAACGTCCCAGTCAAGAATTTTTCACTTTTATCGAGACGTCATCAGGTATAGGCAAAGGTACAGAAATTTTGCCTGCGGGTTGCACTGATGGCATTATACAGCAGGGTTCTTTATTGTGCCACACCTGCCGTGACACAGGACCTCATTTCTTTTAAGTTCCCATCCAAAAGAACCATGACTTATATTTCAAAATGCTGAGTGCTTAGCGAAAGAACAGTCACTACCCACTTTCAAATCTTGGGTGAGACTAGGTCGGGGTTTAAACCCACGACCTCCCACTCACAGAGCGAGCACTCTACCAACTGAGCTACTGCAGTGGTCCGCCTAATGAAGACAATAAGGCATTTCTAATATAATATGTAAGGAACTAAGGGCTCATTATTATTAAGTTTTTAGTACCAGTGTTATACATATTATTATTTCCTACCCACCGACTTTCTCTTCTGTGCTTCATCTTAATAAATTTAGAAAATTAAAACGAAAGAAGAAGGTAGTCAGACCTGTATATAAAGACCACCCAAGGGAATCAGTAAAACTGGCCTTTATAGACAGGTGACCTTTATATACAGGTTCAAATAATATGAATAAAAACCAATTGGGATACAATTCTACTGGCCTATATAAGCAGGTGGTCTTTATATAGAGGTGGCCTTAAAGGCAGGGACTGTAAAATGTCAGACACAATTTATTATTGCTCATCATCTTCTTAAACAACCAGAATGACTAAGTTAATGGCATATTCTGTACAAGTGCAGCATGGACACTTACATACACACACACACACTCATTTCCAATGAAATCAAAAGATAATTGAGAATCTACATTTATGTTATAATTACAAACACCGCCAATAAAAAAACTTAAAAGCTTCCAGTTCCTGAAGAATTAAAACTGAACTGTATTTAACCGATGTCGATGACGAGGAGAAATGTACTTGGTAGTTTGCCAGACTTAGTTCATTGAACCAGGTGAATCTAGCCTGACACACCACTGTACTAGCTAGTCACTAAAATAATGATTTGACATTAAGAAGTACTGACTGATCTTATAGAGTGAAACAAGCAACTGCTGTCAGCTACTTGTTTTAAATGGAAATTTTAAAGAAGACAACTTTCCTAAAGTAGGCGGCAAGTATCGTAAAACATATTAAAAAAAATGTTAACTTAGTGGAAGTAGGCGACAAACTAAATCCAAATCCAAACAAGTAGTAGACAACTTTCGCCTTTTCCCTGGCTTAGAAAACCACCTGTCTAAAAGGTTGGCATTTTCTCTAGAGGACAGACCAACTGTCTAAAGAGCTAGAGTTTTCTCTAAATAAAAAACACCTGTCTAAAGCATGGTGTCTTCTCTAGAGTATAAACCACAAGTGTTAAAACTTGAGAACTTGTATGATCAAAGTGACCTCAAGGTACCTCTATTGTAGAAAGGAATGTGTGTAATTTATAAAGTTTACAACACAAGCAAAATCACGTAAATCAAACACATGTGTGTTTTAAAAGTAAAAATTTAACATGACTTCTTAAATAACAAGATAACATGTCCTAGTTCTCACATCTCTCTCTGGGAGATTATGACACTCAAAATATCATCAAATATATCAAAATAAAACAGTTATGGTAATAACCCAGGCCAGGCTCTATCTCACCCTAATGTGAATGGGGCAGGGGCCAGAGCCCTTGCAATTGTGAAAATATAAGCATCATAATGGCCAAAAGTGTTAAAAGGGAAACTCAAAATATACTGGTTATAAAGCTAAAAATCCAAAATTGTGAAAAAGGACATAGTGATTGTGGAAAAAACCCTATAAGATTTTTATTAATGAATGATGCAGAATATTAGGCACAAAAACGACCCAGCAAAAGCCCTGTAACCATTTCAATATGACCACTTGTCTATTAAAATCAGTTTATTAGCCATTTATATTTTTTTTTTTTTTTTTTGCAAAAAAATACCCACCAAAATACAAATTCTGTCAAAAAGGTTGTCTTTTTTTACCCTGGACACCTAATTGGCTACAGGGGTTAGAAAGTACATCAATACCCTACTGCATAACACAAATTAAGGTAGATAATAGCACTCAAAATCCAAATTCCATTGAAATCTACCCACAGGTCTGGAGAAAACAAGATTGACTGAGAGGGCTATAAATCTATGGATTTGATAATGATATATTGATTTTAATTGACATTTGTAATCTGTGTTAATCACTGATTAAGCTAATCGAGCTTTGAACAACTAGGTCCTGGTCTTTAAAATCAGGTGGCCTTTATATAAAGGTAGCTCTTGTGTGTCAGTTTGCTCGGAGAAGTTCTCAGAATGGCTGTACCACCCATTTTTATTGACTACAGACAGTGACAATAACATAAGAGAAATAATATACCACAAATTTCTGTTCAATTATAGGTCTGTCTCCATGTAACCCAGTATATAAATTTTGTGTGTTATAACACAGCGCTATATAAAAACCTAGCACTCCATCCTTGTATTAAAATTACAGCGTTTTATCTAGCGGGAATGAAATCAATGACATAACAATTGCTACCGTAGAATGATGAATTACACTTCTAATAATGTTCAAAACATGTCCATTAAATTCCCATTAGTTTAATCAAGTCAATGACATGATTTTCCATTAAAACTGCAATACAAGAGATCAATGTTCTAGATGTCTTGTCTAGAAAGAGCATCATAGATACCAAACTCTATCCATCTCTATTCAAATAACACCACAATACGAATATAAAAGTCTATCTCCATTCAAATAACACCACAATAAAAAAGTTCAAAGTACAGAAATCATTCTAGTAGGGGCCATGAGGCCACTGATCCCTCACCATTATTTAGCCAAATGATCCCATTGGTAAGTTCCAAGTGAGCTAATTTAACATGATATGAATGTATGAATTCGAAAATATTGATGTTACGGTGTTATGGTTACAGAAAAGGTTTTGAAAATACCCCCCTTCTGAAAAATCCTGGATTGAACACTAAACTTACAGGAAAACTTTGATTTATTTAGTCAAGATTTTGATGTTATAAGAGGTTTAGCAATAAACCCAGATAGTCTCATTAAGGAATGGACTTTCAATCCTACCAATTCCATCATCACCTTTATGAATTAGTGAACCTGAGGTCACATTTGACCTTTCGACCTTTTTAAAAAAAAAAAAAGGGAAAGAAGACCTTTTTTAAAAAAAAAAAAAGTGAAAGAAGAGACTCATTAAGAAAAACAGTAATAGACTTTGAACCGTCACTTTTAGTTGTCGGTGAACCTGATGTCACATTTGACCTTTTGACCTTTTTGTAAAGATAAAAATAAAACAAAATCATTATAACATAATGTTTCTTACCTCTTCAGCCTCGTTGTCAGAGTCAATGTCCATTTTACTGTAATTAAACAAGATCAAAATTTAATATTCATGAAACACTTTAATTTCACATTCATATAGTCAGCCCTGTCTATAAGGAACACCTTAGGAAACTAGTAAAAGTTGCCATTACAGACAGGTGGCCCTTCTATACAGGTTCAAATAACAATGAAAACCAATTGAATTGAGATTCAACAAAAAATGCCTGGACTTTCAAGACCAGGTGTTTCTTATATAGAGGCACCATTAAAGCCAGGTTTGACTGTATTTTTTTTTTTTTTTTTTTTAAATTTTAGTAAATATTTTTTTTAAAATCATTTAAATGTTTTTTGATTATTATAACTTTTTTTTATATTTATTTCTATTGTGCTATATTTAGAACATGATGCAATACATTACTTTCAGGATTCAATCTGACTTCATACTCTCTAGTAAACATTAATATTTCCATGTAAGGGCTAACCAAAATATAGCTTAACAATACCCAAGTCTCATCTCGCCATAAGTGAAATTTTCTTGACTGGAAGGGAAAACCCCATTTAATCAATCAAGCATATGCTTAAAGATTGCAGTGCTTCTAACTCTTTCGGTTTGAATTTGACTCTGGCAAATCCTAGTGTTAGGAAGTTAGTTGGTTCGTTCCCTGAAGGTTAGTGGTTTTTCTGTTTACTCAGTTTCCTCTACCACCCAAGAATTGACCGACTCAATGTAATTAAAATACTTTTGGCTGCGACACAAAACACTGTTACTCCACTCCACTCCACTCCTAATTGTTATGCTGTTTGGGTCTCAGTTGTCACACAACATTATATAAGTTAGGGTTCTACAGCCATAATAAAAATTTGGCTTGTCAAAAACATAAATTTTCCCTTACCCATTGGTAATATCTGCGTCTTTGACTTCAGTTTTATCTGGACTTTTACCATCTGGACTTTTACCATCTGGACTTTTACCATGAGCTTCTCCCTTCAATTCATCTGTAACAAGCAACAGAAAATTTTATTTTTTACAGTTATAGGTATCTAGATGTCAATTTAACATACAGGACAGAACGGAATATGTGCGAGAACCTCTGTGGATGCATTTAAACTCAGAGCATGTGGGCCAAATCCAGCCTGGTCAAATTAGAAATAGATGTCAGAGTTGCAACAACTCTTTCTCCGCACCCTTTTTGGTAATGGCTGTGGGCCCTTGGAAGTGGAAAAAATAAACATTATTGCATGCAATTTTTTGAAAAATAAAAATATAATGTGGTAAACATGAAAAAGTTTTTATAATTTTGTAATTATTGTATTCAAATTGGGAAAAATTACCATATCTATGTATATTGGAAAAATATGGGATTTGAACATGAGAATGGGGCCCCTTTTTCAGCCCCTAATTAAGCAAATGGACAACGATGATCGTGTAACAGGGTCTATAAATCTTGTCATTCGACCAGCATTAATTTGTGATATTTTTCGAGAGTAGAAGAACAGTATGCGTGATTGAAAATCGGCAAGGATTGTAAGTCTTGATAAGATACCGATATGGCTCTAGTGACCTGGAAAAAATTATAATTGTTAAATGTATAGAAAATTGAAATAAAATATTTTCACTTATCGACACAGATTGTATGAATTCATTCTGTCATATTATATCATGACGTTGCCTCGGTAACCATGTGCTCTAAAGCATGTGCTTATTGGACACATTGTCTCTCAATGCCTAGGTCCTTATTCCATTTAGTCAAATCAGAGTACCAGAAAGTTTGTCAGTTTGCTTGTTGAAGGTTGCTGGGGTTTTTTTTCTGGGAATTCTGGTTTCCTCGACCATCTCTGAACTGACTACCCCAAGTGAGATAATCATGACCGAGGTTGGAACACCATTAATCATATCTATATCATTAACCAGCTATATATATAGACTCCTAATCTTCTGAATTGGACAACAAAATATTTCTTAACAGTAACAGTCTTCAGTTTCACAATCACACAATCATTCTTTAACTAAGACTTTCCTAAATTTAAATCTAGCAAAATTGAAATTTTAATAACAATTTTGTGATTTTTCAAGATATTCATGAATTTATGGGGTCTTTTTTGAAAATCAGTACAAGCTACATATGAATTCTAGTTTTGTCGAATATTTTTGAGTGCCATAATTATTGCAAAGTAACTATTTTTAAGGTAAGGAAAATCTTAGATAAAGAATGATTGTGAAACTGAGGCCAACTTATTTAAAAAGCTAATTCTCATTTTACTTACTTTCAAGGGAAAAAACATTTCTCAAGTGATGACTTTCAACCTGTAAAAAGTAAAGAATTATAAATTAATTAAACTTTTTTATCTCTGTGTATATTTTTTTTAACTTATCAAGCCACTAATGGTTTACAACAGCTGTATTTGCAATGTGGTTTTATAAACTGAAGAAATGCTATATATCTAACATTGTTGTATGATTTTCCGTAAAAGTCTCCTTCGATTTATGGCCAAACCCCTTTATAATGCCAAAAATTGACTTATCAAATGGTTGGTGGCTATGAATCTAGATTTTACTATACTCTGGACTCTGTAAGTCATTATTATATGGTGCTAACAGCTTTATTTATTTGTTAATGATTCAAATTAGAAAACTTGAACATCTAAATAAATCGAAGTCAAAATTGAAGTCCCATCAAGGTTTCTTGACATAAATTTATCACCCAAATTATTCTGCAATCTATTCACTACAACAGAATATATATTATCATTAAATGTAGCAGTTTGAAATGCCAAAAACACATTTTATGCTTTTCACTAGTTTGGAATTTATTTGACACAGGCAATAAAAAAGATTATTTCCTTTTAAGTATTTTCAAACAGAACAAAAATTTAATGGAGCAGGGGCCAATCTTGAAACATTCAGTGTTTTTGCCTACTTCTGGAATTATACTTCTTGAAAATGTGAAAACATAGCTTTTTAAGTATTTGAAAATTTAAACAAATGTTTTTTTGTTTTTATTTAGTATATTTTTAACGGAAAATTAAGATTAAAAAAGGGCAATATTTAAACTTTAAATGGTTTTGCCTACTTCTGTACCTCTTTCTTCAAGATGTTAAAACATAGCCTTTTAAGTATTTGAAAATTTAAATAAATGGCTTTTTTAGTATGTTATTAAAGAAAAATTAAGATTAAAAAAGGGCTAATCTTTAAACATAAAATGGTTTTTCCTACTTCTGTACCTCCTTCGTCAAGATGTGAAAACATGATACCATACTGGAATCTGCAGATGACACTAGCTAAATGCTAGACATTCTGCAGTGCATATACTATACAAGGTGATGGTAACTTTATTTAATCTATGTTTACAATGTTTAGTTAATTATAATTTAATGGAGAGTTTAACATAGCAGATAATACGCCATGTAATATCAAAGAAAAACAAAGTCAGAAATTCGATCAGTAAAGGTGATTATTATTGGTTTCTAGGCAACCAAAATATTTTGTTAAATAACTCTCATCTTAGGATCATCCTAGATTAATTCATCTAGTTACTATGGCATGAGTATCAATATACACACAAAATTCTGTAAACATACATTATAAAAGTCAACTATAAAATTCATTATTTTTTATATTCCATTTTTTAAATAAAATTGTATGTTAGTCATGTAACAGTTATCTCCCTTTATGTGTTCAGTTATAGACTTGACAGAAATGACATTTCATTGTACATGCTTGCGCGCGCGTGCGTGCGTGCGTGCGTGCGTGCGTGCATGCGTGCGTGCGTGCGTGCGTGCGTGTGTGTGTGTGTGTGATTGTTTCAACTCACAATATATCATTTTTATGTTAATTTTTTTTTTGTTCAATTGTTTTTTGTAAAATGTATACCATTATAATATTGACAATTACCGGTATGCAATGTTTTTTTTCCTTTATTCATTCTTTATCATGTGATAATTTTTGTTTTTAATCATTTAACTACATGTAGTTGACATACTGTAAACATATACCATAAATTGAGTAGTGTACTAATGCTGGCTGTTTTGACTATGCTACAGTAGCACTAATTTATAGCCACCGCCAAATGAAATATAAACATAGTCACAAGGTCATACATGAGACTTACATGTACACAAATTTAAATCGGTGTAAATTTACCCAAAATTATAATTTGCACCAATAAGATTTCACCTAATTTGCTAACTTCAAAGTTTTCACTTTGCTTTGGGATTTTGGCTTGGGCATGGATTTGTATGTTTGTTTTCGATTTGGTTTTGTACCTTCCATCCATTAAATTCTATTTAAAAAATTTTGAAATATTATTTTTCACAACAATTTTCAAAATGGCTTGATTCTGTCATTTTCAATCAAAACTTAAGTGGAGGGTACAAATATGAGCCTTTTCTCTGCACCAATATCCGAAGACACAAAAATTAATGCATTTCCTTTGCGCAAATATCCGTACAACCTAAAATTTATATATTTTCAGTAACATAAATTTTCTACTATTTGTACAATAAAATCATGTTACTGAAAGTACATGTACCATGACTTGCAAATTTATATGATTTTAACAAACACTTTTTATGATGAATGATATACAGGTTATAATGTATTCATGAATACTAAGATGGTAATTCAGATTGATTGGAATTTAATTGATAGAAGATTAACATATCACTTATAACAAGATGACACCAGCAAGAGTCTCAGTTTTAGTTATTTTAATTCTTTGTTTGGAGATATATTTTATTTTTTCGTTGGAATTAAATTACAGAAGATTAACAGTATATCAATTATATCAAGATGTTGCCAGCCCAGTCACGAACCAATGACCTTCTCTCAGTGTGGCAAGTTTAGCAATGCGGATGGTACTACCTGGCGGACCAAATCCTCTATCAACCCCATGACTGCTTTTCAGTGTGGCAAGTTCAGCTGAATTTATTTTCTATTACCCATATTTCATCCCTTCTGTAGCTTCTCTTCCTAGATTTGTTCGTTTAACAAGTCCCCGGATATTTCTATATTACTGCCTCTAAATGGATTCTAGCAATTTTAAAGCAATTTTTTGCCATTATAAAAATCAAATAACATTACAACCCTGTTGATTAATGACACAAAATATCACTTTAGCAGACAGTTCTACAGAGCAATCTTTGTTTTATCAGCAAATTATATTGTGCAATTGTTGCTTCAGAATTTACAATATCTGTTTCCATGGCAATAAATAAACTGTGTATTTTTTTTTAGAAATATTCCTCTTATTCAGGCAGATGTAAATTTATGTCATTGATTTTTGCCTCAGAACATCTTCTTTGATAACCTTTGTTTTTTGTAATTAACTTCCTGTTTTCAATACATTTCAACTGTAGGGTCTTCCTTGACATGCAAATCTCAGTTTATCAATTCTAATATCAAATATAAGATATAGAATTGTGATAAGGATATACACAGTAAATAAAATTGACACAGTTCCTAATAAGGATGAAATTTTCAGTGCATCATTTAACAGAAATCAGTTTAGAATCTAAATGATGCACTAATCCAAATAAACTAGAATTGTGATAAGGATATACAGAGTAAATAAAACCAACACAGTTCCTAATACTGTAATAAGGATGCAAGTTTCAGTGCATCATTTAAATAGTAATAATCACTGTTTAGTATTAAAATGATGCACCAATCCAAAATAAAGATATAAATAGTAAATACAAGTGACACAGTTCTAAATATCACAGAAATATGCAAGTTTCAGTGCATCAATTAAATAAAAACCAGTTAAGTATTAAAATGATGCACTGAACAAAATACTAGAGCAGCATCTTGACAGAAATAAATACCCCCTACAACAATGACTATCGGGTCAAATCTAAAGATTTGAACTTGTGACCTTGACCTTTGACCTTCACATCCTGTTGGCAACATGTTTCTCATATGGGTATACATTTTGTGCAGTTTGATCAAAATACATCCATACATCTTAAGATTTGAACTCATGATCCTGACCTTTGACATTCACAACTAAATTTGGTATACAACATGTGGTCTAATGTTGGTATACATTTGTGCCAAGTTTGATCAAAATACATCCATCTTCATGGATGTTATGGGACTGGAACAATATCAAGACAGACAGATAGACAGCAATTCATATACGCTACTTCGTTTATGGTGGGTATAAAAAATGGTCCTTGGATCGTTAGTATTGCCCAAAACATGCAATTCTATTAAAACGGGTAAAAAACTTTTTGGTTGCACCTAATGCAGATGACAATGGCAACTGTAATCATGCTTAGCACTTCCCAAGCAAGTAAAATGTTGTGTTTTCATAATTTACCATATATACAAATTTAGCCAATTGTTTGCAATCCCATCAACCAGAACTCTATAGTCTTGTTTTCTTTTGGTTTATTATTTTATTTTATTTTATTTATTTGTTTGTTGTTTGGTTTTTTTTCCCTTTTTTTTAAGGAGGTGGGGTTCATTTAGGAATTTTATCCTGCTGCTAAGCATCACATCATATTGTTAATGTTTTATTTCAGTTTCAGCAAATTATAAAAATTCACCTCTTTACAACGCTGTATTTCACACTGTAATTTTTTATCCTCTTATTATCCCTATATGATACATAATATTGATATATATATATGTGTGTGACAGATATAACCATCAAATATCTTCTTTTTTCTACTTTATTATGACTGTTACTAAGTTAATGTCCTAACAATAATCTCTTATAATGAGGATAATCTCATCTAACTGAATTGATGTAGTGCTTTATCACAGATTATATATACCAACTACTGTAGCTCAGTGGGTAGAGGTGCTTGCTTTGTATGTGAGATTGTGGGTTTAAACCCAGAAATGAAAATAGGTAGTGACTGTTTTTTTCTGAAAAATACTTTTGTTAGTTTTGAGATATTCATAATATTCACTTACAGAGTGAGAACTCTACCAACTGAGCTACCCCAGTGATCAAATAGAAGTTCAAATAACATGAATAAACAAATTTAAACTGGTCCTTTAATATTACCAGTTAGACCCAGTCTTAAACCCTATTAGTTAGACCAAGTCCTTAATGCTATCAGTTAGACCCGGTCCTTAAATACTACCAGTTAGACCCAATCCTAAATCCTATTAGTTAGACCAAGTCCTTAATGCTATCAGTTAGACCCGGTCCTTAAATACTACCAGTTAGACCCAGTCCTAAATCCTATTAGTTAGACCAAGTTCTAAATGCTATCAGTTAGACCTGGTCCTAAATCCTGTAAGTTAGACCAAGTTCTAAATGCTATCAGTTAGACCTGGTCCTTTAATGCTACCAGTAAGACCCAGTCCCTTAATCCTTTCAGACTAATCAAACCATTTGTACATTACTTACTGGTGCGACGACTGCTGGAAATGGAAACTTCTTATGATCTTTGACGGGTGTGTAAATAGGATTATGTGGCTGTATATAAGATGTGCCAGTCATCTCCTATAAATAAAATACATATACATATATATGTTGATACCAAAAACAAATGTACTTTGAACAGGTTACTGCTAATACCACATATGTCTTGTGTCTAGGTCGATAATCGATTATGTCTACCTTATCAAAAGTCAATAATTGTATAATAATCGATATTTAGAATTATGATATATGTATCGATAAAAGCTGTGACAAAAAAATCAGAAATACTGTCACTTCGAATTCCAGAATTTTCTTTGTTTGGTTTGACTTTTGTACACAACGATAGTGGTCAAAATGTGGCAGGCAATAACAAAATGGCCACAAGAAATCCAGTAATAGATCAAGTTGTGCCTTCAAACTGGAAGCTTGATGTCTGGGGATGTTTAGGACATCGTGGGATATCTGTATCATTCAAGCCCTACCAGTGTCCCATATTATACAAATTATGAGATACCCTTTAGGAAAGGCTGGGCTAACTCATTCTCTCAAAATCAAACAATTTCTAGGTTTTCAACAAATTTTGAAATTATTAATAGCCAAATGTCTAAAATTTGAGAAATTATAGTCTTATATGTCTATTCTTTATAGCGAAGTACTTTTTCACAAATTTTGTCTAAAAGAGGGTTTTTTTTTAAAAGAATTTTTTCAGAAAATGGTGGCTTTGGCTACCAGGAATGGTAACAAGAGGATTTGAAGCATTAGCTCATTAAAATATGAAAATAACATTTAGACCATTCAAATATGAAAAAGGATTTGAAAAATGTGTGACAAACAAAAACATATACACACCACCATTAAGGGTTCCAAAAAACCTAAATTGAATACTCTAAGACTTAAAGTCTTTAGAAAAGGCTTGGCTGTAAAACCAATTTCTTTCTAATCAAATATTCCAAGTTTTAACGACATACATAGACGATTAGACCACTCTAAATAATAACAGAATATTTATCCAACTTTTACACCAGAAAACAATTAACCTATATCCTAGTAGAAAATCAGATTTTCTAGAAATCAATATCTATAAATAGTAACAAGGTTGTCTCACCTTCAATATATCATCTACATCCTGGCTGCTCTCTGTGGACAGTCCAGAGGTCAATGTTGTTTTGTTTTTCTGAAAAAATACATACAATAACAATAAACATAAAAATTTATATATAAATATATATATAGGCAAACAGCATTGACCTGTCCACTTGACCTTTTATCAGGAACATTCAAGTAGGATATTCATATCCGCAACATACATGAGCAGTGTTAGGATCTGCAGTTAATACACAAACAACACATTTCCCCCATGATGCAGGCGAAATAAACACCTGTGTTAACTTTACATAAATGTACTGGGGCATTAATGTACTGGGGTCCATTATTTTAACTAAAGGTCAAGCAGACAGATCAATGTTGTTGGCCTATACCATAGAAACTATTAACAATGCAGTGAAATAATTAATGTGTGACAAAACTCATCATTCAAAAACATCTGGCCCAGGTAGTTGTAGTAATGTTGGTACAAATATAGTGAAGACCAACTACCAGTTAAAAAATTTTTTAATCTCAAGCATCATTACTCTCATTTATTTTTTTTATTTTTGTTTTTTTTTATTATCATTTTTTTATTGGTTTCTCAAGCTTCATTACTCTATCTTTTATTACTACAGTCAAACCTGTCTATAAAGGCCACCCAAGGGAACCGGTAAGAGTGGCCTTTATGGGCAAGTGGCTTTTATATACAGGTTCAAATAATATGAATAAAGAACAATTGGGATGCAATTCTTCTGGGCTTTATAAGCAGGTGGCCCTTATATAGAGGTGGTCTTTAAGGCAGGTTGGACTGTATTATTATTATTATAACTATAATAACTTTATTTGTTTATTTGTAATTTTTTTGTCTTTGAAGATATTGCCCACATTCGCCGTTATTTTGAGCCCTGTTTGTTAAATTATTTATTTTATCTTTTACTATCAACACTTTGAAGCTACTTTGGAGTGGAGTTATGATGTCATTTCCACATCAAACAGAAATAACAGTCAAACCTGTCTATAAAGGCCACCCAAGGGAACCAGTACAAGTGGCCTTTATGGGGAGGTGGCCCTTGTATAAAGGTTCCAATAATATGATTAAAAAGCAAACGGAATACAATTTTACTGGCCTTTAAAACGAGGTGGCTCTTAAATAGAGGTGGCCTTTAGGGCAATTTGATTGTAGTTCCATCCAAACTTTTAATTCTTCACATATATAACAATTCTTACCTGTGGAAGTTGTAATTTTGGAATTTTCTTTTTAAGTTGTTCTAAAGCCCCATCTGGAATGACAGCACCATTAGGTGGTGAATGCAATGCTGATTTTTTTGGTGAAATTTCCTCCTTGTGTGGTGGTTTTGAATGACTTTTCACTTCAGGAACCGTATGTACAGACTGGTGAGATTTTGATGATTTTTGAGATGTTCCCCCAGATGAACCGCCATAAGGGCTATGACTACGAGATCTAGATTCATCATGGTGGTGCTGATTATTTGAGACGCCAGTGGCAGGAGATTTGTTGTCATGGCGATGATCATTGTTGGATTTATGTGATGATTTTTCAGAAGCACTACCTCCATTAACACCTCTTTCTTTACTTGAGCGTCTTTTGTCTTTTTCTCGTTTTTGATTGGTTGAAGTTCTATCACTAAAATTAGCACTAGAAGATTCATATTTGGAAGAACTATGCCGACTTGAAGTTGAAGCACTTGTATGTCTACTGGTAGCACTTGATAATGACGATGACGACGATTTCTGGTCAACAGGAGGCACTGGTTTAATAATGCCGTTTACTGTGGGCGTAGATTTTTTATTATTTTCTGGGCTAATTTTTGGAAATGCAAACCCCAGTGACCTTGATTTCCTTGGTTGTGGAGTTTGTGGCTGGTCTCCTTGGATTCCAATGAAAGAATCATAATTTCTCCGAATAGATTCATATTCACCAAGAATTCTTCTAGCTGTCGGATCGCCATCTGCTAACTACAAATATACAAACAAAAAAACCCTGAAGTTATTTACAAAATTTAACTATACAAGTGTCATATATACACTATTCTATATATAGAAAAGAGAGCAAATCAAAAATAAAAAGAAATCAAAGCATACATATATAGGTGCACAGGGATTTTTCTGGGTATCCACAGGGTCCGGTAAAGGGACCCATTCCAAATGCAAAAAAAAAATACATTTTTCCCAATTCTGAGTAAAAATTTCCCAATTAGCTATGTTTATCAATTTTTTAAGAAAAAAAAATTCACAAGATCATCAACATCATATTCGGAGGATATCTCGTTCTGATAACGATTTTAATCTATATTAACCCACATTTTGCTGGATGATTTATTTAGAGACAAAAGAGACAGCGCTATTTTGCTGTGAACACCGATATAATTTGTTCAATTACAAGTATTCTAGTGGTCTAGAATTTCTAATATGTTGTTTTTTAATGTTGATTTTTCCCAAAATTACATTTTTGTTGAGCATTTTCCCAATGTCATCCCAAGGTCCTTTTCCTAAAAAGGTCAGAAAAATCCCTAGTGCAAAACAGTACACAACATAACAGTGTGTTAGAAATTGAACAAGTGTTCAGTTCACTTAGTATCATCAATCAATCATTAGTTAAAATGGACTGGAGATTTTTTTCTTTCTCAAGAAAACAATAACTTCTGTATTATTTTACTATTTTGCTACTTCACCTATGGCTGGTAACATCTGGATATCAGTGAAATATCCTTGTGACTGGGATGTAAACCCCCATTCAATCAATCAACCATGTATTGATAGCAGTGAAGAAATTGAACCAGTGTTCAGTTCACTCAGTGTAAACCAGTGTTCAGTTCACTCAGTGTAAACCAGTGTTCAGTTCACTCAGTGTAAACCAGTGTTCAGTTCACTCAGTGTAAACCAGTGTTCAGTTCACTCAGTGTAAACCAGTGTTCAGTTCACTCAGTGTAAACCAGTGTTCAGTTCACTTAGTGTAAACCAGTGTTCAGTTCACTCAGTGTAAACCAGTGTTCAGTTCACTTAGTGTAACCAATCAATTATTAGTTAAAATAACTGGGGATTTTTTTTCTTTTTCAACAAAACAATAATTTCTGTATCATTTAACTATTTAACTACTTTCATCTAGGGCTGGTAACATCTCAATATCAGTGAAATATTGCTGATTGAAACATTAACCCCTATTCAATTAATCAGTCATGTATCTATAACAGTGCATCACATATAAATTTATCTAGTCCTTAATGCCTCAGTAAACACATACTTAAATGACCCCTATCCTTTGTTTACAATATATCTTTGTCTGTGGTATGTTAAAATTACAGTGTTTTTATCAACAGTACTGTAATCATATTTACAAAACAGTTCAGAAATTAAACAGATCATAAATATAAATCCTGTTATATAGGCAAACAACACTGACCTGTCTGCTTGACCTTTAATTTTAATATTTATCATAACCTATTGATATACATATAGACAACAAGTAAATGTTTATTTTGTCTAAATAATACTAGGAAACGCTCAATTCAAATGTAGAATTAATGGCTGAAGGTGTAACTTAAAGAAAGTTAGGTAAAAATTAACCTTTAGTTATTATAGGTATTTAATGGCTGAAGGTTTAACTTAAAGAAAGTTAGGTAAAAATTAACCATAAGTTAGTCATTATAGGTGTAAGTTCTTACATTGTGTTTGTTGTATTAACTTTGATTCTCTACACTATTCATGCATTGGGTGGACCCTCTAATGAAAGGTCAACCAGACAGGTCAATGTTGTGTGTCCATATCCTTGGTTATTCATAGTTGCAGATTTTGTTATTCTGGGTTTGTTATTTTATAGCCAGGCACTTTTAATTCACCCATATCATCAACGAGGAGTCAAGCATTCTGGGAATCAGAATTCCTAACATGCCTGTTATGTGTATTGTACATGTAGGTGATTATGACTACACCTGATGTTATGTGTTATGAATGATTCCAAAGAACCTCAGTGACTGAGTGGCTGAGTGGTCTAAAGCAAGCATTCACAGATCACACCAACTTTTATCATGTAGGTTCAAATCCCACTCCAGACAGATCCTAGAAAGTAGTGTTAGAAAGTGCTTCCTAAAGCATGCATTTATGGACCACACCACCTTTTATCACATAGGTTCGAATCCTGCTCGGGACAGATCCTAGAAAGTAGTGTGAGAAAGTGCTTCCTAAAGCATGCATTTACGAACCACACCACCTTTTATCACGTTGGTTTGAATCCAACTTGCAAGTTGTAACAAATCCTAGTGTGAGAAAGTGCTTGCTGAAAGTCAATGGTTTTCTCCAGACACTCTGGTTTCCTCCACCATCTATAAACTGATGTCTCAATATACATGAGAAAGCATCCTGACTGGAATGTAAAACTCCATTACTGCACTCCACCCAATGTAGAAAATATTTAAGAAATACAGTAGACAGAAAATTAATTAATTAAGCTTAGAGTACATGTAAGAATCCACTATGATGCACATCTGTATATATATAATCGACTTTTGCCTTATCAACCTTGAAATTAATTAATTAAGCTTAGAGTACATGTAAGAATCCACTATAGTGCACATCTATAATCAACTCTTGTCTTGTCAACCTTGACACTATCATTCAATTTTTTGGAAAATTGTTTTTTCAAGGAAGTTCATGGTTCAGTATAACACATCAAATCATGACAAAAATATACTTTTACTTTTAACTCGTTTGACCCTCAAAATTTCACCTTATACTTGAAATATAGTCATTTCCTTCTATTGTTCAATTTCATTTACAACAATAGTAGTCATATGACTAAATTTAATGTAATGACCATGATACCAAATACCAGTTGTGACTGAAATTGGTAAGAAATGGGGTAAGAGTTCTCTTTTTTGTACCCCTATCTATTAAATTCTATTTAAATTTTACAACATTTTCACAGAAATGTTAAAGGTGGCTTTTTTTCTGTCAAGATGAATATTATAGGGTAAAAAATTGCAATCTTTATTCAAATGGACCAACTTTGAGCATACAGGGGCTATTTTAGGTACAAATTTGTATGTATTGAATATACTGAAATCCCAGTTCAGCTTGACAGGTCAAACATGTGTCACTATATGCCTGTATATGTCATAATTTATGGCCATGATACATGTATATTTTTGTCATTAATTTTGATGTTTATGGTTATAAATATATATCATTATGTGTCTTATATTAAAGCATGTATATTTACTATAAACAGTTAGGAGAAATCTGATCATCACGAAATATATATCTGATAATCTCTCCCACTCTCTTTTAACATTGTAAAGTGGGGGCAATATCAGAGAAAGAGTGGGGACAATGTGAAATAAATAGGATATACAGTAGTCCATTAACTGCATAATGGAGACAATTCTCTCTCTCTCTCTCTCCCTCTCTCTTCTGTATACAGTAGTCTATTTGCCTGTAATATGGGGACAATGTCAAATGTCCCTACATTATGTAACACTACTCTACTGAATATACCCTTTTTAGAACATTTTAAAATTTCAAATAACATACCCCAGATCTTGGGACACAGATTTTATGGAGCACCTCTCTTTCTCTTTCTTTCTCTCTCTCGTACATAAACCTATGTGCATGCAAGAAAGAGAGAGAGAGAGAGAGCGCAAATTTTTATTGGCAATCAATCATTTCTAAAAAGAAAACAGTGACCAAGGACTTAAAGTCCTTAGACTTCAAACCTACATCTCACCACTGTAGATTTAATAAGTTTTTCCTTGCTTAGATGGTTCTACTGGTTGGCAAAATACTGTAGAAGTTGCTAGAGTGGTTCACAATATGAATCTGTGACATATTGACATAAACAGGTGCTCTGATTGTGGAAGGAAATACAGATCAACACTAAGAAACTACTGAAAGCAACCTTACAAAATGGCCACACCTGACAATTAATATTAGCCAGATTATGAGCCACATAGTATTAGGTTATGTGATGTAAATACACTCCAAGATTGAAGAAAAATATGCTAAAATCTTAACTTTTAATTAATCAATGATCAGTCAGTTGACAAAAACTGACTTTTTTTTCGTTTTTCGATGATCGATTCTGAAAATTTTCAAATTGTTCAAACTATCAATCTGGTAAATCAAGTGGGCAAATTTACGACCTAACAGCTCATTATTGTCAAATCTTAGGTCAGACATGCATAGGGATTAAACTCAAGACCTCTAAATATTTTCTCATAAATCTTTAAAGTTTTCCTTAACTGAGCTTCTTCTGTGGTATATAATTTATAAAGGAACAGTTTTTAGAGATTTAAGTTCTGAAGGGCTGTATTAGATAGGCTAAAGGTAGATACTTAAATCACAAATATAACACCTTATCAGTCATATACTGCTAGGGACTGAACCCAAATCTCCATTTAAGAGCACACAAATCTACTACTTGTCTGCTGTTATACATAAAATTACGGACACAACTAGGACACTACTGAACAATAAAGAATATTTCACTTATATCAAGACATCACCCACTAGCTATAGGTAAAGTGGCAGAAATTTTTACCTTTGCAGTGTGCCCAGGGCAATGCGCAGGGAAGGTTTTTCAATGTGCAAGTGTGAATGTGACACATGGCATTGTTTTAAAGATCTCTTCTGTAGGACCCCTGTGACTTTCAATTCTAAATGCTGAGTGCCTGGCAACAGTCAATACCTATTTTAAGGTCTTGATCAGACCCTGTCTGGAGCTGAAACAAAGACCTCTCAAATACAGAATGAGCACTCTACCAACTGAGTTACCGGTACCATACTGGTACACAACTAAGGAGTAAACCACAGACCACAAAGTTAAAACACAAATCTTTCTTTTTTATCAATCAAAACAAAACTACTCCAGTGGTTACTTAAGGAGGAAAAGTTTGGAGATAAAGATATATAGGTAAAGGCAAACAACATTGACCTGTCTGCTTGACCTTTAATTTAAACATTTTCTATAGGCAAGTACATCATGTATATGGAGCACAAGTACATAATGGGAAATTCTATTTTAACAGTAGACACCAATGTATGTATTAACAGCAAATCCTGACACTACCCATAAATTGACTGGATTCTTCTATATTATTCCTAATTAAAGGTCAAACAGACAGGTCAATGTTGTTTGCCTATATAATAAGTCTCCTGATATATACACACACATACACACACACACAGATAAACACTATAGGTCACATCTGATTAATATGTTGACATTTTACTACTACATGTACAACTGAGAGTCTACAGTCAGGTGTATCATAGTCAGATAAATCATATACCTGCTGGTCTAATTAGCCATTCATGCTGAACAGGTAAAACACTAAACAAACACTAGCTACAACGTAACCTGTTTAACCTGCCAGTATGACCCTTGGATTACAAACTATCAAATTTGACCCCTTCAGATTGTATTTAAATTTTCTACCAGTATAAATCATAAGGAGACTCCAGTATAGATCTACTTTCAATATAACAAGTCTAACTTTTCAAAAAGCTTGGATTCCGCTTACCATGAAACTGACAATAAAGGTCAGACAACCCAGGTCAAATAAGTTGACCTATACAGTACTGTCACCACAAACTTGAATCTAAATGTTAATTAAATACTAATAGAGTATAAAGTTGTATAAGGTAGATCATGCGTGCACAATCTTTAAATTTCTATTAACTTAGGCACTGTATATATCTGGTAGGAATTTTAATATTTATCTATTGGTGCATTTAGTTAAAACTCAACAAGGGTCAACAAAAATATCAATGTCATTCTTTCAAAGTTCTAAATCCAGATAGCTAGGATTTAACAATAAAAGCAGCATTTTAATCATTTGGCCAGTTTATGGAAAACACACACACACACACGTGTATATATATATATCTATTGTCTCATGGGTCCAATAGTTGGATGGTTACACAATAGTCACACAAAACTCTTGAGTCTGAATGTACATGGTACTGGTATGCATTCTCTCTCTCTCTCTCTCTCTTCTCTCTTTCAAGCTGTTAAGTCAAATCCCACTCAGGAAGATTCTTAGAAAGTTTTACTCAGGACCTGGTTTTCAGATTCCACTGAAGTTCAGTTTCGAGAGTTTGTTCCTATTATAGTTTAGTTAAGATAGGTTTTCAGTTTACTAAGGATTTCAGTTCCCAGATTCCATGATAGTAGGTTCCACTGTAGCTCAGGTTTTTTGGTTTATTAGGGTTCAGTTTTTACAAGTCCAAAGACAGGTTTTCAGCTTTGGGTTTCACTGTAGCTCAGTTAAGACAGGTTTTCACTTTTGAGGTTTCACTGTAGCTCAGTTAAGACAAGTTTTCAGTTTAGTGAGGGTTCACAGGTTTCACTGTAGCTCAGTTAAGACAGGTTTTCACTTTTGAGGTTTCACTGTAGCTCAGTTAAGACAGGTTTTCACTTTTGAGGTTTCACTGTAGCTCAGTTAAGACAAGTTTTCAGTTTAGTGAGGGTTCACAGGTTTCACTGTAGCTCAGTTAAGACAGGTTTTCACTTTTGAGGTTTCACAGGTTTAACTGTATCTCAGACAGGGCAGGATCTATTTTTCACAGGTTCCACTGTACCACTGTATGCTAGAGTAAGAATTTCCATCTACATGTTGACTATTTATAACTACATGTATTAAGATCTAGGTAAATAACACCTGGCAATTATTCTCTCAGTCTTTCTATGTGTGTATGAATTTCTCTGTCTCTCCACATTTATCATCTGCATCACCATCAGTAGTACATCTACACCATGAGTAAGAATTCCACTACATGTAGACTGTTAGATCTATGTAAATGTCTCCTTGCTATTATCCCCTCCATGTTATAGTCTCTCTCTCTCTCTCTCTCTCTCTCCCAGATAGCCTTTCTTTATCCATTTTGCTCCCCCCTCTCTCTCTCTCCCACACACACACACACATTTTGTTCTCTCTTGCATTTTGTGGAACACCAGGATGAGTAAGAATTCCACTCTATGTAAACTGTTAGATCTATGTTAACGTATCCTTGCTATTATTCCCTAGCCCTCCATGTTATACTCTCTCTCTGTTTTGTGCTCTCTCCATGTTATTCCATCCCTATATTCCACATTTTGCTCTTTCAAACTATGTTTCTCTCTCTCTTCCTGCATATTTTACTCTTTTTCCATGATAAGTCTTGACTCTCAAAGTTATTATCTCTTTACTTATCTTTCTGCATCTCTCTCTCTCTCATGGCATATATTTTATACATCATCAGTTATTACCGGTATCAGTAGTATGTTTTCAAGCAGTGCATTACACATGTATACAAAATTACATACATGTATTAGAGAGAGAGAGAGAGAGAGAGAGAGAGATAGAGAGAAGGAATTTTCATACCAAGTAGACTATCTATGACTATGATCTATATAAATGACTAATTAAGCAGAGTCAATGTTAACTAAGATTAACTGTCGGTTGTATGTACAACACGGTTTATATCATACATGGTGGTGATATTTATAGCTCCATTCTTCTAGACTTTGGGGACCTCGTGGGATAAACCAATGGATTTAAAATACAACCCACCCCAACCAACCAACCAACTTTTCCTGAAATAGAAGCTTAGCCTCTTCACTTTGATTTAATGATAATGTGATGAAATTCCTAACAGAATCTATAGAATTCATTAAAGTTGGATGGTTGGTGTTTGGGTGGGTGGGTGGGTTGGAATCATCAAGTGTTTTATCTTCCAGTCTAAATCATTCAATAATAAATGGTGGCAGGAGAAACTGGAAAGCAGAAAAAAACCACCAAAATTGGCAAACTATCAGACATTAGTATCTGTCCACATGGAATTGTAATCTAGGTGGTGAGAGGCACTGTTCTGTAATTCATCATCATCACCATCATCATGGCTTTCATCATCATCATAACTAGCATCATCATCATCACCACCACCACCATAAAGCAGGGTTCCCACTCTTTTCTCTTTTAAAAATTCCAGGGCTTTTCCAGGTTTTTTAAAGTTTTTTTCACACTTTTCAAGGACAGGATTTCTTGATATAACTTCAAACGTCTAATGCCGTTAGCTCTGAAAAAATGTCCTTGATGTTGGTATGATACAGAAAGAAATACTAAAGAAGATTCGCCTAAATTCACCAAATCCGATTTTAAAAAGACATCATTCAATATTATTGCTTTCGGAAACTTCGTTCCTTTTACAAAGCCAAGCGTTTCTCTGATATAAAATATTTAACAATATTAATGTTGGACCGCCACATGGTATAAAATCTATGTTACTTTGAAGACATTAAAACCATGACAACATCATATTATTTCTCATCAATTACAAACGCATTGATGATCGGCACTTATAATTGTTAACACGAAAATTGAATTGGTCGTTTCCGTGTTTAGCGACTAGGAATTGTGTGCAAGTAAGAGTTATCTCTCTTCCCCTTACCAACGTAACGTATCGGCAAAATTCAAGACTTTTTCCCGGATTTTTTATTTTTCTGGAATTCAATGGTTTTCCCGACCGGGAATTAATAAATTGAAATTCCCGGGGTTTTCCCGTTTTCAAGGATGCGTGGGAACCCTGATAAAGGCTTTCATCATCATCATTATCATCATCACTCACTCACTAAGGTCTAATCCATAAGCTCCTTTTGATAACTACTGTATGATTCTACTATGAATGATTACAACTTGATCCATTAAATTACGATAAATTTATATTTCATATCCAGAGTTTATCTTGTATCCGTGTATATTTGATCTGATTAACTCTTGTGTTACATACAGCTGAAGAATATTTCACATTTATTGAAATTTGAGTGACCATGGCCACAATCAATGGCCTGAGTGTCCTAAGTTATCAGAATAGTTACCGGTACTGTTGCAGTCACTTTGGTACCAAAAAATCTGCACATGCTATGATTACAATGGAAGGTTCTTCAATTCATCATTCTTTTGGATTGATCGAATATTGAAGATTGAATTACCTTATTTCTTATGTCTTGGTCAGACCATTGTGATCTCCAATGTAGGAAGCAAGCACTTTACTAATTGAGCTACTGTATTGGTCTCTCTGTCTTTTGGACATTATCATATTTACAGGAAAAGAGACTTAAAGGAAACATGGTCAGTCACTATGAAATCTTCAATGACCACAATAAGTATTATATTCATTTTGCATTTGTATTAGACTATTAGTTAAGTGTCCACTGTCTGAAGAGGAAGTACATAGTTAACTGACAAGGTCAAATAATAATGAGTCAAGTCTACTGCTGACCACTTTATATATCCTAATTAATCACCAATTACATAACAGTCAACGTGTGTCTTAACATCTTAACAACATGGTTTTGTCCTGTATGAAATAACTTTACTATATGTATGGAATATGTGTAATAAGTAATGGGAGAAACCAGATTTCATACGAAAAAGAATCAGGATGGGAGAAACCAGACCATCCTCAAGGACCAAAGTCTGCAATTTCATACGAAAAAGAGTCAGGTTGGGAGAAACCAGACAAAGCTCAAGGACCAAATCTGCAATTTCATATGAAAAATAGTCAAGATGGGAGAAACCAGACCAAGCTCGAAGACCAAAGTATGCAATTTCATATGAAAAGGACTTGGAATGGGAGAAACCAGATCAAAGTCTGCAATTACATATAAAAGACTCAGGATGGGGCAAACCAGACCAACCTCAAGGAAGAATGCCTGCAATTCCATATGAAAAGGACTCAGGATGGTGGTAACCAGACCAAGCTCAAGGACCAAAGTATGCAATTTCATACGAAAAAGAGTCAAACAAGATTTTGTCTTATATAAAATAACTTTACTATGTGTATGAACTGTGTGAAATAGGTGATGGGAACCCACACCAAGCTCAAGGTCTTTAATTTCATATGAAAAGCCTTAAAGACATCAGTAAGTTAAAATCATGTTTTTTGATAATTTCTAAGCTAATGTTATTGTTGGATAAATTTCATCTGTGAAGTAAAAAAGTATCAAAATGAACTAATTCAAAATGCAGCGATTTATAAACTGTGCATGTTTCTTTAACAGATCAAATGGTATAATAAATGTGGATGATTACTAAAGTTAAAAGGACTGTCACATAAAGAAATTGTTAACTATAAAACTACCAATGACTTAATTATATCACAAATCAGATGACTGCTGACAAAAAGCATCAGGTCCATTTATTTAATTAAATTCTCTATTATGTACTAGGCTTTTATCTGTCTAAACGCTTCATAGCAATCTACATATATAAATGATGAAGTAAATTCATCTAAAAGCATTTTTGATGAATCAAATTGATTAAAAAAACAGTTTAAAAAAGTATGACTTTTATATTCCTGTGTCATAAAAATTTCATTGTATTCACAAATCATTGGCATGCATGAATTTTGTAAGTTTCTTAAAAATTTCATTGGTATTCACAAATCATTGGAAAGAATGACATACGGTATATCTGTTTCTTAAAAATGTCATTGGTTTTAACAAATCATTAGCTCGCCTATATAAAATTTATTTAGCAAAGGGGCTTAATTCAGAAATAAGTTGGTCTTAATGTCTGAAATGACTATATTTGTATTAAAGGTAATCACCCCCACCCACCCCCCATCCCACCCCAAACTCGGACTCAATGAGGTAAAATCTCTCCATATCCCTCCAGGGGTCAAATTTACTTCCTCAAAATCTCAAGAGTCAAACCAGTAAATATAATTGTTTCTTTCTGAAAGATTAGGACCAAATATAAATCTGAAGACCAAAAACAAATAGAAGACCAGAACGGATCTATAAATAAAATTCCACTGAAAAAAGGAAGCTTGTTCCAACTTAAGACCCTTAGGAAGTTTTACAGTCAGCATATGAAACAAGCCATAGTACCATATTGAAAAGACAGCCCCAGGACCATGAACTGTTTTAAAAAGCTGGCTGGACTATCAAGTTAACAGATTTCAAAGCCCAGCTGAACATCTAATAACATTGAGCCACCTGTAGTAATGTTGCACACCACAGTAAGAAATGCTAACCTCAAACAAACAAATAAAACCTAATTTAAATTATCATATTATGCCAAAATCATCCCCTTGGCCACAAAAGTGGCAGTAATAATATGCCACAATCATCCCCTTGGTCACAAAAGTGGCAGTAATAATATGTCACAATCATCCCCTTGGTCACAAAAGTGGCAGTTATAATATGCCACAATCATCCCCTTGGTCACAAAAGTGGCAGTTATAATATGCCACAATCATCCCCTTGGTCACAAAAGTGGAAGTTATAATATGCCACAATCATCCCCTTGGTCACAAAAGTGGCAGTTATAATATGCCACAATCATCCCCTTGGTCACAAAAGTGGCAGTAATAATATGCCACAATCATCCCCTTGGACACAAAAGTGGCAGTTATAATATGCCACAATCATCCCCTTGGTTACAAAAGTGGCAGTAATAATATGCCACAATCATCCCCTTGGCCACAAAAGTGGCAGTAGTATTTCAAAGTATTTCAGTTGACACAGTATACAATATTGACGACAAAGTCAATATGAAAGGTTTGCATTTTAGTAACTTTCTCACTCAGGTGTGTTAAATGGTTTGGTTGGTTGACTGGTTCAATATATCAAGTCAATCATAACAAGATCAATTCATTTTATTTTAAAAGTATTAGCTTAAAACACGATTTCAAAGTGGAGCGTGAATTTAGGCAAACATTTCAGATAGATCCATTTTGTACTAGAATGCTGTAAGAAGAACTTTAAGAGAATAAAAAAGATAGTGATTGACAACAAAGTTGCAGATCCAAATTTGAACCACTCAGTTCTATTAATTGGTATTATATTATTATATTACAATTACAGAACCAATTATTTGAATCAATTAGAATCTAGGTAATGTGACATGATGTTGTCACACACAAAGCAAAAACATGACGACAATAACTTAAGTAATGTTAGGTTTTAAACTAACACCTGCTGAAAGAATGTCTGGTTTTAGATTAACACCTGCTGAAAGAATGTCTGGTTTAAGACTAACATCTCGGGTAATGTTAGGTTTTAGAATAACACCTACTCAAGAAATGTCTGGTTTGGACTAACAACTACTGTTGGTACTCAAGTAATGTCTGGTTTTTAGACTGACACCTACTCAAGTAATGTCAGTTTCAGACTAACATCACTCAAGTAATGTCAGGTTTAAAACTAACATCTACTCAAGTAATATCTGTTTTTAGAATAACACCTAATCAAATAATGTCTGGTTTTAGACTGACACCTACTCAAGTAATGTCAGGTTTTTAGACTGACACCTACTCATGTAATGTCGGTTTCAGACTAACATCACTCAAGTAATGTCAGGTTTAAAATTAACATCTACTCGAGTAATGTCTGGTTTTAGATTAACACCTACTCAAGTAATGCCAGGTTTAAGACTAACACCTTCTCAAGTAATGTCTGTTTTTAGAATAACACCTAATCAAGTAATGTCTGGTTTTAGACTGACACCTACACAAGTAATGTCTGGTTTTAGACTAACACCTACTTAAGTAATGTCTGGTTTTAAATTAACACCTACTCAAGTAGTGTCTGGTTTTAGACTTACATTTACTCAAGCAATGTCTGGTTTAGACTAAGATTTTCTCAAGTAATGCCTGGTTTTAGATTAACACCTACTCAAGTAATGTCAAGTTTTTCACTAACACCTACTTAAGTAATGCTGGGTTTTGGACTAACACTTCCCTGCTCATGTAATGTCAGGTTTTGGACTAACACCTTCTCAGGTAATGTATTGTTTTAGACTAACACCTACTCAAGTAATGTCAGTTTCAGACTAACACCTACTCAAGTAATGTCAGGTTTTGGACTAACGCCTACTCAAGTTATGTCTGGTTTAAAACTAACACCTACTTAAGTAATGTCAGTTTTTAGCCTAACACCTACTCAAGTAATGTCAGGTTTAAAACTAACACTTACTCAAGTAATGTCAAGTTTTGGACTAACACCTACTCAAGTAATGTCAAGTTTTGGACTAATACCTACTCAAGTAATGTCAAGTTTTGGACTAACACCTACTCAAGTAATGTCAAGCTTTGGACTAACACCTACTCAAGTAATGTCAGGTTTAAAATTAACACCTACTCACAGGGTTCCCACTCTTTTCTCTTTTAAAAATTCCAGGGCTTTTCCAGGTTTTTTAAAGTTTTTTTCACACTTTTCAAGGACAGGATTTCTTGATATAACTTCATAAACGTCTAATGCCGTTAGCTCTGAAAAATGTCCTTGATGTTGGTATGATACAGAAAGAAATACTAAAGAAGATTCGCCTAAATTCACCAAATCCGATTTTAAAAAGACATCATTCAATATTATTGCTTTCGGAAACTTCGTTCCTTTTACAAAGCCAAGCGTTTCTCTTGATATAAAATATTTAACAATATTAATGTTGGACCGCCACATGGTATAAAATCTATGTTACTTTGAAGACATTAAAACCATGACAACATCATATTATTTCTCATCAATTACAAACGCATTGATGATCGGCACTTATAATTGTTAACACGAAAATTGAATTGGTCGTTTCCGTGTTTAGCGACTAGGAATTGTCGTGCAAGTAAGAGTTATCTCTCTTTCCCCTTACCAACGTAACGTATCGGCAAAATTCAAGACTTTTTCCCGGATTTTTTATTTTTTTCTGGAATTCAATGGTTTTCCCGACCGGGAATTAATAAATTGAAATTCCCGGGGTTTTCCCGTTTTCAAGGATGCGTGGGAACCCTGTACTCAAGTAATGTTAGGTTTTGGACTAACACCTACTCAAGTAATGTCAGGTTTTGGACTAACACCTACTCAAGTAATGGCTGGTTTTAGACTAACACCTTCTCAGGTAATGTCTTGTTTTAGACTAACACCTACTGTTTGTACTTGAGTAATGTCTCAACACTAACACCTATTTTTTATTGTGATAACATGACCAGGACAACTAGTTTTAAATCCTGATATATCAGTCATTCAGTGTTTTGGGGAAATTTCATGGATCAAATTTAGAAATTTTAGTCTTCATTCGGTAGCAATTTTAGCACAAACAATATAACTGACTCAAGCGCGATTACACCAATGATATTACCTTTCTAGGAGCAGGAAATAGATTGTGATGGAGTAATCCAGTCTGCTGTATGGGGCATGTCTCAGCTTCTTCTTTGAACTGCCGTATCTGCTGTTCTCTTTCTCTCTGAGCTTTCGCTCTCTGTATCTCTACTGAATCTGTCTGGTCATAACTGAAATAATTAAAAAATAAATTTACAAGAGGGGGTAGAGTAATGGTGTTTAACGTCCAAGTCAATATTATTTCACTTATATCTAGATGTTGTCAGGTATATGTGAAAGGTGCAGAAAATCTGCCTGTGCATTGGGCTGATGGCATTATACAGTAGGGTTCTTTATCATGCAACACCTCCCATGACACATGATCTGGTTTTTTAAAAGTTCCTATTCGAAAGAACCATGGCTTTTATTTCATAATGCTGAGTGCTTGGCCAAAGAACAGTCACTACCGGGTACCCACTATCAAGTATTATGTCAGACCCGGCTGGAAATCCCGGAATTGACCCCACAATCTCCCACTTACAGAGCGAGCACTCAACCAACAGAGCTACCTCAGTGTTATAAGCTAAAAATTGATCTAACAGTAGAGAAAGCTTTTAGTTTATAGATGGTCATGGTTTTATCCCCACAATCCACTTTCCTCCACCATTCCACCAGCAACAATCATCTTTATATGAATAATAATCTTACAAGCTTAGGTTGTAATTACATATTATACCAGTTTTAATTTCACAGCACCAGACGGTCGTTTCAGAATACAATTCCTCATCAGTGGTGCTTGGACAAAAATTATGAAACCAAAATTGTTTTCATCAATGTTAAAACACCATTACATTCACTTTGTCAATTTAATGTGGATAACATTTATTTTTTGACTTTGGTTTTCGGCTAGAAACACTTGTGTTTTTATCTATTTGTATAATTAATATTAAGTTTTTGTTTGAAACTTTAAAACTTTTTTACTCCTAAAAGTAAAGGGTAAATGGATTGCCCTTGTAGACATTATTGTAATCTTGATCTAATACAAATTTGTATGATCTGCATATTAAGATATACAGTAAACTGATAAAACTCTAACATCAGCAACCTGTTACATCACTGATAGCTCTTAATAATGCATACATATACACAAAATGTATTTTGTATAAAAAATAATTATATACATGTATATGTATATACATATGAAAATTGATTAAGATGATATATTGATTTTTCATACTGATTTACCTAACTACATGTATATGATTCTTATGAATTCATATACGATTTAACATGAATCTTGTCAATGATTATGTATTGATAAAAGGCTGAGAATGCATTTTTACACTACAGAGTCCATTCATTGACCAGGTTTCCACAAGAAATTCTTTCAAAAAGTAACACATTTTAGAAAAATTTGTGAAAAAAACCTTCCTTTAAAAGGGATATTATCTTCAAAAATTATCGTAATTTGGCAACTATTAATTTTCAATTTGCAGAAACCTAGGCAAGTGCAATGTGACAACATAACAACCACGTCTTCAGCAATGTTACAACAATTGTGTGATGTCAAAACAGTGTCATGTGACAAAGAGTAATATGAACAAGAAAATTCAATGAATTAGGATCCCACGCCAGCAGGTTGGTTTTCTCTTTTTTGTGATTTGCACTTATGTTCAAAGGGCCATAACTTCCAGGAAAATAAGCACTTCAACTCAGGTTAATGATATACCCATCTCCTATCAATGTTGATGCTTTGCACCAAGTTTTGTAACAAGGTACTTCATGGTTTTGGATAATTAGTGCAGACAAGAATTTAAGATGGACAGAAGGACGGAAACTCAAATTTGATATTCCCTCCTTCTTCAAGAGGCTGTGGTTGCCTTATAGATAAGACATAAGTCTACAAATCCAGGGTCTCTAACCGCCTTGGAGTTTAAGCCCCCGCTCAGACCACATGTGGGGAAGTGAATTCTCCTTGCCGTTGACCTTTACTGGTTCACCTGGTATCGGTATAATGTGACTGAGGGAGTGGTATGCTTGTCTGCAGCGTACTGACTCTGCAAGATAGCATGTTAAAGTAGCCCCGAGTGCGCACTAGTACAAGGAAGACCATACAACACACTCGCACTTCACATGCATACACGAAATTGTTCATAGATTAATCCATAGAGATTAATAAAAACATTTCTCTCGCATATAGCTGAAAAGTTGCTGATGCAGCTTTAAGCAACATTCAACCACTCACACTTCATATGCATACACAAACTTGTTTATAGATTAATCCATAGAGATTAAAATAGTTCTCATCGTGATTAGCTGATGCGACATTAAGCAACATTCAACCAACCAACCCTCTTTCTTCAAAAAGCGGTGGATAAAAATTGAGTTGGGGAAACTTCAGAACTAAAAGTTTGTGTACAAATATTTTTATATGTTTGCAAGCTAACACTTCCAGATTTATTTTTTAATATCTCTGTGCAAAACATATAATGCAGAGCTGCCAACTGACCTGCAACATGAGGGTCCGATTCTCATTTGCATATGAAACCCCGCCAACCCATCTAGAATAGGACTGACCTGCAAATTAGAGCTGTGACGAGTACCCGGGTACCCGTTCACGGTTAGGGTAATGACTGTACCCGGGTAACAAATTGTTTACCCGTTACTCGTTAAAACATGTATCATTGTTATAGACCTAAAATAAAATGTATATAAGTTCAATTAAACTTTGACTTTCATTCAAAATGACACGACATGTCAGTAATCGTGAACATTGTTTATACTTCTGTCAGTTTGTGACACACGAGGTAAGCATCGGAACACCTTGAGGAACTACATTCAACTCAATAATACGATATATGGTTCCGAATGGTGATATTGGTTATCGGGGAACCACTCTAAGCAATTTTAAACATGACCGAAAGAAAATCGGAAATTTGGAAATTACTTTATTTAATAACATTAACAAAACAATGACAGTTATTGATTCTATTTAACCTAGCTTGCAAGACAAAACCTTTGAAGTGTAACTCGTATAAGCATTGCGCATGCGTAGTTAAGGTTTCATCATGGAGAGCCGGGATTCACGATAGGTTCACTATATTAGTCTATAATAAAAATACAAGATGCTGATTTATCTGCAATTAACTGCATTTGTTTACGGGAAAATTGTCTATACAGATTAATAATAATTTATTTATTCTGGTTACTTATTCACGGTTTGTGAAATAGATTCTTAATTGAAATTTGTGGAAGTTGAAAAGCATCGGGTACTCGGTACCGGGTCGGGTATAAGAGTTCGGGTACCCGGGTACAAAATTCTCTACCCGTCACAGCCCTACTGCAAATGACTATAAAGTTCAAAAAATGTGCAGTGTTCATTTACCACCACTTAAATCCACCTTTGAATGCAGCAAATTTGAGTGATTTACATGGGTGGACTAAGGGTGTAATTGATTAATTTTGTGTTGATACCGAGTGAAAAATCACAAATCAACACAGGTACTGTATCCATTTGTCTGTGAAATCACACCAAAAAGCAATTTTTTCCCAGAAGGATGCACCTAGACATCCCCCTTAAGCAGCGAACATGCACCTTTTGTGGATTTCAGTTGGACTAGCAATTACACCAAATAGGGTTGACAGCTATGATATTGCTATATAATAAAGTCTAAAATTGTGTATGCAATGGGGTCTCCCCATGCATCACATGATACCCATAAAGTTTCTCTGGAAAAATACATTTTCGTTGGAGATGGAATCGCTTCAGTTCACGTTTTCCTATAAAAATAACTACAGGAAATTTTGATGCAAATGTATGGCACAAATGTTGAGGGCGTATGCTGGTGCACTCTATTTTCATATCCCCATTTATATTTCTCCTGCACAGATACATGATGTGCAATGTGCAGATGTTCTTGTATAATCACACATACCCCAACCCACCGATCCCACCCACCCCCCTTCTCTGCTTGGAAATATTAATCCCATGATGATATACAATTTAACACATGGTTTTCTTTGAAAATCTTTCTATTATTGAGGAAAGAAAGTAAAAAAAAAAGTCTTTAGTTAAGAAGAAATAATATCGTTATTTTATTGAATCTGTCACTATTTTTTGCAGGTCAAGTGTGTATTTTTACATGCAGTCGAAGACCTGGGGAATTTGAAGGGAATTTCTAGAAATCATCAACATGGCCACCTATCAAATTACATTTACATGTTATACTCTTTTTTGACAAGCTTATGAAAAGGTATACAGGTTGAATTCTTTAGGAATACAATTATATGACAAATAGACCCAACTTCACACATCAAACTATTTCAAGGATGGACTTGACACTTGTCTTGCTGACCAGGCAAAATTTTCAAACTTTTACTTGTGTATTTTAGTTATTATAGTGTCTATATCATAAGATTTAGACTTCAAGGACTTTAATGTGATAAGATTTGATATGTGACGTTTGGACAAGACTTGGACGATGCAAGCAGTCGACGAAAACGGCGTAATTTACACCACTTGGGGTCAAATCGCGGGTTCAAACCGTAGGACTCCCAAGTATGGAAGACAGAACAATATCTCGGTCAACTGCCGTTTTTTTCAAATACATTTTGTTTTACGTACCTGCTTCGCCCTGACATTTTAAGCCTCAAACAATTAACGGGCCTCAGACAAAAACTCAAAATATATGTCTATACATTTTGTGAATAAATATTTTGTTCCACAAATCGTGAAACCTGTCCCAGATTGTCCAATATCTGTTACATTTTTACACAAATTCTAGCTTAATTTTGTAGCTAAGTCTAAAATCCCGACTAAGTTCATAGAACTGGCTCGAGAAATGGATTTGGGAATTCCATGGATACTGTGTCTGGAATTTTAGCCATAAATAACACCGTTAGATTTCACAACACTTGAACACTTTCCTCCATTACCCTGTTTACAGATGTTAGCGAACTTTCATATTCCTACGCGCACTATACATTTAATTGGCCATTTGTATACATTTGTTATTTAATTTGATATTCCAAAAATTCGACTTTGAATAATTCATTTATTTTATTTTGTCATCTAAAAGGATTTTTATATTCCATTATAAATAATACTATTGTTTTAGTAATTATAATTATAGGTAGTTATATTGTATATCGGAAGTAGAAATTGTCAAAAGTATGTTTGAACGTAAACTGATGGAAGGTGTCATGTGACAATTTTTGACGAGTAACTTTATGAAGCGCGATATCCAAAAAAGTACAATATGTCAAAATTTAAAATTGAATTGTTTTTTTGGTAAAAACTTAAGAATTGCAGAAATAATATTTATTACATACGTGGTTATTTCATCATCGTTTACAATTCTATATTTAATGTATTAAAGATTTCGTTTTATCAGAAACTTAAGTTACATTTTCTGATTAAATTATGTAATCTGTGTATAGTTTTATATTTTTTTATTTTTATAAATTTTATTAAAAAGCCAAATTTTAGGCTAATATTAAACATTGTATTTTACTTAAACAGTTAAAGGTGCATTCATGATTATTTTTCCCTTGTTGGAATTTATTAATCAATAGCTATTTTTTTAGTTGTATTGATACTCACGAGTTGAGTTTGAGTAATGGTGTTTAACGTCCCAGTCAAGAATTTTTCAATTATATATTGAGACGTCGCTAGCTATAGGCGAAGATGCAGAAATTTTGTCCGATGTGCTTTGAGCTGATGGCATTATATATATACAGCAGGGTTCTTTATCATGCCAAGACTACCCGGTGATGACACGGGAACTCTTCTATTTTAAGTTCCCAACCGAAAGAACCGTGACTTTCACTTCGTAATGATGAGTGCTTGGCGAAAGAACAGCCACTACTCACTTTCAAGAGATTAGTCTTGGGTCAGGGTTCGAACCCACGACCTCCCACTTACGGAGCGAGCACTCTACCAACTGACTGCTACCGCGGTGGTTATTAATTTAAGTTAATAGTCAATTTTGGCTGGACATTAACAGATTAATAAATTTTATTGTGAAGCATTTAGTTTATGTACGTAATTATAAATGTTTTGTGTCAACATACCAGACTGACCAATCAAATTTATTTATTTGTCCAGATCGGTACATTTAGCGGGTACTTTTTTATCGTTAAGGGAATGATTTTGGTACAATTTCCATACCAAAAAGTCTGAATTTTTAGTACTTCTAATTAAAAAACCCCGTCAAAATGGGAAAAAAAATCGTCTAATTTGACCTTTTCATTTTATCCGTCTGTTTATCCGTTATTATGTTACAAATCCGTCAAAAACGGATAAATCCGTCGAATTGGTCAGCCTGACATATATATAGAGAAAAAACTTTTTTGAGTTAGATGGAGCTCAGAAGTCTTTATATATGGTTGAATGCTGCTTAACGTCGCATCAGCAATTTTTTAGCTTTTCGCGACGAGAACTGCTGATTAATCTATGAACAATTTCGCGTATCCACGTGAAGTGCGAGTGTGCTGTATGGTCTGCCTTGTACTAGGGCGCACTAAGGGCGACTTTAAGGTGCTAGCTCACCGAGACAGTACGCCACAGACAAGCGTACCACTCCCCCAGTCCATTATACTGATACCAGGTGAACCAGTAAAAGCCAACAGCAAGGAAAATTCATTTTCCCACATGTGGTCTGATCGGAACTCGGACTCACAGTGGTGAGAGACCCCGGATTTGTAGACCGACGTCTTATCCATTAGGCCACCGCGGCCTCTAGTCTTTATATAGAGAGGAACAACTACATACATGTACAACTACCGCCATAAATGAAAAACAACAAACATACTGTCATATACCATTTTTTAAATTTAATCATAAAATACATTCAAAAAATGGTATATGACAATACAAAATGGTATATTGTCATATACCATTTTTAAATGTATTTTATGATTAAATTAAAAAAAAAATGGATATGACAATACCAACCCATGTCCAAACAAAAATCCTAATGCAAAGTAAAAAAGCAATTTTGAAGGTTGCAAATATGGTTAAACACGTGAACTTAAACCAGGGAAGTGAGGCCGGGTGCTCCGGAAGGGATTGGTTGATTCTAATATGTCCCAGTTGTTGTTGAGACGTTACCATGTTACCAGTTTTAAGTGGAGTGACAGAAATTTTGAACTTTGCAGTGCGTTCAAGGCAATGTGCATGGAGTGTTGTTTTTTTTCAGCGGGTCACGCCCACCATGACACAGAGAATGATTCTTCAGGTCTCTTAAAGGAAGACTTTAATTCCTATAAATGCCGAGTGCTTGACGAATAACATTCACTACCACGGGGCCAGTTTCATAATATATTTTTTAAAATATCCATAAGTATATAAAAAGCTCTTTTTAAAATTCTTATTATGAAACTGGCCCTGTGGTTACTACGCCTATTTCGAAGTCTTTGTCAGAGACCATTCCCATCCTGTCCTTCTGCAAGCGAATTTCTTGTTCGTTTCTTCTTCCATTTACAGAATACATCTAAAGTTTGAATATCGCGTGCATATAGTCAGGGAGCCAGAGTATCAAATTTTGACAAATGATGCACAGCTTGCTATAAAATGTTTGATGTCATACCATGATAGTACCATGTCTTGGATGTGTGAAAACCAATGTTGGACATTTCAATTCTCTTGCACAACATTGTAGCAGCCAAATGTAGGTGCAAGGCTATATTAAAATGTGCTTATTTCAAAAATAAATCCAAAAGCTTATAAAATATTTTCTTGTATTCAAATATTGATGTAAATGGATCTAACTCATAATGCATCATTAAATTATTTCACATAACATTGTTTTCTAGCAGATATTATTGAGATATTTGGTTAAAATAGCAAAAATTACCATTTTCTTAATGTATTTTCGATATTTGCCGTTCAGTTCTAATAGCCTATGATTGAAAGTAAACACCAAAGGTAGTTTTACCTGATACAGATTTGTTCTAAATTTATTTCCTCTCCTTCCAAAAGTAAAATTGAGTTTCAAAACACTTCATAGTCATAGTTATTCAACAAAATATTTCCCCTACCCCCATATTGCTCCTTTATCTGCCATTTGACGGATGGCCGGCCAGGCCCACAATGTTCCGACACAAAGTCCGCCATTACGGTACCAAAGCAGCGTCACGGCAACTAATGACGCACTAGTGTCAGAGACGTCATAAAACGGCGAAATTCAGACCGAGTTTTCATTCCTTTGCGTGTAAATCAAGCATGCCACGCCTTTGTCGGAACATTACATAGGCATGGTCAGCGAAACGTCAATTTCCTGAATGGTTAAATTATCCTTAATCATATGAACTTTTATATTTAGAACTTACTAATTAATGATTTTATTATTTTGAAGAATATTTTGTTTAATTAGCCATGATGGATACTGTTTTTTCTTGCGAGAGAAGCACTTTTTTGAAAACTGATTATTCAAAATGTGTCATATGTCAAACTGTACATGCTAGAGAGACATTAAGTGAAATTACGCTTAGAGGGTTATCTACTTTTAAAGATGCTATGGAGGCAAGGAAAGTCGATGCATTTGATCGTTTATGGTCAAGTATAGAAAATTCAAACACTTTTCTGGAAAAGCACCCATTATGCCACAGATCATGTAAAAGCAAGTACACACATAAAAAAGAAATAAGTAAATGTGTAGAGAAACTGACCCGATACTAGATGAAGCCAAGATCAAACGAACATCAGTAGATTACAAAGCATGCTGTTTTTTGTGTGAGAAAGAACGAAACAGCAAAGGAATTCGACAGCTTATACTTGTTGCAACGATTCAAAGGCAAGGTACCATATACCAAAAAGCCTATAGGGCTGGGAGACGAAAAACTTTTATTCAGAATACAGGGTCGCGGCAATTGTCCAATTGATTTGATCGCAGCAGATTTTAGGTATCACAAATCATGCATGGATCACTTTATGAATAGAAGGAAAAGTCTCCAAGAATTGAAGGTCGATACTTATGAAGAAGCATTTCATGAATTAATAAATGAAGTATCCGATTCCCTTCTAAAAGAACGTTCTGCTTATTACATTACAGTATTGCTCAATAGATACAGAGAACTGTTAAAATCGAAATCAGTGGCAAATGCAGCATCATATAGAACTCAGAGTTTTCGTAAGCGTTTAGTTAAACATTTTCAAGACAAAATTCAGATAATACCCCAGAGAGGTAAACCAAGTATAGTGTGTGGCTCAGAAATAACAGTAAGCGAATTATGCACTCTGTCAGCAAAGTTAACAAAAGAACTGGACGAAACGAAGCTAAAGGAAGAGTCAACAGATGATTCAAGTGAAAGCGATGCTGAAGAAAAGCGCAAGAGTTCTTCATTGTCAGCTAATTGTGATTTGTATGCCACTGCAAAACACTTACGATGTGAAATGAAGCAAACTGCCTTCTATGGGTTGGACAAACAACAGAGTAGCAAAATTGAAGACATTGGTGAATCCGAGATAAAAGAGGAATATCAAATTTCAAAAACTGATACAAATGTGATAGAAATTTCCTATGAAAAAACATTAGAAAGTATCCCAACTGAATTATACAATCACATTGCATGGATGATGACAAAAACAGAATGTGAATTAGATAGCACAGGAAAAGGTATTTTGACTGAAAAACAGAATCAAACTGTTCTAAATGTAGCATCTGATATAATGGCAAGTGTCACAAACCTACCTATGCCTAAAAGTGTTGGTCTTGCTATACACATTTTAAAGCAAACTGGAAGCAAGGAGTTGGTAAGAGTGTTTAATAAGTTTGGACATTGTATCAGCTACGATAATGCTCAAAGATATATTTCAACTAAAGCTTTAGAAGTGGATCAACAAATATCTGAAACTGGACTTTTTATCCCAACCGTCCTTAAACCCGGCTTGTTTACACAGTGTGCTTTTGGACAATTTAGATTTTTCTGAAAATACTAAAGATGGAACAACACTACATGCTACAAGTCACAATATATACCAGTATGATTATAACAATCCAGATAATAAAACTTTAATAACACATTGTCAAATTCCGAAACAAAAAACTAGAAACAGATCTGTACCCATTTCAGAAACATTAAAAGTAACCGAAAGCCGTGTTATCTTAAAGGACAGGCGGCAAGCTAGAACACTTACCAATATATTATTTGATACAGAAACAGGTAGTAGAAGTTTAATAAACAACAATTTTTTCATTTGGTCCCTTTTGCGAATGCCTGACTCTGATAAAAAGAATGAGGATGAATCCACCTCACTGTTCGTCAAAAACTGGGAACCATTCTGCGAAGCTTCATTACAAACGGAAGCTAAGGCAACTATTATTGGATATGGACCTCTTTATTCCCAATCACCTACCGATCCAGATGTTGTAATGGCTTCACTGAACTATTTTGTGTCACTTTCGAATAAAATTGGGCAACACACCACAATCATTACTGCAGATCAAGCAATATATGATATACTGAAAGGCATAACAAACAAGTTTCCAGAAAGATATTCAGACATAGTAATCAGACTGGGTGGATTTCATATTGCAGAAAACTTTATGGGAAGCATTGGGTTCTACATGAAAGGCAGCGGTTTTGAGGATATTATTGTAGAAAGTGGAGTTTGTAAGCGTGGAACTGTTAATAAAATAATATCTGGAAAAGATTACTATCTCATGCTTCGTTGTCATTCCATCATGAGTGAAGCAATGCAAGCAGTTATAAGTCAGCTAATGAGGTTAAAGCCAAGTAACTGCAAACGTGTAAACATTGTTGGAGATCGGTATGATTTCGAAGACTCTGTCTCACTTAAGGGAGATGAAAGATTCAGAAGAGGTCAGTCAAAAACACAGAAAGAGTATTTCATATCTGAAAGTTTGGAAATAGTTGACAGGAATGCCATTCTACATGATGTCAGAAACAAGGCAAATCTTTTGGATTTCATTAGCAGTGGACTCCAAACGGTTGATAATGTGGATGATGTTACCTTTATTGTCGGTGGTTTATCAAAGGACAAAAATGATAATTTTGCAGTGTATAAATCAGAAAAGTGTGAAATATCACAGTTGTTTTGTTTAGATCACGAGGAAGCAGACACAAAAATTGTGGCGCACCTAGCATACTGTATTATACAGCTTGATCACATTAGAGCAGTCATCCATGCAACAGACACAGACGGGAAAGAATTTGGCAGCAAAGGTAGCTCTGACTATAGTAAAGGATCTTCCCAACCTTTCAAACTTTGGAATGGATAATTTCACAATATCAGAAGAGTTAAAAGTTGAGGCACGAAAGTACTTTGCTTCCTTATATGGATGTTCAAATGTTGATAGTTTAAATGTGCTAAGGCAGCATTTATTTGCATCCAGTAAAACAGATTTAAGAGCTTTACTACCAACAGAAGACGCATTCCACCAACATTTATTGCGAGCTTTATATCAGATTGGAATATATGTACGTGCAACATTATCTGATCTTGATCTCCCGTCTCCAACACAGTTTGGACGAAAACTAGTAAACCATAAACTTGTGCCAATATTAATGTGCTTACCACCAAAGCCAATGATAAAAACACCTACAGGGTGCAAATGCCAGAAATCAAAATGTATGCGAAATTGTGCAAAAGCGTCTTTTCCATGTAGTGTCATCTGTATTTGCCTTGGGAAAGTGGGAAAATGTGGCAGGATTTCAGTCGATACTGATAGCAGTTCAAGTGAAGACTAACAGTAACTTTGATCATGCCGAAGGTTAAAGAATATTTGAGAAATGGGGGTAGGGGAAACATTTAACTACTTATTTCTGTCTATAATAGAACATTGGGCAAAATGTTGCTTTCAAGAAGTACAAAAATACCCATGAAAACTTTTAAATAAAAGATATTTCGATATAAAACTTGTTTCTTTGAACACTACACAAGAACCATTGCTCTAATTTTTAAAACTACAGGGGAAAATTCACATTTTTTTTCTTTATTTTCGCTAAAACGACTGTAAACCTGCAAAATATAATGATATTTTGATTTAAATATGCAAAAGAACTACAAATAAGTTATTTACGACAGTTTTAATTTTCATAACGCGTGTCAAGTAAAAGTTATAGTACATATGGTAATTTCTGTTTGTTTTGTACTATGTTCTTAACAAAACAGGCGACTGTGAAGTTGTGCAAGAGAGATGACAAGTCCAACATGGGTTTTCAAACATGGCAATATGTCCACTAAATGATTGTAGGGTCAAAAATTTTATAGCAGACTGTGTATGGTTCAACTTGTTTTTTGCACGCTATTGAGAAGTGGCTCCCCGACTAATAGGTTTTGTAAAGAATGAATGATCAGGACGTTAAGTAAAAATGTTAGTGATTAAATCTAGGTATAGGTAATGTTCAGTGAGATCTAGCGAAGAAGACAAGTGCTGCGAGAACAACATGTGTTGGTTGCGCTCGGAAGTTGTCAATTGCTGTGGGACGTGTACAACCTGGCAGGGAATTCTATTCAGTAATGACGAGCTAGGGAAATGAAATTGATTAAATGAAGTTTCACGTCCAAGTCAAGAATATTCATTTATATCGAGACGTCACAAGCTCAAGGTGAAGTGGCAGGAATTTTAACATTTGTAGTGCTGTCATGTTATATATTTTTTTTAAATTTTCTGAATGAAATATTTAAAAAATATACTAAAACAACTTTTAAATATTTCATTCAGAAAATCCGAAAAATTCATAATATGACAGTGCGCTCAGGGCAATGTGCAGGGACACGGGGCATTGCTTTTTAAGGTCTCTTCCGAAGGACCCCGTGCCTTTGATTTCTAAATACACGTACTGAGTGTTTGGCGAAAGAACAATAACTAATTATTTTCAATTCATGGTCAGACCCCGTCAGGGTTCGAACCCACGACCTTCCACATACAGAAATAACACTCTACCAACTGAGCTACCGTAGTTGTTGTTCTCGGAAGGAGTCATAGGTGCGGGTGTGAGCAATGTAAGCTGGTAGGGAATTATATTGAGTAATGGTGAGCAGAAAGAATGTGAATTTGTAGCAATCTTTGGAAACCGTGACGATATACCAGTATGTGTCTGTAGGGAGCTGTATCTGGTTTGTGTCTGCTGGGATAAATATATGACCGGTACGGAACTGCAACTATGGAATGAGTAATATTATAGAACATGACGAGACTTGGTTTCAGTCTTCACGCTGCTGAGGTCAGCTTCTCCATCATGTTATTCACACTACTGGTGTTATGGTATTTGTTACATGCAAAGCAGCCTGCACGGTGATGCGCCGTTTCTAGTTTGTTGACCCGTGTGGCACAGTGGGGCCACATATTCGGAACAGGCATACTCAAGCTTTCAAGAGTCTTACGAGTGTTTGGTATGCTGTGCTTTAAAAAATCTAGCCCTGGTTTCACAATCATTCCTTAACTAAGATTTTTCTTAACTTAATTTGGCAAGTTTAATATCTTAACAATTAGGGTAATTTACCAGAAGATATTCAGGAATATCTACTAGGTGTCATTTCAAAACCCATCTCGAGCTAACAATATCTGTATTTAGTTTATCTGTAGTTCCAAAAGATATAATTTGCTAAATTTAAGTTAGTTAAAGAATGATTGTGAAACAGTTAAATGGGACCTGTTCGGTATTATAAGGGTTCTTTTGAGGAACCCAAGGAACTTGTGACCATTTGCAGAGAGATTGTCGATGTGTTTAGTGAATTTAAGATCTGACTGGAGAGGGATCTAAAGGTATTTTTGGAAGACTTGAGTATTAATGGTGTTTAACGTCCCAGTCAATAATATTTCATTTATATCGAGACGTCGCCAGCTATAGGCGAAGGTGCAGAAAATTTGCCTGCGTTGCGCTGATGGCATTATACAGCAGGGTTCTTTATCGTGCCAAGTCCACCGTGACACGGTTCCTCGGTTTATTTTAAGTTCCCACCCGAAAGAACTGTGACTTTCATTTCGTAATGTCGAGTGCTTGGCGAAAGAGCAGTCACTACCCACTTTCAAGTCTTCGGTCAGACCTGGTCGGAGCTCGAACCCACAACCTCCCACTTACGGAGCGAGCACTGTACCAACTGGGCTACCGCTGTGGTCGGCTATTTTGGAAGAGACATGTTCTAGTTTATGATGATGAAGAATGTAGTCATGTTTTATTGAATGTGTTTATTTAGATGTAACAGAGAGGACAGTGCATTGTCTTTATGAAAAGCCATGGTCCAATCATTTTCTTGTTTGTATTTGATTACAGATATTCCATGGTAATTTGGTAATAACGTGCTCCATTTGTTTGCAACAAATACATGTAAGAAATAAACAGTACGATCCAGTCAGAAAGTTTAACACTCAGCTAAAGAATTGGTGCCACATCGATAGCTTATCCCACCCCCTTGTTACTATATCTTAAATGCTTTTATCTTTATATCTGAGCTTTTCGTTCAATAGCTATCCATATCTTGGCCACTGCTCGGCAACTGATCATCGAAACCTTTTCGTTGGCTTAGTGTTAAACTTTCGACTATGTCGTACACAGTAAATTCTTTGCTTTATATTTTCACATTTTTCTTAAAAAATGGTTGCAGCATTTGCATGTCTCCAATGGGCAAGGACTGTTCAGGTACAAAAGATGTCTGAAATGGTGGGTATAAGGGCAGAGCATTACACGAAATGACACAAATCAGTCATGTACCATCATAAAACTCCAGAGCACACTTTAGTATGACAACGAAAACACCCTCTACAGGGTGATAAAGTTTACTGGGTGATACAAAAAGAATAGGAATCCATTGTACTTGACGTTAGCCAAAGCAACCCCACAAGAGTCACACAAGAACAAACCAACGATTTGAGATAGCAAGACAAGAGCAAGATAAATAAATAAATAAATAAATAAATAAATTAATTAATTAATTAATTAATTAATTAATTAATTAATTAATTAATTAATTAATTAATTAATTAATAAAATAAAATAAAATAAAATAAAATAAAATAAAATAAAATACACAATGTAAAAAATAAATTGCATTCACATGTTATGGCAGTGCTTAGGTTAATAGTTAAAGGGAAGTAATTCATTGAGACAAAAACATTTCTCAATGAACTCGGTGAATACATTTGCATGGATTGACTTATTTATTTATTTATTTATTTATTTATTTATTTATTTTTATTTATTTATTTATTTATTTATTTTAACAAATCAATTGACGATCGGCTACCGTCAAATATATACGAACTTAAGCAGAATTATTTGCCTTAACGATGTTATTAAAAAAATAATAATAAATTCGGCCTAAAACGAACCACGTATCGTATTTGTTGATTTAATCAACTGTAAAATGTATCATATTGCTGATATAAAATTGGAGGCATGTTTACATGTGTTGGCTTTATTCAGAACAGGCCTGTCGAAAGTTTAACACCGAGGTAATTAAAGGGGTTTGAAGCGTGGCTGTCAAGTGGAGAGAAATAGGTAGCCAGTGGCTGAGAGATAGATAGCAGCTATTGAAAAGCGATCGGGCTAACCAGCACTTAGCTTACAGAACAGTGCTGACAGCCAGTTAATTTCGGCCTGATCAACTTTCCACAGGTCTGTACTGCATATCTCCTTTTCGTCAGCTCGATCAGTGTTAAACTTTCAACAGGTCTGTACTGTATATCTCTTTTTCGTTAGCTCGATCAGTGTTAAACTTTCAACAGGTCTGTACTGTATATCTCCTTTTCGTTAGCTCAGTGTTAAACTTTCAACAGGTCTGTACTGTATATCTCTTTTTCGTTAGCTCGATCAGTGTTAAACTTTCAACAGGTCTGTACTGCATATCTCTTTTTCGTTAGCTCGATCAGTGTTAAACTTTCAACAGGTCTGTACTGTATATCTCTTTTTCGTTAGCTCAGTGTTAAACTTTCAACAGGTCTGTACTGTATATCTCTTTTTCGTTAGTCAAACATCGCTGATTTTTTGCACTGCTGTCATGTGCTACTTTTGAATGTATTCGTTCACAAAAAATTCAAAAGAAGCGACATGACACTGTTTTAAACAGAGTTTGCAAATATACATGCTATTCCTATACTAATGAAGACAATTTATCAAGCCGACCAAATAAAAATGTTAAGTAAATGGGAAACCAGATACATTCAATGTCATAACGAAATACATGTATATTTGAAATGATGATGATCTGTATGATGACGACGACAACGGTTATGATGATGATGATGATGATGATGATGATGATGATGATGATGATGATGATGATATTGATGATGATGATGATGATGATGATGATGATGATGATGATGATGATGATGATGATGATATTCGTGGTGGTAGTGATGATGATGATAATGATGATTTAGGGTGTAATGAGTTGGTGCGTCGGTGAAGTGATGTTGATTTACGTTTGAAATGGCGTGAGTTGGTGCGTCATAGTGAAGTGATGTTTTACGTTTGGAATGGCGTGAGTTGGTTAAGTGGTGTTTTACGTTTGGAATAGAGTGCGTTGGTGAAGTGGTGTTTTACGTTTGAAATAGAGTGCGTATGTGAAGTGTGTTTTACGTTTGAAATGACGTGAGTTTGTGGAGTGGTGTTTTACGTTTGAAATAGAGTGCGTTGGTGAAGTGGCGTTTTACGTTTGGAATAGAGTGTGTTGATGAAGTGGTGTTTTACGTTTGAAATAGAGTGCGTTGGTGAAGTTGTGTTTTACGTTTGAAATAGAGTGAGTTGGTGAAGTTGTGTTTTACGTTTGAAATAGAGTGAGTTGGTAAAGTTGTGTTTTACGTTTGAAATAGAGTGTGTGTGTCAAGTGTGTTTTACGTTTGATATAGAGTGCGTTGGTGCGTTGGTGAAGTGGTATTTTACGTTTGAAATAGAGTGCGTTGGTGAAGTGACGTTTTACGATTGAAATAGAGTGCGTATGTGAAGTGTGTTTTACGTTTGAAAAAGAGTGCGTATGTGAATTGGTGTTTTACGTTTGAAAGAGCGTGCGTATGTGAAGTGTGTTTTACGTTTGGAATAGAGTGCGTTGGTGAAGTGGTGTTTTAAGTTTGAAAGAGCGTGCGTATGTGAAGTGTGTTTTACGTTTGGAATAGAGTGTGTTGGTGAAGTGGTGTTTTATGTTTGAAATAGAGTGCGTATGTGAAGTGTGTTTTACGTTTGGAATAGAGTGCGTTGGTGAAGTGGTGTTTTACGTTTACTATAGAGTGAGTTGGTGCGTTGGTGAAGTGATGTTAATTTACGATTGAATGCAGTGAGTCGGTGTGTTGGTGAAGTGGTGTTTTACGTCTCTATGCAGTCAAGATTTTAAATAGAATTGGGGGATGTTGTCAATATTGATTTTACAGGTTCAACATAAATGTAATTAGAAAATGAAATGTAAAATTTGTATCTGTAAAGACGTAGAAGCTGTAAAAAATAATTATTTTTGAATACCAGTAAGACTCACCCTTTTAGTGATTTTTATTAAGATGAATGAACAAATTAATGTTAGCTCATTATTAGTAGACATTACCCTTATATCAGTACGGGTAGCAACGATGAATTGTCTCGACAGGGTTAGAACCCATGGCATACCAATCAATGCCCAAACCACGATCCAAAAGCAAAGTAAAAACATTGAAGCTGGTTAATTTGGTTATACACGTGAATTTTCACCGGGCCAGAAGTGAGACTGAGTGTACCGGAAGGGTAAACAATTCCTGTTTAGCTAGCTACACCCGCCACTAGTGTAATCAAAATTGGGAATGAAAGAAACGTGGCACTATGGGACGTCAAATATATCTAGGGATTTTTTAATTATAATTTTTTATCAAATTAAATAATTTAAATTACATGTATAAAATCTGCCTCTTTAGAACATTGGAATCTTTTTTAAGTAAAATATTGGTCGAGGAACATTCAGAAAAAAAGTTAAATAAATAAATAAATAAATAAATAAATAAATAAATAAATAAATAAATAAATTATTTAAATAAATAAATAAATAAATAAATAAATAAATAAATTACTTTGTTTTCGTCTTTGTCGGAGCATTTGTCTAAATGATAATTGAAAACAAGCACCTGCTAAAATTGAGAGTTACCTCCCTTATGCCGTTCGGATCAGTCTTGTTCCGTTTCGTTTACCCACGCTATGAAATTTCCCACAATGCATTATTCAGGCGAAGTTTTCAAAATGGTGTCGAAATTTGAAGTCGGCGATCTTGTATGGTAAGAAACGTGGTGTTTTAATGACATGCGTTTGTTCAGTTGCTCATTTTTACATGCATATATTTGGAATTAATTTTGTGATTTTTTATTTGTAGGGCAAAGATGAAAGGGTTCCCTGCCTGGCCAGGAAGGGTATGATATGAACGAATCAAGGCCGATAATTTGCACTGTTTGAAGTCTTTCTTTGACATGCCGTGTAAACCGGCAACCTTTTAGAAGTATAAACAAGTATGAAATGCACACTGTTACCGTGAACAGTCACAGAACTATGATTTGTTGGAGTTTAATTCCACCAACATCATCTACAGTCTAAATTCTTTTTACCCACATTACCAGAAATATAAACTTCATAACAAAAACAAGAGAACTGTAGAAACTAGAGAGCAAGTAGTCTTAAGAATAATAGCACAATAGGGATGTTTTAACATGTCTGAAACCCCTTGCAGTCCACCATTATGGTAGGTCAATGGTAAAATACTCGCATGTTAGAAGTTGTAGGTTTGAACCTTGGCTGGATCTTACCAAGACTTGGAAATAATAGTGACTGTTCATTCGCCAAGCACTCGGCATTTAAAAATGAAAGTCATCTTGGGGTCCTCCGGAAGAGACCTTTATGTGGCATGTTAAAGAACCCTACCTGCACATTGCCCTGAGTACAGTGCAAAAGGTAAAAATTTCTGTCACTTCACCTAGAGCTGGTGATTTCTTGATATAATTGAAATATTCTTGACTTGGTTGTAAAATCCCATTTAACCAACTCTCACAGATTTCATTAATACCTTTATGTTTTTTATTCATCAGTGCTTCCATCAAACCTTTAATACCATATTTTTGACTCTTGAAAATATCCCTTTTGGAAAATCCTAAATTGAACATTGAACAATTCATGATATTGATTTACATTGGTGTGTCATTGCAGGTTATCCAGCCAAAAACGGAGGTCAAGAAACCAGCGGCCAAGAAGAACTTCCATTTTGTTTTCTTTTTTGGTTCGGAGAATTAGTAAGTTTGATTTTGTGAAAGACACTGTAATTTGAAATTTTTAAACGCTTGCATGAGTAATTATTTATGTAATATTGGATTTATTATGTCAAAATAAAAAAATAAAAAAATTAAAAAAATATGCATGAGTTGCAAAAACATTTTGTGTAACAAGTTTAATGACTGGGAGGTTGGGGTTTGAACCCAGTTTAGGCCCAATCAAATCTTGAAAATAGGTAGTGCCTGTTTTCTTTTGCCAAGCACTGATGCTGTAGGTTTGGCATGTGAAAGAGCACTCCCAGAACATTATCCTGAGTGCACAGCTAAGGTAAAAATTTCTGACACTTCACCTATAGCAGTTGACATATCAATTTAAGTGAAATATTCTTTACCCCATTCAATCTCTCAATCAACCCAGAATATGGTAACTGTAACATCACTGCTATTTAAAGGTTTTAATGTATAAGTTGATTAAAGACTTCTGTTTTCACCTTTCGATGAAATCTCTTGCATAGCAAATGGTTAACTTGCTGGGGTACATAAAACTATGTTCAAAAATCTGCTAGGGTACATGGTATATGTACAAATGTAAAGCAGTAAAATACATAGTGGAAGTCTAGTTACAGTATACAAACATGGTGACAACATAACCAAGTCATACAAAATTGAAGTTAGAATGTCCAAACTAGTATCGCTTTGAAGAGTGACAAAAAGTTTTGTTTTAGCAGGTTACATGGCCCCACTTTCCTTGTCAAAGATCAATATACCCTAGCACTGCAGCTCAAGGTACATTAATCTTTTGGCAGGGTACAATGGGGCGTGAAATGCCAAAACCCTGTATAACTTATAGTATTGTGAAATATTTATATATTTGTGTTTTAACAGTGCTTGGATTCCTGAAGACAGTATATACTTGTATGCTACAAATAAAGACAGATTTGTACTCAACAACAGAGTTCCTAAAGGCTACAAAGAAGCTTTGGAGGCCATTGATGATGCACTCAAAGATCAACCTGAGGTAGTAGTTAGTAATAGGACTATATGTATACTATAAATTTGTTGATTGTAGTGTGTACAAATTTCAGCACAAATGCGGTTCCCGGGTATAGGGATCTGCTTTCAATCTCAAAAAGTTGGAGCCAAAGCATTAGCCAATTTTAGAATTTAGGAGCCAATATTTATGTTTAAGAAGCCAGCAATAATGAGAAACTAAAAGCGTCAAAAGGTTTCAAATGCAGTTCTTTAATAACCTGCTTTATAGATTGTTTTTCATTTAACAGTTTGTAACACTTTTCTAGGTTTCCACAAATTTCAAATTATTAGTAGCCAAATTTTCAAAATTTGTTAAAATATAGTCCTTTTTAAAGTATTTTTTCAAAAAATTGCTAAAATAGGTTACTTTATGAAAGAATTTCTCAGAAATTAATAGCCAATGGCGATTTTGGCTATCAGGAATGGAAACATAGCTTTTACTTTTTCATACTTGTGTAAAAAATTTAAATCGGTGTTTTTTGTCTGGATCATAATGAAATTTAAACAAAAATTTAGAGAGAAAAATAATAGCCAAAACTTTTAAAAATTAGCAATTGACTAAATTTGCGAATGGCAGAGCTAACCCTGCAAGTGTTCCATGTGACGCATCATAATGTTTATGTGGGGCGGTTACTTCCATTATTCAATTTGTCGTGCAAAGGTTTGGCATTCATATTGACTATGAATGCCATTTCAAAACAGTTCAATTGTTAATTATTGCCAACAATGGTACATAAGTTAACAGGTATGGGGTTGTAAATTTGCTACCCAGGTACAGTCCTTACCTTTATTGTGTATAGATAACCGGGAAATCGTCACGTCCCTATACATGATATCCTGATACAATATTAGGAATATATATGGAGATTGGATAGACATGTTTACAAAATACAAAACTCAAATTGCTTTAGACTTTTAGATTTTAATTTTAATTATAGATTCAAGCTATCTAGGAGTTTGAGGGCTCAAATTCAAAATAACAACAAAAGTCCTAAGCTTCTACAAATTGAAAATTGTTACTGGCCAAATTTTCCAAATTTGTGAAAATAAAAGTCCATTTTCAAGTATTTTTCACAAATTTGCTAAAATAGGTTTCTTTTTGAAAGAGTTTTTCAGAAATTGGTAGTAGCCTTTGGCAACTTTGCTACCAGGAATGGAAACATAGAAAATTCATTTTGAGAGCTAGAAGTAAATGTCAGTTATACATACATTTGAATTTTCAAAGATCTGCTATATCACTCTGTATGTGGAAATTTTATAACTTAATATTCATTACAGGCTCGGACAGTAGAACTTCCTTCTATAGACGAAGAACTGGCACAGATATTTCCCAACAGACCGTCCACCAGTCCACAGAAAGATTACACACGAGAACCATTATCTGGGAAAAAGGTACAACTTAAAATTTATGTTTAATGTGACCCATGTATTCTTTGTTTGTGGTTGTTTTTTTGTATGCTGCATGTAATATTGTTAAAGTTTTGTTGTTGGTGATTTATTATGTTCCAAAATGAATCTGGATGCCTCATTGTCTTAGTGGCCTGGGTATGAATCTCACTCACACTCTTTTAAGTTGAGGACCTGCCTCAAAGAAATGAAAAGAAACTATAATAGTAATAAATGGCAAAAAAATGTGTAAAATTTTGGGGGTCAGACTTGTTTTAGGTGCCATAGGTTACTGGTGCTAAGGTAATCTTGATCCATGCTCTAGGCAGTTACCGTTTTGAGAAATTTTGTCAGTTCACATGCTGAAGGTGGGTAGTTACCTCCATTATCACAAAACTGATCACCTCAGTAATAAAATAAATGAAAGATTCTTGACTGGGGAATGAAAACATCATTATGCCACTCAACTACATTTACCTGATGCAGGTTGTGCGTTATTGTCATGAGTTATGTCATTGTTGATGCTTTCGTTTTTTGTTGTTTGTACATGTAATCACTGGTAACTTTATTAAGTCAATATAGTTACTGTAGATCTTAAAAAATTTTCTGTTCATAGAGATAATTTTCATGTTTGTACCATTAAGTAAAAATTAAGTCTAATACCCGAAGTTGTTAATTCTAAACTGCATAGATATAAATACATATCCACTTATAATTTGTCGCCCATGGTTTAGTTATCTACTTGTCTGAATTCTTTTTTTATACAAATAAAGTGAAAATATATAGTTTTATGTCCCCGCCATGAATATGGCCTGGGCATATTGTATTATCTATGTCTGTACATAATTACATCCTAGAATCCATTTTCACACTATAACTTTTGTATAGAAAGAGGTATCAAAGTGATATTAACAAACGATATACATTATGGAAAGAGGGTGTGTCCTGTATCAAATTGAGGTCATCAAGGTCAATGTCACAATACAAACTTTGAAAAATTAAGTGAGAGAGAGTAAACCCCATTCAATCAATCGATCATAAATGGAGCAGGAGCATGTTTGTCATATTGACACTTACTCTTCTTTTGGATGATGTTTTATGCCCTAGTCAAGAATTTTCATGTGTGAGGTAAATGATTGGTAGAGAAAACTGGAATGCCTGTAGCAAAAAAACCAACCTTCGACCAGTGAATTGACAAATTTTCTCACGCTTAGATCTGTCTTGAGTGGGATTCAAACCAGAGTTGCTTTGATCAGTATATAGGAATCGCCCTGTGTGTCTGGTTGTCTGTCTCTCCGTCTCAATATCATGTCCACTCCATATCTTCCATGTCTGGATCGATTTTGATCAAACTTGGCACAAATGTAAAGCAACATGAGAGAATGTTTCATATACCAAATTTATGTGCATAAGTCAAAGGTCAAGGTAAGAAGGTCAAATCTATGTTTTATACCACCTGCAAACGAGGTTGGGGTGGGGTATTTGACTCTCAAGAGACAGTTTTAGTTTTAGGGTTACTGGGGCCATCCTTTTCGAATCCCTGCTCTGGGCATGACCAAGTAACCTTAAGCAGGCATACTGATCAGAGTACCCCTGGCCACTTTGGTTTGAATCCCACTTGTGACATATCCTAGTGCGAGAAAGTTTCTCAATTGTATTTGACTTGTCATTGTTCAGTTTAGGATTTTCCAAAAAAAACGGACCATTATCCAAAAAAAAAAGAATCCCAATAGAAGTGAAAATGACTTTTCTACAGCACAGTTCCATTTGTTTGTTGTTTTAGTTGTCACCTTTTATTATCACAATGTTTATTTAATATGATTTCTTAAATTTTCCTTTGTTGTATGTTCTTAAGTTTTAATCTCATTTAATGTTTTTATGTCGCTTTAGGACTAGGGATGGGGATTATCAAAATTTTTGTATCACGATATATTATGATACCCTGATGCTGTATCGCGATACGTATCATAATATATTGTTTCAAAACGGGTGATGGCAAAGAGCCAAGAACCTTTAAACTGTGTCAATCAAATGTTGTATGGTCAGGCATATTGTTAGATATGCAACAACTCCGTCTGCGCTATCTTATCTTCCATGATGTTAGTACACATTGTTATGGATAGAGTTTTGTATTTGGCTGTTTCGTATCTGGTTGATAGCTTTTCACATGACTTAATAATTAAATTTGGATCAGTTTAGTTTATTATTAAACAAATCAAGTTTGTGCCTTAATGTATGGTAGGTAATAAAAAGTTACGTTACTTGACTAAAAAAATACTGGTATTACTGGGTCAGATCTGTCTTATCGTGATACATGTGTTATGTACTTGTGATATACTGATATACAGATAATACCGTACATCCGTAATTAGGACTAAATGATATCAGGAAAACTGTCTTCTGTAACTTTAGTTGAGTCAAATAATTTAAAAAAACAATTGGCATTACAGTTCCAGAGTGGCTACTTGTTCCCGGATATTTTTAAGGGGATTGCTAAAATACCTCCCGGATATTTTTAAGGGGATTTCTAAAATACCACAGCATTAAATTTGGGCCACTAGGAGGAATAGTAGGCCCAATTGTTCGAAGCCTGATTAGTTGAATCAATTGCTTAGTCAAAACTTGAATTTTGCATAATTTCAGATATATTGTATACTTAAAGTTGAAATGTTACACAAAATCTAGGTTTCCATAAATTTAAAATAATTAGTAGCCAAATTTCCAAAATTTGTGAAAATATGGTCCTTTTTAAAGTATTTTCCTACAAATTTGCTAAAATAGGTTACTTTTTGAAAGAATTCCTCAGAATAGTGATTTTGGCTACCTGGAATGGAAACATAGCAAAATTGTTATAAAACTATCGATTTGATAATAATATTTTGATTTTCATTCATGTTTTAAATTTTTGCTTATCATTGATTAAACTAATCAAGCTTCGAACAACTGGGTCCTGAATTTAAAAGTAGATTCATTCTTAAATTATGTTTGATGCTTTGGTGTTGTTTTATTTATTTTCATTTTTTTTTTTTTTGCATGAATGTTTTTGTAGCCTAGAAAAATGTTAAAGCCAAAAGTTAAAAAACCAGATGGACGCAGGGTGAGAATTTATTCAGTTTATGAAATGTTCTACCAGTAATTTTCCTTAGTAAAGTTTGGGTGTAAAGGGACTTGTAAGCCTTATTTGAATTCTTTGATTTTGCATCTGAACATGGAAAGTGTTCCCTGCTATTTGACTTGAGATTCAGGGCTCATTTTCAAATTTTGACAAAAGTTTTGGGTCCAGAACTTTGAGAATTGAGCTCAAAAATATCTATGCAAATTGGGAATTTTACAAAATTAAAATTAGAGCTATTTCACCTAAGGAAATTCATGTTTGACAGTACAGCTCAGATGGATACGTGAATTTCCTCAGATACAGTGGATTTAGTTGCAGGTTTGAAGGGATTAATTTTCCACCACGACCCACTGCCTAATTTGATGCATTTCCAGTGATTTTGTTTGCTTAAAATTACTACCGAATAAAGGTAGACTAAAATTTCCAAATTTGACCACAAAAATTCCCAAAACAATCTGATCTTGAATCAGTGATTTACTGCACTAGGAAATTAAATACCAATAAAATCTTAGATAGTCATTACCCACAATATGTTAGATATTGTCAAAATATAACATCTATGTAATGAGGGTTCTAAGCTATTTGAAGTATGCCTTTATGCAGTTTGCTGTATTTCAAATTTTCCCGATGTAAAAGGCAGAAGGTAATTTAAAAAAAAAATGAAACAAAATCACTGATTTCAGTATTTGAAAGTTTTGTATCATTTTCAAACCACAGACATATTTTTTTTTGTTTATAAAGGGTCTGCACATTGGCCCTCCGGCCACACACACATGTTAATCTCTGTCAATCTTCACTGGATTAAATTTTGATTATGCGTCGGGCAAGATTATTCTATATTTTAGTCATAGTTATTCATATTAATTATCATTTTGTATGTCCACGCTTTGAAGAAGAGGAGGTTATACTGGTTTATCTCTGTTCTTCAAGTCTGAAACAAAAAATATCAAAAGTTTTCTCAGTAACTACAGGGTACTATACACAGTCATTGAAATTTTGTATGTTGGTTTAATATGAGTTTACAAACAGCAAGTGCTGATTTCAAGTCTGTCAGGCATCTACTTCCTGCTTACCGACATATGGTAAAAGCAATTATATTCTAAGTCAGCAGTAGCTCACGGATTTCTTGTTTAAAAAAGAAATGATTAAATTAGCTCCAGTGATTTTCTTCTGCCTTCAAGATTTGGAAAATTGAAGTTCTGAGATCTAGCAAACTGCATTATGATATGCTGGCAATAGTTAGTATCTCCATTGCAAAGACACTATATTGTGGTTCTATCTGATATTTTGTGGGTAAGGATGACTAGATATAATTTTTCAGTAGATCAATGTTACTTTGGTGAATTTTGGTGGACAAATCTGGAAATTTTAGTAATTTTTTCCTTTTCCTTTCTTTTTTAAGCAAACAGGACCACTGAACTCACATTATTATGGGAATTATCAGCAGAACCTACCTATGAAAATCAATCAAGAAATTGATATTTACAATTTGAGTTTGTCTGGCTGAAAGGAAAAATTACGAAAGTTTATGAAGATAACGTAGGTCAATGATCATTCGTTATCAAGTTCATGTTTATATTCATAACTAATTGTGAATAATTTTTTATATCATTTATTTAGTCTTTAGAAATGATACCAAGAAGTTATAAACCAAAGGGTATATCTAGCAGAAAGGTGAGTAAAACCAGCAGTAAAAGGATATGTCCTGGGTAGGATTTGGACCTGGTTTGTGAGAAAAGCGAGCTCTTCGGATCACTCTATTAATGAGAATATTATTGGACAAGTTGGCAGTTTATCAATATTTGGTGTATACATATTATATACAGTGTATCACTCGGAGCGATGAGTAGTAGTACGGTTACTAAAAAGGACTTGACCTGATATGAAGGGTTGTACATTCGCACTGCACTGTGTATAAAATATTTTTATCTAACATTTCAAACCTATTGAAATGTCTCTAGGCCAATCTATCAATGAGAATTTTATGCCAATCTATCAATGAGAATTTTATTGGACAACCCTCCGTATCAGGACAAGTCCTTTTATTAGTAAGCGTGAGAACTGACTTTTATCTAACATTGTGTATAAGATATTTTTATCTAACATTTCAAACCTATTGAAATGTCTCTTTAGACCAATCTATCAATGAGAATTTTATTGGACAACCCTCCGTATCAGGTCAAGTCCTTTTATTAGTAAGCGTGAGAAGTGACTTTTATCTAACATTTTAAACTAAGAAATATATGCAACTAATACAGCCTGATGAACCACCAAACTGACATTTCATAACATTGGAAGTCTGGGTTTCAAACTCTTGAGTCGCGTATTGCCATTAGCTAATAAAATTAAAACATATTTAAAACCAATATATAATATTCGAAAAAATAATGGTGTTTAAATGGTTTTTGATGTCCTAATGAAGGTTATTATACTCAATTGAGTCTGTCAGTTCAGGAATGATGGGAGAAACTTGAGTACCAGACCCCAATTCAGGGCTCCTACTGAGTCTTACAATTATGTTACATATGCGAGTGAGGAAAGCAAGGTCAATCCGGGGGAGTCTTACTCTCCTAGAAAACAAAAAAATTAAATATTGCATTTTAAATTATGCAATTTCATGACATCTGAATGCCAGCTTGATGCTCCAAGTTCGAGTGTAGGAATTGTGTTATTTCTAAATTTTTTATACATTTTTCATGTTAATGATATTGCAATAAGAAAAAAAATTCCCATTATACAAATCAAAATGAAACTGAGTCACAACCATTTCTTAACTAAGAATTTTCCTAAATTGAGTCATTTTTGGCCATCTTTTTATTTATTTTTGAACTGTTAATAAACTTTTTTGACAAAAATAAATATTACTGTTTCTAAAATGACACCTTAAATTTCAGAATACATGTACCTTAGAAATTAACAAAATTATTAAGATTTCAAATTTTCCAGGTTTAAGTTAGGAAAAGTCTTGGTTATGTGTATAATGAAACTGCGGCCTGGTTAAAACTGCTGACCTTTGGAAAATGAGATGACAGCCTTTCTAAAGCTAGAGTATTTTCTAGTAGGAAGTGAATATGTTTATAGAAGTACAGTGTTTATTTGTATGGTTAAAATGTAGAAATGACTACATTTCAGAGTACAGGATCATTACCAACTAAAAGATTATTGAAACGGCCATTTTCTCCTGGAGACCAGCCACGGATCAAGAAACAGAAAGTTGTTGCTAAGGTTCAAGGGTCGCCTGTCAAAGCTTTATCTCCAGAAGTGACAAAAGTAAAACCAAAGAAAAAATCGGATATAACAGATGACTTTGGGGTTTGTAATTTTATAAATGTCCATGTTCCCATATATTGATATTAAAATTCTATTGTAATGTACATGTATTTACATGTTATGGCAGGACTCTTGTGTGTCCAAAAATTCAACTTTGGTTGTTACTTGGAATGTTGTTTAATGTTGCATCAGCAATTTTTCTGCTATTCACTGTGAACGCTTAAACTGCCTACCTAATGACCAGCATTTCTTACAAGTGCTTCAATGATCAAGAATGAATGTAAACAACAACAGAGCAATGTGACTGTAGATGGTTTTTCAAGATTTTTTTAAGACACCAGACAAGAGTCGGAATTGATCTTCTGAGTATTTAAGGCCCATCGTATTTTCAGTGAAATTTTTGCCAAGTCCAGCTTGAGCAATTTCTAGTCCTGGGCATCGGGTTTGAAGAATTTTCAACCCCTGCCTTATAAATAAAGTTTTAAAACAGCATAATATCATGAACAACTGTAAATGTGGGAAAACAAAATTTGTCCTAATATCTTAGTAGTGTCCTTGCATTGGAAGTGAAAAAGTTTATAAATGTCCTCAAACTAAAGTGGATTATATCAACAATAATATTAATAATAGATGTGAATTAACAAGAGTTGGTTTACTCATTTTTCACGGAAGTATGGACCTTTTAGTGAAAAACCTAAAAAAAAAGTTAAAGTTTACCAATGGGATTCGCCGCTGTACCATGTGATCACTACCTCTTAACGTTTGTGCGGAGTGTCTTGGAAAACGTTAACGTCACAAATTCCTGGAATGACGTCGTTTTCGCGGGAAAATATCATTTCATGCGATTCCATATCCATTGGAAATAGTGTTCCGCACAAACATTAGAGGGTATCACGTGGTACAGTGACGAACCCCATTGCATGAATATAGCCAAAATCTGATTTGATATTTAGCTTATCTATAGTCTTAAAGTAATAATTGATTTGTTTCATGAAATTTGCTTGAAACAATGGTTAACATGTTTTTGCCATAATTTTTTTACAAAATTGAAAAATGCCTTCAAATTGTAATGTCCAGACAATTTGTTTTGTCATTTTACCTGGAGTTATGACCCTTTGTGTTAAAAAAAACCTTAAACAGTTAAATAAAAAAAAAAAACATGTCTGGAAAACTAATTTTCATTCATTTCATGAACTTTGCTTGAGAAATGGGTTACTTGTTTTGAAAAAATTGAAATATACCTTCAAACCAGTACTTTAAAGTCCCGATAAAATTTCAAAATTAAATTTTTTAAGCATTTTTGCAGATTTTCTTCTGAATTTGACTTGTAAATGTTGATTTTGAATTAAAATTGTTGCTTCCTGAAGATGTAAGACATACATGTATTGCACATTTTTGTTCTCTGTCTAACAATGGAAGAAGTGGGAAAAAAATATAATAACTTTTGTCCTTCTGTCTGTCAAGACATTTCGTATCCAGAGTAAAAAATACAAATATATGAAGCATTATTTGATGAAACTTGGTACAAAGCATCAACATTAATAGGAGATGCACATATTGTTAACCTGAGTTGGTTTGGTAATTTTCATAAGAGTTATAGCCCTTTTAACATACGCGCAAAGCAAGGCATCCTAATTCATTGAATTTGCTTGTCTTAAATTGAATTACAGATATTTTAGTTACCATTATCCTTTCCCAAACAGGGTTATTACGTCCCCCAAACGAGGTGGAGGGGAGGGGGAATGTAGTGTTTCCCCAATTTGTTCCACCGTCCAGCATTTTGTCTGCCATTTTTTTCAATAACTATATTTAATGAATTTTATGAAACTTCACAGGAACAACCTTTGAGTGTAGTAGATGTGGCAATGACTATTTGTATTTTGATTAGTGGTGTGCGGTATTACCGGTATACCAGTTTACCATGGTACTGACCAGGTACCAGTAATACCGCGGTAAAGTCTTTGAATACCAGTATTTTAACAAACGATATTATGTTAATAATTGTAGAAATAACAGTTTGAATTTTTATGTGTTCAACTTGGTTGAAATACAAACAATTCTGTGAATTTTATTGTGTGTTAGCATCCTTGATATTCTCAAAATATCCAATGCCCAAATTCTTTAGCTGTTATTTAAATAGAAATAGATATACTACATCTATTTTGAATCCTATTGGATGTGTGGTATACCGTTGTATTTGGTATTATTATACCTCATTAGAAAAATACGATGCAATCTGTAATTTGATTGGATCGTTGGGTCATGTGACCAAGGTGGAAAAAACATCGTGTATCCCTCTGAAAACATCATATCCCACCTCTTCAGAACACACCGTGACGTCACAATGATATGACGTCATCGATGGAAAATCAACCTTGACGTTCTAGCGTTTGCTTCCGATGAGTTCCGATAGGAGAAAAAGCAATGAATCCGAGAAGGACTAATGTTTTCAGACGTCTTTTTTAAATAATTTCTTTCTTTCTGCCTTTCTTATTACCATGGTTATCTTTTGGTATAATAAACAATTTATTGTCTTTGTGTGAGGGAGATATGAACATTTGTTCACCCTTAACAAGTCCCATTTCCCTCGGGCTTTGCCCTCGGGATTTATGACTTGTTGCGGGTGAACAAATGTTCATATCTCCCTAACACAAAGGCAATAAATGTATATTATTATACCTCATTAGAAAAATACGATGCTATCTGTAATTTGATTGGACCGTTGGATCATGTGATCAGGGTGGAGAAAACATCGTGTATCCCTCTGAAAACATCATATCCCACCTCTTCGGAACACATCGTGACGTCACAATGATATGACGTCATCGATGGAGAATCGGTCTTGAGGTTCTAGCGTTTGCCTCCGATGAGTTCCGATAGGAGAAAAAACAATGAATCGGAGAAGGATTGATGTTTTCAGACTGTCTTTTTTTAAATATTTTCTTTCTCTGTCTTTCATATTGCCATGGTTATCTTTCGGTATAATAAACAATTTATTGCCTATGTGTGAGGGAGATATGAACATTTGTTCACCCTTAACAAGTCACATTTCCCTCGGGCTTCGCCCTCGGGAAATATGACTCGTTGCGGGTGAACAAATGTTCATATCTCCCTCACACATAGGCAATAAATGTATAAAATACCGTGGTATACCGTGGTAATTTTTTTCTGCGGTATCCCATCTCTAATTTTTATCATGCATATGATTTTGAAAACATGAATTTCACATTTTGTGTTCATTCGGAGAACACTTTTGAAATGGCATCCAATTATAGTTAAAACTTGTTTATATCAAATTTTATTGCATTATATTCTATTTAGAAGGGGTCTTTGCCCCCAAAATAATAATTTTGTCATTGAAAATATTGTCTGTGAGCTAACTGTGGTCCATCTTTTTAGTCCTCGGTGAGTCTTGAATAAATCTGGAGCTAGTTCTTTTTCATTCATTTAATATTGTTTCTTTGGATTAAAACAACTGGTTATAGGTTTAAAAGATGCCACAAGACATATTGTGACACATTAATAAAGAAGTGTGGATGTTTCAGTACTGATCATTTCAAATGAAATGTTTCAATTTATTGCGTTGACTCCATTTTTAAAAACATGGACCCTGTTGTCAGTCAGGATGACTCTACTAACTACAGTTGTGTATAGAACATTGTTACATTTTTATTACAGTTTGATGATGGGTTAATGTTATCTCCACCCATGGATTCTGAATCACGATCTCCAAACTCGCTCCAAGCAGTTCATCCGATGTCTTCAGCAGGAACACAGATAGAAGAAACATTATTAACCAACAAAGTAGCAGCAAAATCTGTTATACCCACACCAATGAGAATCGGCTTTCTTGGGCTGGGAATTATGGGTCAAGGAATGGTGATGAATTTGTTACGGTCGGGTCATGAAGTTACAGTGTGGAACAGAACAGCATTAAAGGTTAGTTCTCTTTTTTTTTTACCAAAAATTGTATTTATACCCCCCAAACTAGTTGAGAGGGTATATATAGGAATTGTCATGTCTGTCTGTCCCTCCGTCTGTCTATGTAAAATTGTGTCTGAGCAATATCTCATAGCTGCTTTGAACAACTGTCATAGAACCTCACTTGAATAATATTCATGATCCAAAGATGTGTCATGACCTTGAACCAAGGTCATACGGGAAAGGTCAAGGAAAAACATTAAACCCTTGTAGATGTTTTGAGTGGGGGTATTTATTTCTCAAGAGATGTTCTAGTTCAATGTACAAAGAGACCAATTGATAATGACATTAGGAACTATTGAAAAATTTTGAGGAAATGAACGTTAACAAGTAATTAAGCCTTGGAATGACATATCTACTGAAAAAATTAGAATGGGGAAGGAATATGTGTTGTTTGTTTTGCTGTCATAGCAACATTTGCAGTTTCTGACAACGATATTGTATTCATTTTAGAAACAAATACCAAGAATTTTTCATTTAATCAGGTTTAAAATATCTCATTCATATCTAATGACTTGGAGATTACTGTGATTATGTGATATAATTTATTTTTGTGATGTGCATTTTTTGTGTATTATTTGTCCATGCATTGAACCTTAGCTCATTCTTGACCCTTTTGTGAACTGGGTCATTGCCCTTACAATTGACGGACCACCAGCAATGCCGCCATCACGGTACAAAAGCAGCGTCACAGTAACTTATGACATACAAGTGTCAGTGACAATACTAACTGACACAATTCAGTCTGAGTTTTCATTCTTTTTGTGTCTAAGTCAAGCATGCTTAGTCATTGGCTGGCGTTAGTCAGTTGTGAAAATAAGCATCAAAATGGCCAAAACTGTGAAAAGAAAAAGTGATAGATTACTCCAAAATACCGTTTATAAAGCTGAAATTTCCAAAAGTGTAAAAATTGGAGAAGTGATTTAAAAAAAACCCAAAAAACCGTAAGATTTTGAATTGTGTATGGGGCAGAGCATTGGCCTGAAAAAAAGACCCAATGAGAGCCCTGCTTAGTCACAAGTTCTTGTGTGAGGAGACACAGTTTGAACAAGTTATAATAGAACAATTCTTACAAGTAACAGATTCATGAACTATTGCTTAATTGATTTACCTTTTCAATACCATACTGTAATCAGTTTTCCTGCGTTCCAGTATCAAGGGAAACAACTCTTACAAGTAAAAGATTCATTAACTATTGCTGAATTAATTTGCCTTTTCAATACCATACCGTTATTAGTTTTCCTGTGTACCAGTATCAAGGTAAATATCTCTTACAAGTAACAGGTTCATTAACTGTTGCTGAATTAATTTACCTTTTCAATACCATACCGTTATCAGTTTTCCTGTGTACCAGTACAAAGGGAAACAACTCTTACAAGTAACAGATTCATTAACTGTTGCTGAATTAATTTGCCTTTTCAATACCATACTGTTATCAGTTTTGCTGTGTACCAGTATCAAGGGAAACAACTCTTACAAGTAACAGATCCATTAACTGTTGCTGAATTAATTTACCTTTTCAATAGTTTTCCTGCGTACCAGTATCAAGGGAAACAACTCTTACAAGTAAAAGATTCATTAACTGTTGCTGAATTAATTTGCCTTTTCAATACCATACCGTTATCAGTTTTCCTGCGTACCAGTATCAAGGGAAACAACTCTTACAAGTAAAAGATTCATTAACTGTTGCTGAATTAATTTGCCTTTTCAATACCATACCGTTATCAGTTTTGCTGTGTACCAGTATCAAGGGAAACAACTTTTACAAGTAACAGATCCATTAACTGTTGCTGAATTAATTTGCCTTTTCAATACCATACCGTTATCAGTTTTGCTGTGTACCAGTATCAAGGGAAACAACTCTTACAAGTAACAGATTCATTAACTGTTGCTGAATTAATTTGCCTTTTCAATACCATACCTTTATCAGTTTTCCTGTGCACCAGTATCAAGGGAAACAACTCTTACAAGTAACAGATCCATTAACTGTTGCTGAATTAATTTGCCTTTTCAATACCATACCGTTATCAGTTTTGCTGTGTACCAGTATCAAGGGAAACAACTCTTACAAGTAAAAGATTCATTAACTGTTGCTGAATTAATTTGCCTTTTCAATACCATACCGTTATCAGTTTTCCTGTGTATTAGTACAAAGGGAAACAACTCTAATTCCCTAGCTTTTCAGCATGCTGAATGTACTTGTAAAGGTTAAATACAAATACCGTAAATAGATCGAAGATTCTTGTTGGAAAATATTTGAAGCATATTCCGCCCATTGTTTTTCCTAGTTTTGTTACTATGGATATTGTAAAACAAAATCTCGCATAAAATGGTGATCACATCACAGAAAAATTGTGGTTTTTATCCCCACCTTTCAAAGGGGGTGTATTAAGTTGGAATTTTGGGGGTGGGGGATTTCGGTTATATTCTGTCTTGCCACAACACCATTTTCCCCACTACGCCGTACAACAGCACGGCAGTGCTATGTTTTTTCAACATTTACTGTCAATGATGGTTAAAGTTAAAAGCAGTTGTATACTAAGTGAGCGAGCAGTGGCTCACAGATTTCTTGTTGGATTAACCTTCATCAGATTGGCTGTTATCTTGTTTACTCTGCATTATAATGATAAGGGAGAAATCTGATTGGTTCATATGTAACAAAAAAATGCAAGATTTTCAAAAACATGACAAAAATACCAAGGTTGTTCTTAAAGATGTGACTTCATCATGTTGATTGAGATTGGAGATGGGTTCTATTACCAAGGTTGGCCTTAAATGTGCGACTTCATCATGTTGACCGAGATTGGAGATGGTTCTAATACCAAGGGTGTCCTTAAATGTGTTGACTTCATCATGTTTACTAAGATTGGAGATGGTTCTAATACCAAGGGTGTCCTTAAATGTGTTGACTTCATCATGTTGACTGAGATTGGAGATGGTTCTAATACCCAGGGTGTCCTTAAATGTGTTGACTTCATCATGTTGACTGAGATTGGAGATGGATTCTAATACCAAGGGTGTCCTTAAACCAAGTTAAATGTGTGACTTCATCATGTTGACTGAGATTGGAGATGGTTCTAATACCCAGGGTGTCCTTAAATGTGTTGAGTTCATCATGTTGACTGAGATTGGAGATGGATTCTAATACCAAGGGTGTCCTTAAACCAAGTTAAATGTGTGTCTTCATCATGTTGACTGAGATTGGAGATGGTTCTAATACCAAGGGTGGCCTTAAATGTGTTGACTTCATCATGTTGACTGAGATTGGAGATGGTTCTAATACCAAGGGTGGCCTTAAATGTGTTGACTTCATCATGTTGACTGAGATTGGAGATTGTTCAAATACCCAGGGTGGCCTTAAATGTGTTGACTTCATCATGTTGACTGAGATTGGAGATGGTTCTAATACCAAGGGTGGCCTTAAATGTGTTGACTTCATCATGTTGACTGAGATTGGAGATGGTTCTAATACCAAGGGTGTCCTTAAATGTGTTGACTTCATCATGTTTACTAAGATTGGAGATGGTTCTAATACCAAGGGTGTCCTTAAATGTGTTGACTTCATCATGTTGACTGAGATTGGAGATGGTTCTAATACCCAGGGTGTCCTTAAATGTGTTGACTTCATCATGTTGACTGAGATTGGAGATGGTTCTAATACCAAGGGTGTCCTTAAACCAAGTTAAATGTGTGACTTCATCATGTTGACTGAGATTGGAGATGGTTCTAATACCCAGGGTGTCCTTAAATGTGTTGAGTTCATCATGTTGACTGAGATTGGAGATGGATTCTAATACCAAGGGTGTCCTTAAACCAAGTTAAATGTGTGACTTCATCATGTTGACTGAGATTGGAGATGGTTCTAATACCAAGGGTGGCCTTAAATGTGTTGACTTCATCATGTTGACTGAGATTGGAGATGGTTCTAATACCAAGGGTGGCCTTAAATGTGTTGACTTCATCATGTTGACTGAGATTGGAGATTGTTCAAATACCCAGGGTGGCCTTAAATGTGTTGACTTCATCATGTTGACTGAGATTGGAGATGGTTCTAATACCAAGGGTGGCCTTAAATGTGTTGACTTCATAATGTTGACTGAGATTGGAGATGGTTCTAATACCCAGGGTGTCTTTAAATGTGTTGACTTCATCATGTTGACTGAGATTGGAGATGGTTTTAATACCAAGGGTGTCCTTAAATGTGTTGACTTCATCATGTTGACTGAGATTGGAGATGGATTCTAATACCAAGGGTGTCCTTAAACCAAATTAAATGTGTGACTTCATCATGTTGACTGAGATTGGAGATGGTTCTAATACCCAGGGTGTCCTTAAATGTGTTGACTTCATCATGTTGACTGAGATTGGAGATGGTTCTAATACCAAGGGTGGTCTTAAATGTGTTGACTTCATCATGTTGACTGAGATTGGAGATGGGTTCTATTACCAAGGTTGGCCTTAAATGTGCGACTTCATCATGTTGACTGTGATTGGAGATGGTTCTAATACCAAGGGTGTCCTTAAATGTGTTGACTTCATCATGTTGACTGAGATTGGAGATGGTTCTAATACCAAGGGTGTCCTTAAACCAAGTTAAATGTGTGACTTCATCATGTTGACTGAGATTGGAGATGGTTCTAATACCAAGGGTGGCCTTAAATGTGTTGACTTCATCATGTTGACTGAGATTGGAGATGGGTTCTGTTACCAAGGTTGGCCTTAAATGTGCGACTTCATCATGTTGACTGAGATTGGAGATGGTTCTAATACCCAGGGTGTCCTTAAATGTGTTGACTTCATCATGTTGACTGAGATTGGAGATGGTTCTAATACCAAGAGTGGCCTTAAATGTGTTGACTTCATCATGTTGACTGAGATTGGAGATGGTTCTAATACCAAGGGTGGCCTTAAATGTGTTGACTTCATCATGTTGACTGAGATTGGAGATGGTTCTAATACCAAGGGTGTCCTTAAATGTGTTGACTTCATCATGTTTACTAAGATTGGAGATGGTTCTAATACCAAGGGTGTCCTTAAATGTGTTGACTTCATCATGTTGACTGAGATTGGAGATGGTTCTAATACCCAGGGTGTCCTTAAATGTGTTGACTTCATCATGTTGACTGAGATTGGAGATGGATTCTAATACCAAGGGTGTCCTTAAACCAAGTTAAATGTGTGACTTCATCATGTTGACTGAGATTGGAGATGGTTCTAATACCCAGGGTGTCCTTAAATGTGTTGACTTCATCATGTTGACTGAGATTGGAGATGGTTCTAATACCAAGGGTGTCCTTAAACCAAGTTAAATGTGTGACTTCATCATGTTGACTGAGATTGGAGATGGTTCTAATACCCAGGGTGTCCTTAAATGTGTGACTTCATCATGTTGACTGAGATTGGAGATATGTTCTAATACCAAGGTTGGCCTTAAATGTGCGACTTCATCATGTTGACTGAGATTGGAGATGGTTCTAATACCCAGGGTGTCCTTAAATGTGTTGACTTCATCATGTTGACTGAGATTGGAGATGGTTCTAATACCAAGAGTGGCCTTAAATGTGTTGACTTCATCATGTTGACTGAGATTGGAGATGGTTCTAATACCAAGGGTGGCCTTAAATGTGTTGACTTCATCATGTTGACTGAGATTGGAGATGGTTCTAATACCCAGGGTGTCCTTAAATGTGTTGAGTTCATCATGTTGACTGAGATTGGAGATGGTTCTAATACCAAGGGTGGCCTTAAATGTGTTGACTTCATCATGTTGACTGAGATTGGAGATGGTTCTAATACCCAGGGTGGCCTTAAATGTGTTGACTTCATCATGTTGACTGAGATTGGAGATGGTTCTAATACCAAGGGTGTCCTTAAATGTGTTGACTTCATCTTGTTGACTGAGATTGGAGATGGTTCTAATACCAAGGGTGTCCTTAAATGTGTTGACTTCATCATGTTGACTGAGATTGGAGATGGTTCAAATACCCAGGGTGGCCTTAAATGTGTTGACTTCATCATGTTGACTGAGATTGGAGATGGTTCTAATACCAAGGGTGTCCTTAAACCAAGTTAAATGTGTGACTTCATCATGTTGACTGAGATTGGAGATGGTTCTAATACCCAGGGTGTCCTTAAATGTGTTGAGTTCATCATGTTGACTGAGATTGGAGATGGTTCTAATACCCAGGGTGTCCTTAAATGTGTTGACTTCATCATGTTGACTGAGATTGGAGATGGATTCTAATACCAAGGGTGTCCTTAAACCAAGTTAAATGTGTGACTTCATCATGTTGACTGAGATTGGAGATGGTTCTAATACCCAGGGTGTCCTTAAATGTGTTGACTTCATCATGTTGACTGAGATTGGAGATGGTTCTAATACCAAGGGTGGCCTTAAATGTGTTGACTTCATCATGTTGACTGAGATTGGAGATTGGTTTTAATACCCAGGGTGTCCTTAAATGTGTGACTTCATCATGTTGACTGAGATTGGAGATATGTTCTAATACCAAGGTTGTTCTTAAAGATGTGACTTCATCATGTTGACTGAGATTGGAGATGGGTTCTACTGTAGATTACTTATTTTTCGCGAGTAGAAAATTTCGCGGCAACACCATGTTGGCCTTATTCGCGAATATTTGAATTCGCGTATGGAATCTGACTGAATACAAAAATTCGCGATTGTTTGCAGCATAAATGTAAATAATAAAATAAAGACGGACATGACACGTGTTTAAAAATAGTTCTTCTTTCTCTGTTAAAATGTTCCGCCGTTTGATCGGAGAACCAATTAGTAGGTTAATCTCTTTAACCAATCAATAAAGAATTATAACAAATGTATATAGTTGTTTGGTTTTCTTTTTTTACTAAGGTGAGTAGTATTCACTACTGGAGTGAGTAGTGAGTAGTATTTACTGGTCTTATTAATGCACCAGATTTAAAATGAACACTCCACGCTAAGTGGCTCCTTCAATCGTTGGAAGAGCTGAAGGGAAAAAGTCAACTTATCAAGCACGCTTGGGACACTGTTAAATTCATGACTCACAGTTGTTAGTTTTGCCAAGATGTACTAGTATTTTTACAGTTTGTGACAGTTCTTTGTCTATGGGATTAATTTGTATTTTTGTATTTAATTACATAAATTAAACAACGAATTCTTTAAAGTTCTTTTTCAAAAGTTACGCATTTTAGCATATAGGTATTGCTCTTGAAACAAGAGGATATACGTTCAGTATACTACAAGTAAAATTCGACATATCGGAGAGAGTGAAAGAGAGAGAGGGTTTACATACAAGTACAGTAATGTACTACGTAAAGACACGGTTCACTAACCCCATATACCGGATTAAGATAATTACCGGATTAAGATGGCTTCCATGGCGGTCTTGTTTATATTCAAAACTTTATTGATCGATTTCATCAAAAGTATTTAATTAAACATGATAAAATTCATAAATAATGTTGATATATGTACAATAATAATTTAAACAAAATCTCAAGGTCGTGCGTTAAACACAGAATTGTGTGGTGTAAGTTGTATATCATCAAATTCCCTGCATCGTGTCATTTAGTACCGGTATGACCGTATCGGAAATGTCAACATAGAAATATCTGCGTGCTGGAAATATTCGCGTGATATTTGAATTCGCGAATGAGGTGATTCGCGAATTTACGCGAAAATAAATCTCTCGCGAAATAAAAGTAATCTACAGTATTACCAAGGGTGGCCTTAAATGTGCGACTTCATCATGTTGACTGAAATTGGAAATGGGTTCTAATACCAAGGGTGTCCTTAAATGTGTTGACTTCATCTTGTTGACTGAAATTGGAAATGGGTTCTAATACCAAGGGTGTCCTTAAATGTGCGACTTCATCATGTTGACTGAAATTGGAAATGGGTTCTAATACCAAGGGTGTCCTTAAACCAAGTTAAATGTGTGACTTCATCATGTTGACTGAAATTGGAAATGGGTTCTAATATCAAGGGTGTCCTTAAATGTGTTGACTTCATCTTGTTGACTGAAATTGGAAATGGGTTCTAATACCAAGGGTGTCGTTAAATGTGCGACTTCATCATGTTGACTGAAATTGGAAATGGGTTCTAATACCAAGGGTGGCCTTAAACCAAGTTAAATGTGTGACTTCATCATGTTGACTGAGATTGGAGATGGTTCTAATACCAAGGGTGGCCTTAAATGTGTTGACTTCATCATGTTGACTGAGATTGGAGATGGTTCTAATACCCAGGGTGGCCTTAAATGTGCGACTTCATCATGTTGACTGAGATTGGAGATGAGTGCTAATACTAGAGATGTTATCGTGAGCAAAATGGTATCGCGATATCGCCAAAAATTTTTGATATCGTCACGATACTATCACAATATTTTGCATATTTAGACAGACAAATAAAACTCTTTTCTTTCGTGTATTTTATCTCATAATCTATCAGATAGATGTGTGAAACTTGCATAAGTGAGTTCATACGAGGTCACCTTTTTAATCTCATTCACAGAAGTGAATGAGACTTATATATTGTTTGGTTGCTTTCAAATCAATAAACATTGTATCTAAATGAATAAGGAGTGATGTCTTGGACTTTTGCACAAGATGCACTTTAAATACGAATATCGGTGATATCTGATAGCTGTTGCTCCCGATATCTTCATAGACAATTTTCTTGTGACGATTATCCACTGGTGATATATAATAGCATGTCTATCTAATACCAGGGGTGTCCTTAAAGGTGTGACTTCATCATGTTGACTGGGATTGCAGGTGGATTCATGATGCTTACTGGGGATAACACAGGGTGTTCTTAAATGTGTGACTTCATCAGGTTGACTGAGAATGGAGATGGGTTCTAAAACTCAGGGTGTTCTTAAATGTATGACTTCATCAGGTTGACTGAGAATGGAGATGGGTTCTAAAACTCAGGGTGTTCTTAAATGTGTGACTTCATCAGGTTGACTGAGAATGGAGATGGGTTCTAAAACTCAGGGTGTTCTTAAATGTATGACTTCATCAGGTTGACTGAGAATGGAGATGGGTTCTAAAACTCAGGGTGTTCTTAAATGTATGACTTCATCAGGTTGACTGAGAATGGAGATGGGTTCTAAAACTCAGGGTGTTCTTAAATGTGTGACTTCATCAGGTTGACTGAGAATGGAGATGGGTTCTAAAACTCAGGGTGTTCTTAAATGTGTGACTTCATCAGGTTGACTGAGAATGGAGATGGGTTCTAATACCAAGGGTGTCATTAAATGTGTGACTTCATCATGTTGACTGAGAATGGAGATGGGTTCTAATACCAAGGGTGTCATTAAATGTGTGACTTCATCATGTTGACTGAGAATGGAGATGGGTTCTAATACCTAGGGTGTCATTAAATGTGTGACTTCATCAGGTTGACTGAGAATGGAGATGGGTTCTAATACCTAGGGTGTCCTTAAATGTGTGACTTCATCATGTTGACTGAGAATGGAGATGGGTTCTAATACCTAGGGTGTCATTAAATGTGTGACTTCATCATGTTGACTGAGATTGGAAATTGCTCCAGCAGTGTGACTTCCTTTTCAATTCTGATTACCATAGTAACAAGGATTTATTATTTAAGTTTTGGTAAACATATAGAATGGCTTACGTCATGGCATTTAAAGTTTTAGATATTCCAGATATTCCAGATTGTTGAAAATGTGTCTCCAAACACCTGTTGTACATGTATGTATTTCTTTGGTGGCTAAAGGCATTGACTGACCTCTTAGTTACCAAGAATAGAACATACCATTAGTTAAGCCTTCAGGCTAAAATATCTTGAAAATAGATATGCTTAGGACTGTCTCTCGATCTTTTGTGAATGGGGGCTCAGTCCAATGTAATTGTGAAATTTAACACCAAATAGACAAAATTGTGAAAATGAAAAGTATGATTATTGTTACAAAACTCTGAAATAGATAAATGAGATAAATGAAAACAATGTGTAAAGAGCTCAGTTACTGATATATGTTAGTTTTATTATACCACCCGCAAACTAGTTGGGGGGGGGGGGGGGGGGGGGGGGGGGGGGGGGGGGGGGGGGGGTATAAAGGAATCACCATGACTGTCTGTCTGTCCCTCTGTCAGTGTAAAATTGAGTCCAGGCTATATCTCTTAACTTCTTTGAATGACTGTAATAAAACTTTACATGAATAATCTTCATGGTCCAAAGGTGTGTCATGACCTTGAACCAAGGTCATATCTGAAAGGCCAAAGTCGCTGGAAAACATTAAATGTTTTGGGCGATGATTGTTTGGCTCTCAAGAAACATTCTAGTTTGTATCTTGATTGAATTTTGACATTCAATTTATATTTATATCAATGTTTTTTGGTTTTTTTTTTTTTTTTTTTTTTTTTTTTCATATACCATAGTCAATTATTTAGTCTTTTTCTTAAATTGTGAAAATTGGATTCTTATTTATGCATAATGTTTTTTTATCTTATCTGAAATGGGCCCAACATTGACCTTTTGGCCCAATGAGAACCCTGATGGTAAATAAAAGAACCATTATTGCAAAATGTCTAAGATTTCTTGTAGAAATATCAATAATTGAGGGGTTGAATTTCTAGTTTTTGTCTTGAAATTTAAAAAAAAAATTCTGTTAGGTTCAAAATTTCATTGAATTTTGTTTTGAGAAAATAAATCCCAATGGGGGATCCCACTGTGTCTATATAAATACTGTAAATGTATTTATTTTCGTGTGTACTAATTTTTGCTTTTTTCATGGGCATTTGTTTTGTGCGAAAACTAATACCGTGCAAATTTTTTTTTTATGCTTTTGATGTTCTAGTGCATATTTTAAAACTGCAAAAATTTAACAACATTTGTATGTGAATTTGAATGGGGGAAAAAATACATGCGAAATTTAACACATTTACAGTAGCTGGATATAATAGTTACTTTCTCTTTCAAGACCAATTATAGGGAATGCTATACTATAGCAATTGGTAAGACCAATAATAGGGAATGCTATACTATAGCAATTGGTAAGACCAATAATAGTGGACGCTATACTATAGCACTAAGTAGAATACTGGCTCAGGATGTAGGTGGGTTTGATCCCTGGATAGGTCTTTTAGGAATTAAAAATTAAACATCTCAAGTTAGAGACATCATGATATCAGTGAAATAATCTTAACTGTTTTACTGATGTAAAACTGCAATCAATCAATCAATCAATCAGTCAATCAATCAATCAATCAACTGGGAATAATGTATTAATTTCCACATTCCATTAATCTATGTTCATCAATTTGTTTTGTTTTGTTTTGAATGGAAAATCATAATAGGCCAAGTAATTCCAAGCTATCTTAACAGTCACAAATATTGAACGCCTATTTATATATTAATTAGGCATTGCATATTCATAAGAAAGTTTTTAATTTCCCTACCTCAGGTTTACTTCTTAATAGTACCTATCTGGCACAAGTAGGGCTAGTTCAAGAAAGAAGACAGAATTTTCTGAACCTTAAAGTAGGACTAGAGTTTTTAAAAGACCTTTTAATGAAAACAGGGAATTTTCTGAACCTTAAAATAGGACTAGAGCTTTTAAAAGATCTTATTAAATTTTATTTAAATTATTGATTTCTAAATGTAAGAATTGCACATGAAGAAAGTGTTTTTGAAGAATAATAATCAATAAATGAACATTTTAAAAAGTGTGTCCTTGTATGTTAAAGGTGTGACTATGGCAACAAAAGCAAAATATGTGCTTAGAAATGTTTTATTTCTCAGTACCAATGTTTGTTGAAGGAGGATCAAGGCAATAAAAGCAGAATGTGTGCTTAGAAATGTTTAATTTCTGTGTGCCATGTTTGTTAAAGGGGGATCACGGCAACAAAAGCAGAATGTGTGCTTAGAAATGTTTAATTTCTGAGATTTTATTGATTGGCCTCTTAAGTAGTGAATGGATTGTATAGATTAGTCTGATGAAAGTAAAGTCTGATCGTAGAGATACCTTGTCACTTCAGAACACAACTCACAGTTACACTGTCCATATGTAGTCATAATTACATAAGTGTGTGTGTATGTGTGTGTGTGTGTGTGATAAAGAAAGAGAGAGAACCTTGTGAATGAGACTTTAAAAAGGTGAAACTGGTATCTTTGCGAGATGAAAACTCTCACCACAGTGATCATATGTAGCTTATCAATTTAGAGCAAAACTGAGTTACACTGTCCATATGTAGTCTTAATTAATTGTGTGTGTGTGTGTGTGTGTGTGTGTGTGTGTGTGTGTTTTTAATTCTAGAAGTGAGACATTGATCCCTTATTTTGCCAAATAGCCCTAAGATTATGGTCATATAGAGGATTTTTGTTTGGAAAATGGCCCCTTTCTTAAAATCTTAGAATGAACACTAGTGTGTGTGACTTGAATCTTGATGAGACATTAGCAAAGTGCCATTGGTAGCATGGCATCATAAAAAATGCTACCACATTGATTTATCATGAGAAGTTCATAGCATAGTTATCGACTAAGTCCATGTTACCCTAGGTGTGGCAAGTGTCTTCAGTAAGGCTGAAATTCTAACTAATCTTTACTTCAATATTTCATTTGATAGAAAATCATACAAGAATAGAGAAAATATTTCAGTGTCTGACTGGTGTGCTGACTGGCCTAATTTTAAAACTGGCCCCTCATGAGGAAAACTAGATGCTAGGTTTCCAACCCTGATAGACAAAGTCGCCATTGGTTCCTAATTTTTGAGAAATTATTTCAAAAAGTAATCCATTTTAGCAAAATTGTGAACAAATATTTTAAAAAGGACTATATTGTCACAAACTTTGGAAATTTTGATAAGTTTGATTGAATGGTGTTTTACATCCCAGTCAAGATTATTTTAGATATATCTAGACATCACCAGCTATAGGTGAAATGGCAGAAACTTTGACCTTGTGTGTTCAATGCAATGTGCAGGGAGGGTTCTTTACCATGCCATGCCTGCCATGACATGAAGTATCTGATTTTTAGGTCATCTCCGAAGGACCCTGCTACTTTCAATCTAAATATTGAGTGCTGGGTGAAAGAACAGTCGCAACCTATTTTCAAGTCTTGATGAGACCCCCACAGGGGTGTGAGCCCACAACTGACCACATACAAAGTGAGCACTCTACAAACTAAGCTACCTGTAAACTATCCAACTTATTTAAAGACATAGACAGTTCTGTCCTTTGAGCATTTCCATCCATTGTATAGAATCAAGCCAACTTGATAAAGATGTGTAATTCCATAGATTTATTTACATAACAAACAAAAACATATATACATATATATATATATATATAAATCCTTTTCTATATCAACAATAAAATATGTGTAGGTTGACAAATTTAATTTGGCCCTGGTTTCATAACCATTCCTTGGCCAAGATTTTCCGTAAATTTGCAAAATTTCAATCCTTTATAATTTTGTTAATTTTGAAGATATTCAGGAATTTAAGGTGTCGATTTTAGGTAAATTCTAGATTAAAATACTTACATTTAGTTTTGACAAAAATATTCATCAGTAGTTCCAAAAAGAGATTACCAAAATTTGATAAATTTACATTAAGGAAAATCTTAGCTTAGGAATGATTGTGGAACTGGGGCCTGGCTACTAAAAACTTTATTATAATGGATTTGAATCATGTCAAATCATAATAACATTTGGAGCTTTTGTATGCGTACTGCTTCTTTGGATAAACTCTGCCTCTATAGTGCTTTTGTGTTCTTGCAAATGGTGTATTATATGTTATTTGCATCAGAATAAGGTGACATGGGATAGAATGCATTACCTGCAAAAATATTGGATTTCCAAGGTAATCATTAGTTTTATAGAATAGGTGGCTCTGATTTAAAAATGGCTACAAATGCTCCAGAATGCATGATCCCTGGCCGGTTTTGGGGACCAAAAGTTTATGAGACTAGGGGTTTGAATATACATTTGACAATTTGTATGTAATTCTGGTTTGTTGTATTTGTGTTGGTTGTCATTTGTCTAGCAGTACAATAGTGTATTTAGATTATATTGGACTAGTATTCATTATGGAGTATTGTTTCCAGAATATATTGGACTATAGTACAACAACATTGACCTATCAGCTTGACCTTTCATTAGGAATATTCATATTGGTTTTCCAGTTTTGGTTGAAGCACTACTGATGAGGAATTGTATTCCGAAACAGCCCCCTAGTGCTGTAAAATTAAAACTGGCATAATATGTACCATATATTAATGTACTGGTCTACAATAAATATTTAAATTGAAGGTCAAACTGACAGGTCATTGTTGTCTGCTGTAATAGCTATTACAAAATATTGCTTCCAGAATATATTGGACTAGTATGCATTAATTAAATGCATTATTAATAAAAACATAACATGTTTCCGTCTACAGATAACATGAATTTTTGATGCATAAATCTATACTTGTGCAATAAAAACAGCAATATCACATACAAACAGTTACATAACCTTCCATATCTGATTATATATATTCATCTTTTATTTATGATTCCAATCGATTGATTGATTTTAAAACATACATATGATGTCTTGTTAATTGTATCTTCCATGTGCTTGTTATGGGCTGATAAAGCCTCGGTCCAGACTGTGAAATTCCTCTGGTTCCAAGTCTCAGACCATGTGGTCAAAATGATCAAAGACATTTTAGAAGTTGCTTTAGTCTTAGAAAAAGAATGACCAGACCTTTGGCAGTGAAATTTTAGTCTCTGACCATTTGGTCAAAATGATCAAAAACATTTTAGAAGTTGCTTGTAGTCTTTGGAAAAGAATGACCAGACCTTTACCAGTGAAATTTTAGAGTTGTATCTCAGCTTAACCAAAATTATCATTAATAAATAATTAACGGAAATTGTTGAAACAGGACATTTCATGACAGATAATGTCACACATTAAAAAGAAAACAACAAAAATTAAAACATTCCCTGTCAAGAGTTGTCTACCCTTTGTACTTGACATTATTTTGACTCCTAACATAGAATTGTACAAATTATAAATCACACTAATAGAGTCTTCAGAATTAACTGTTTTTGAAAATACAGTAAAAACTCCTTTCAATGCCTCTTAATTCAGGGATTTATCAGGGTCTTTTGGGAAAAGGTCCGAAACTAAAAATTGGGAAAACTATCAACCTTTTGCTCATTTTGGGAAAACTTCAACATTATTTTTGATGTTATTAATGATTAAATCACTGACCTCTTCAACCCCACAACTGGAATCGTTACATTCAGCCACAGGGAATTCATAATTCTCGTGGTCACTTGTTGAATCAGAATAATAGAATAATCTTTTTCTGTCGCTAAGTGTTTATCAGTGTTTAATTTAACTTGATGTTCGAGTTTGTCATCATCGCATTTTGCCAGTTTACTTTCACTCTTACGGTCTCTAATTGGGAATTTTCTCAGCCGATTTTGGGAAAAAATCAACGTTTTTTCCATTGGGAATGGGGCCGAATTTCGGCCCTAAATGGGCCCTTGATAAATCCCTGTAATTATTTTGTGCCCCCTTGTTTATCGCCACAGTAATTTGAAGTCCAAAATTCCCAAATTACATTTTTCCTGTGTTTTTCTATTTTAACCTCTCGGGATTCATCACCATGGCCCTTCATAATACCAACATTTAATGAAACAAATGCTAGAACAAAGAATCAAAGTTTTGCTGTATATGTATTAATTTGTAAAAATTTGTTACAAAATTCAATGACACTATCCGTTGTTCACATACATTTTTTTGACATTTCATTTTTTCTTCTGTTTTTCTATATAAATCTTTCAATATTCCATTACCAAACCCCTTCATAATGCCAAAATTTGACGGAACAAATCGTGGAACAAAGAATCAAGGTTTTACTGTTTATATCAAAAACAAACACACAAATCCATATAAATGTTACAAAATTGAATAACACAATCCGTTGTTCACATATATGTATTTGACATTCAGGTTGTGACGACAGGTGTAGTAGTACTAAAATGTCAATGCAGTATGGATAAAAATATGCACATGCATATCATTAGGTTTTACATCTACAATGATGGATGAATAGTAAAATGTAGTAAATGGCTGGATGTAATCACACAATTTTAAATTGAAAATTGAAGTACTTTTCACTTGTAAAATTGAAGTGTAAAAGAAACATAGAAAGAGAGAGTGTAATTAAAAGTGACTTGACTAATTAGGCATATAAGAAACAATAACACACATACACACATTAAAAGTCGCACACACAACACACACTAAAAGCCACTTGACTAATTAGGTGAAAAAGAATCAATAAAAAACACACACACACAAATTAAAAGTCACTTGACTAATTAGGTGTAAAACAATAGTGTGCACACACACACACACACACACACACACATTAAAATCACTTGACTAACACACACACACATTAAAAGTCACTTGACTAATAAGGTGTGAAAGAAGAAATACACACACACACACACACACACACAGAGTTTCACTTATTACAAATTACTAAATAATTGAAGTGTAAATAAACCAACAAATCTAATACACACACACTATTGACACTTATGGACATTTTTCTCCACACAAAAAGTTTACGTTTTAGAAACAAATCAACAGTAAAAAAAATCTGATTGTAAATTGAATTTGGCATGAAGTTCATGACTACATGTAGTTCATTTCAGCTTAATTAAAATATCGTCTAATTAACATGTTTTATTTTTGTGTACATTAACATTCATTTAATTATTCATAAAACATAATTTATGTACATATACATTTACATATGTTACACATACATACTGCAGTAAAAGTCGATGTATTAGGTTTTCATTTGTGGTAGTCAAAATTGCTATTGGGCACAGTAATGGCTACCAGTTTCTGGTTACTTAGGTTACTTTTTAGAAAAACTATCAAAAAGTAACCTATTTTTACTAAATTTGTGAAAAAATGAATACTATACTATAAAAGAACTTAATTTCATAAATGTTTAGTAACATGTTCAAACTTTATATATACATGATTAATTCAGGGCTAACTTGCCAAAGAAAATTAACTAGTATGTTCTCACCATTCCACAACTTTCATTATGTGCTGTAAGAATGTATAAAATAAAATATAGTCTTGGACCTCAGTACTGGCTATATCTTTAACCCTGAAGGTGATGAGGCCGAGCTGTTTTAGACATATTCACAATATAGAATCAAAGCTTGAATATTAATAAAATTAACATTATAAAAGATAAAAATGGCTAGCTAGTAAATCATGATTTTAATATGAGACAGAGAACACCTGAGTGTCATTTTATAATGGTGGTGGTCTTATGAACATGTAACTGTGATATAGAAATGTCATTAGAACAAATAGCTAAGTTTGTGTACTCACTGTTTTTATGGAAACAGTTATAATGTTTTCAGATGATAAATTGACAAGTATGTGACATGAAGAGTTTGTCTTGACCTAAAAAGCTGTTTATTTATCTTCTTTTGAGGTATGAGAAGGGGGGGGGTGATTTAGGTAGAATATCAGTGCAGGGCTCAAAATAAGGGCGAAGTTGGGCGATATCTTCGCCCTGTTTCCAAAAACTTCGCCCTAAACTGTCCAAAAAGCGAAGTTCTAGTCGCCCTAAGTTTTGACAAGTGTATTTATTTAACCCCTAAGGCGCCTCTTATGTATTACACACATTCAACGGTAAACACAGGTACCTCCCGATATATCCAGGTGTTTTAATCCGATAATTAGCTTAAACTGAGATCATCCATGCATGTCATGGATTCATCAACCTGTTGACTGATGTAATTAAAAGCCATCTTGGTGAAAAACCTCGGATATTTGCCATAAAAAACGTCTGTACCCCAGTATATAAACGGGGGGGGGGGGGGTTGTATTGAACAAAATAGTAGATCGTTTTTTGTATGAAAATTTAATAAAATAACAGACCCTCACAGAATGTTGCCTTTTCACAAAGGAATCCATAAATAAAAGCATTTTCTGATAGAATGATTGCAAATGAGTAGTATCATCTCTAGAAATTGGGAGTCAGACACAGCAGCCATGTTTGTTGCCATTGATCAACACATGTTTGACAAGGGGGATAACTCAAAAATAATGGTGCATATATTTTTTTAATTTTTTTTTCATTTATCAGTTTTACTTCTTAATATGTTGTTGATCTTTACATTATTTTTAAAAAAATATTGTTTTAAAGAAAATTGTACATGTATTTCACATTTACATTGAAATCAAGACATTTAGTGATGTGATATGATCAATGCATTTTGCTTCAATGAAAAGAGCATAATTTAAATAGCTTTTAAATAACAAAAAAAAAAAAAAAAAAAAGTACAATAATTTTTAGAATTATTTGAGTACTGCTACACTGCTACACCAAGCTTATACATATAATAATTCTGCACATAGCAAAAAAAAAAAAAAAAAAAAAAAAAATTATAAAAAATTTATATTATGATTTATTTGGATTCAATAAGTAATATTACAATTTATGTAATATTAAAGTTTTCTGTAGGGATACTCCAATTTAAAGTCAAACATATTGGGAACATGCGTCGCCACGTAAATTTCACTCGCGGCGGAAAAACTTCTCCCTGTTTTGAAAAACTTCTCCCTAATCTTGGCTGAGGGAGAAGTGACTTCTCCCTGTTTCAAAATCTAATTTGAGCCCTGCAGTGACGTTAAGAAATGAAAAATTTGAATTTTTGATAAAAATATTAAAATGAATTTATATGCTGGGAAAGTAAAAGCAAGGGAAATACTAATATTTTTCAGTGAATAAAATAAAAATAAGAAAAATAAAAAGGCTTTTTAGTGCTTTTTTACTTGAAAAGTTTTAAGAAAATGAAAAAATGAAAAATGAGAATTTTTGTTGAAATATTAAAATGAATTTATTTGCTGATGAAATAAAAACAAAGAAAATACAAAGACCTATCAGTGCTCTTTTACTTGAAAAAAAGAAAATTAATGTAAAAGTTATGTTAATCATTTATAAGTAATTAATTAGTATATTCCAGGCATGTTTAAAAATGCTCTACTATATAATCAATGCTATTAAGTGCACAACCAATGTTATAAGGTTGAATAAAATTAATAATATTATTTATGCAATATGCATGATTTACCACTTAACTTTTTATTGCAATTTATTTTAGTTTGATCACAAACAGAGCACATACTACTAGTAAGAGTGTATCCCTGACTAGATGGAATATGACTAGATTTTGGTGACAAAGCACAAATTGATTTCTATGCTGTTAGAAATGAAACCATGGTCTTTAGAATCATAATAGATGAATTTTACACTGTCTTGGCAGTGACATCATATATATACAGTCAAACCTGTCTATAAAGGACACCCAAGGAACAAGTAAAAGCGGCCTTTATGAGCAAGTGACCTTTATATACAGGTTCAAATAATATGAATAAAGAACAATTGGGATATAATTTAACTATCCATTATAAGCAGGTGGTCGTTATATAGAGGTGGTTTTTAAGACAGGTTGGATTGTATATAAATATCTTTATGACTTTAATGCACAGATGTATATATATAACAAATCAGAACATTGAACATGACTAAGAAAATGTTTCAAATTTAAGTTGCTATCACAAGCACTTTCATGTTTCATAACAATGCACTTTGAGGCCTGTCTTAAAACTCACATTAAAAATTATGGTGTAATGAAAAATGTGTCGGTAAAAAATTAACAACTGACATTTCGAGAGAAATAAAATAATTGAGAAAAAAAGAACACATTGTATAAATAGCACAACTGACATTTTGGGAGAAGTAGAATAAAGGAGAGAGAGAAAAAGAACACATATTCCATAAATAGCAAAACTGACATTGGGGAGAAAGATTAAGTGTGAGAAAAAAAGCCACATATATTGAATTCATCTTACAGTTAACAGGCAGAAAATGAAACAACAACAAAACAAACATTAATTATAAGAAAACCTCTCAGACAATTGTCTCATCTGTACTTCTGTTTTGAATACAATTACTAGTTCCTTTTTCACTGTCACTACTATCATCCATCATCTTAATCTCCACAAATACACTCGTCATGTCCATATTGTCTTCCCCTTTCTGAGCCTCATCATCACAATCAATTTCACTGGTTAGATTTTCCTGAGAAATTATTGCACAAGCATCACGAATGTCCTGATTTTCATTGCTAACATCAGCCATATTTAAATTTTCTAAACTTGCATTAGTTGATGTATTATTTGAACTTGCAGTTTCATATTCAGATATGCTGGCTGAATCTGTAGGGGATGGAAAGTTTGTAACTTCAGTTTCGACATTGAAATCGTCAACAAATAACATGGACTCTGTCCTTACGCACTCAGTATCAAAAACGGTTCGACAATTGTCTAAGTTCATTGTTTCCAAAATTTTTAACACGTGCTGTTGCTGAAGTTTGTACTTTTCACGAGCGCGGCCCAGCTGCATTGAACCGTACTCGCGAATCTTCATCAACTGATTATTGTAGCGTTCTCGTAGTTGTTCAACTTGATGTGAACTGTAATCACGTAGCTTTCCAAGTTGATAATTATAATTGTCTTTAATTGTATCCACCTTCTGTGAGGCACCTTCTCTGATGTGACTAGCGCCACTTCTGAACCTCGCCCTCTGGTGGACATAGTTCTCGCGTAATTTGGCAACCCGATTGTGATATGTATCTCGTATTTTGCCTAATTGCGAATTGTAATTTTCTTTAAGACGACCTAGCTGAGTAGATCTATAATTGTCCAGGTTTTCAATAAGTTGAAGAATTTTTTCTCGGCGTCTTTGGTTGATACAACGCACCGCTAGAGATGCTATCACAACATGTATAAGATTTAACATGAAGAATGAGGCAGAACATCCAAGTCCAACTAACACACTCATTATTTTTACTTCCGAGATAAACCTATGATCAAGTCGGAATATAATTTCTACCGAGGACACATTCCCGAGCGGATCCTCAACTCTGCAAATATATGGTCCGGAATCCATACGTAGAACATAATCGATATAAAGAGAACCATCTTGTAGAACCACCATCCTGTCCCTCCAAGACTCCAGCTCAGAATAATAAACATCAGACCTGTGCCACTCGTGATCTTTATGGAAACTTCCATTTTGTAAGTCTACGTCAGCTAAAGATGGAACGCCTCGCAAAATTAAATGGTGATAATTGTGAAAAGTCAGGTGCTTGTTTCGTGGGGTAATCCATGTGATTTTAGCAATAGATGATCCCTCAATATCACAGGCAATCCTTACAGATGACCCTATCCTAGCGGAAATGTAAGAATGATTAGTACTTACATTGAATTGATCACAGTGTAGCTCCTCCCTATCTTGTTTGATAAGTTGGTACTCGTTGTTGGAATTTGAAGATGAACACTTTAATTGATCTTTGTGTAAAATATTTGGATTTGTATCATTACTTTGGACTATGCTAATTAGCCAATCTAATCCACAGTCACATATGAACGTGTTTCCTAACAAATCCACACTCAAGTTACGTAAATCTGGAGGAAATGTTGTTGGTGGAATATTAGAAATATTATTAAAGCTTAGATTTAAATGCTGAAGATTATCTAATTCAGAAAACAAATGTATATGTATAAAAGATAATCTTGGATTTGGCACAGTTTTAAAGTCTGTAGGTGTTTCAATCCGGAGAACACATTTTCAGATAAATAGACTAAATTCTCCATCTGCGAAATAGATAAATCCACCAGTTTGGAGAGAAAATGAAATGTTTGGTCAGGAATTTCTGCCAGTTTGTTTCTATCCAAGGTTAGTGTTTCTAGGGATGACACGGAATCCAAGGCGTCGTTAGTTATATAGGATATTTGGTTTCTATCCAGTCGTAATTTAATTAACGCTGGTAATACCGGGAATGATTCGCTGTCAATATATGGAATGAGATTGTCACAGAGATCTAGAAATTTCAATCTGTCGAGACCATGGAACATTGTCCAGTTTAGCACTTTTATTTCGTTTCCTTTGAGTATTAACTCTTCAACACTAGAAAATACAGTTAAATTTATCTCTTGAATGGATGAAAGACTATGGGTCAAATCAAGGGAGATAATCCCTTCCAGGTCTGTTATACCATCTAGAACGGATATGTCATTATAGCTTAGATTCAAATGTTGTAGATTTTGAATTCCAGTAAAGGAATTATGCTCTATGTGTGTTAATCCATTATTTGCTAAATTAAGTTCATTCAAATTTGTAATATTTTGGAAAGCCCATGGGTGTAGAATACTTATTCTATTGTTCTGAAGGTAGAGCATACTGATATTTAGCCCTTTTGGTATATTTATTGCACTTATTTGGTTTGAACTGATGTCCAACGTTTCCAAATGGACCAGATGGTCTAAACCATATGTTAGATCTGTTATTTGGTTACCATGGAGATTTAGAACTGTTGTGTTACCAGGTATCCCCACGGGAACACTAGTTAAAGAACTATTGATACATTTGACGGTGACTGTTCCAGAATAACCTTCACAAGAACACTGTGGTGGGCATCCTTGTACAAACACTACATTTAGTAATATAACCAATACTCCTGCCACAAACAGTATCCATTGTTGAACGCCGTACATCATCAAGGCTGGTTGTCAGAATATATAATAAAATAGAAATTATTCTGATTATCTAACACATCATAACATGCAAGTTTTTGGATCCTTCAACTTTTTATCACAGATGTATGTCAAATTTTAGAACATCCAACCCCTGTGAAGTCCACTGAATTGATAGATAATATTACAGATTCCACTAATTTTCTAAATTAATCACTGCTGTTTAGTAATTAATAATATATAGCTGCTCCCATCTTCCTTAATTTTTGTACAAATTGACAAGTTTTGCAAATATCACAATTTTTTTTTCAATTAATCCTAGCGGTAGATTATGTATACCGTTCATAATTACTGATAATCAGGGTTTCAGCCAATGTTATTGTCCGTTGTATCGGCCAATGTTATCCTCTGTTGTATCGGCCAATGTTATCCTCTGTTGTATCGGCCAATGTTATTGTCCGTTGTATCAGCCAATGTTATTGTCCGTTGTATCAGTTAATGCAATCATAATTGTTTACTTAGTTACTTGCCTTCTGTTATACATGTTATACATCAGCAGTAATTTGTAAAAGGTGCTCGCTACTCACATCTGCAAAATAAATTAAAAAATCATGAGTTCTCTTTATCATTATATTGTAAGTGTCTATGAGTACAACAGTTCAAAAAATATTATTTGTTATTTCATGAAAATATTTTAAAAAGTTTGCATGCATCAAGAATTGAGAATGGAGTAGAGTAATGGTTTTTTGAAGTCCCAGTCAAGATTTTTTTTCACATATATCAATGTGGTTAGATCAGGAATTCAGGGATGCTGGAAGAAATTGAACAGACAGATTTGCTTTCACTTTCATTAAAATTGTTCTGCAAGTGTAGTATCTGAGACAACCGAGAGAGAGAGGGAGCGAGTGAGCGAGCGTTAATACTTCCTCTTGTACACCTAAATATTTTCACAAATTGTTCATTGAATTTTTCAAAAGTTTTTGTCAAATGGTAACTTTAAGTTGAGTATGGAAATGGAAATCTAGAATTGTCTGGGTTAATCAATGTTATTATTATTTACTACACTTAATTTATGAGACACACACACACACACACAAGGAAGGGGGTGAGGGGGAGATTTAGGGTACACATTGATAGTTTGAGGAAGGCATTGGAAATGTAGTGATTTGTTTTGTTGAGTCTCTCTCTTGATTACCTACATGTACCTCAGTGTTTGAATAGAAACAGGTAAAAGGCTATTTCTGTCTACAAATGAGTGGTTAAAAGTTCAAGGTTTCACTTGATGCTAAGATTAGCTAGCATGTTGATAGAGGAAACAGAAGTAATCAGCCTTGCTTCAAGTAATCAGATTTAAAACAGAAACCCAGGCATCTGGTTATGAAACAGAAAACCGGCCATGTGTTATTATTGCTGCAGTTATAATGGATCAAAGAAAACTGATAAAGTATTTTTATCTTATTTTTAATAAAAAATTAAAATTACTTAACAACAGTGCTGCATTAGTCTGTGGAGGCATCTTGTGTGGAACTCATAACCAAATAACATGGGTTTTTTAATGGGGGGGGGGGGGGGGGTCTTTGTTTCCTATTAGTTTATAGCAATTTGATAGCAAATACATGATACTAAAAAGCACAGACTAAATATTTTAAGCAGTTAGGGAAATTTTTGTTCTGTATATGTCTCCCAGTCACAGGTACTATGAATTTGGAAATGTATGTTGACTTTGTAATTAATCAAAGAGAAGCCATTTAACTTTTTATTTCATATTTAAAATGAAATATTTCGCCTTTTTCCTTTTGATTGAGTAAGATTAGGTTTAGGAGACATTGCTTACGGTAACTTTTGTTTTTGAAAATTTTTAGATTGACTTAAAATCAAACTGTTTGACCCGAAAAGGGCAATGTGTAAGCAGATTTGAAGCATAGGGGTTCTATCAGATAAGGGTAATTAATAGGCAGCAAATAGATTTTATCATAATGGCTTATATGTCAGTTTCTGATATGATTCTATTTGCATGTTTATAACTAAGGTTATCTATGGAATTAAGGTTATTGTTTTGTGTCCATATGCATACTTACTGATCTCCCAATTTCTCTCCCTCTCTCTCTCTCCCTTTCTCTCACACACACACCACACACACACACACACACACACACACACCTGAAGTGATGAGCTACCACCAGTAAAGTACTGAGTTATTATCACATCATTATTTGTAACTTGGAGTATATGTAATGATATTTATATTGTTTACATTTGGTCGGTTGTTTATCATTCCATTTCTATATAGATAATAGATAATTTAGGTTATAATGATACCATAAATTGACCACTTTTATATGTAGGTAGTGTACCCTTGTACATCAAGACAACATTCTCCTTCAGGAAAAAGCCACTATGGTAGCTCTTTGGTAGAATGCTCGCTAGGTATGTGGGAGGTCATGGGTTCAAACCCAGGCCAGAATCTGACAAGACTTAAAAAAAAGTGGTGACTTTTCTTTTGTCAAGCACTTGGCATCTGGAATTTAATATCATATAAGGACATTTGAATTTTACATCAGAAACTTTAGCATTTGAGTGGGGGTCTTTCTTATTGTATTTACTTGAAATCTAGCTTTCTACATTGTACCATTTAGATCAATTTAAGTAATGTAGTATTCATTCTAGAATTTTTTGGAGGGGAACATTTTCATTATAGAGGTAACACCATAACATCAATGTTTTACATTCACATGATGTTAGATATGGCCCACTAAGGCCTTACCAATGGGATCATTTGACAAAATGAGGGACTAATAGTTCCTTGGCCCCTTTCTAGAATGAACACTGAGTAATATAAAATATACAACAGGAATTATTTATTTATGTTGTACAAGGCAAAGTAATTATTTTTGTTTTTCCTGGATATAAGTGGCTTTATGTTACAACTTTTCAGGATGTTTGTATGATGACTTAAAATTTTATAGCATGTAAATGACTTCCGACATCAGGAAATTCTCATATCCTCTCTGTAATAGCCAGGAAAGCACATGTATACATAAATACAATAGAGATAGACCTGTTGAAAGTTAAACGCTTAGCTAACAAAGAAAAGCAGTCACTGAGAGCCCGAGATATGTGATAAATAGCTAGTGACTTAAAAGCTGCCAAAGGATATAGATAGCAGCTGCCAAAAAGCTCTCGAAATATAGCTAACAAGAAGTCAAAATGAGCTGTCGGTTCTGCATGCGTTTGTTAGTTTGGTGTTAAACTTTTTGACAGGCCTGTACTGTACATATAAAAACAGTTGTGAGAACATGTACATAATTGTACTGTGGACTTAGAAACACTTTCTAGGTTAACATTTGGGCATATAATGTTTTTCCCCCCAGGAAATATGCGTTTTATTTGGCCACTTTCTTTTGAACCCATTTAATTCTATGTAAATTATTTAAATTTTTTCCCCAGAAATGATAAAAATTGCCAGATTCCGTCTTTTTAAGGATTTTTCAATCATAATTTAAATTTCAGTGAGTGTAGTAAACAAGCAGTATCTCTTGTTTTTTTCTCAGTAAAAATGGAGAAAAGGTTGCACTGTGGACTAGAAACGTTTTGAAGGTTACAAAATGTGGGGCGTATTTATTGCCAGAGAATTTACTTTACCTAAATGAAAAAAATTCTAGGTTGACTTTTTGGGCATATTTATTACCAGACTGGCATAAATTGTATATATTAAGACAAACTGTTGCCCTGGGGCAATAGACAGATAGATGTGTATGTATTATAACCCAAGGACTATAAACATTATATATGTTAGTATTACTGACAGGTTTAGACGTAAAATAGTCAGGCAAATTTCTTGATGTATTTCCTTAAGAAGTCTAATTAACTGTCAATTTCATATCACATTTAATAAAAATTATTTAATTAGATGTGATGATATTAAATTAAAAATTTGTATTAAAGAATTATACCCCAGCATGTGTTCATATTACTTTTGATAAATGGTGAACATGTGTTCATATATATACTCTACATTCTTTCAATTTTTTAAACTTTTTGTCCTATCAGCCCTTTCAGTTAATTTTCAAGTAGAAGACAAATTTGTCAAAGTAGTCGGCATATATGAAGTAATATGTATTGCAAAACATATTCACAAAATATAAAGTAAGTGAAAGTAGGCGACCAACTTGATTCAAATCCGAACAAGTAGCAACCTCGCTGACTTTATTGAAACCACTGTCCTTTCTAAAAACAAAAAAATACTTGTTTTCAACGGATGGCCCTGCTTCACTTGATATAATTTGACTTAAAATCTGTCTTAGAAAGATTAAAAACTTTGTGTTGAACACAATAATTGATAAAAAAGTTTTATGTAAATTTACAAGTACTTACATTATTTTTAGCTACATCTGACCACTAGTTTGTCAGACAGTTTTTAGAAATCAAGTTCAGTCGGTTAGAGCGAGTAGCTGTCTACCACATGCTTGTCCTGTGTTTTGAGTTCAGAAGGTTACAGCAAGTGGCTGTTTACCACAAACCTGTCCCGTATTTTGTATTCCAGGTAATTTTCTCTCCATTGGTCAGATGTAAACATCCCTGTTATCTGACTGACAATGTGTATGTAAATAAAGATCAGAGATAAATCTGACTGATGCTATTATAGTCCACATCATACAGGTCGTTAACATATCATGTGACTTAGTGAAAAGGTCATCTAGTCACATGATAAAGCATACAAATATTACATAAAACTGTGTTCCCCTGTGTCTAGGTTTAACTGGTACAGAAAATAGGTGATAATGATTTATTATCAACACCATATAATGTAAATTGTGTCTTCTATGTACATGGTACTTTAATCGGTCAAAGGTCGTGTAATTAAAACAGCTGTTTTTGTTCCACTTGTATTATAAATGAATTTAGCAAATTTGAAACTCTATTATATTTATCCCAATAAAATTGATGAACATTTTGATTTAAATAATACAGTGATTTTACATGTGGTGCAAATTGTACTTAGAATATTACTGATGATAACCAACCTTTTCACCACTCCCCAAACAAACTACAGCTGCACAAAGGGAATGAAGTTTGTAAATGACAATTTATGGAACTAAGTCAGATGGTTGGCCCTCTAATAGTACTACTATGTTTCCATTCCTGGTAGCCAAAATCGCCATTGGCTACTAATTTCTGAGGAATTCTTTCAAAAAGTAACATATTTAAGCAAATTTGTGGAAAAATACTTTAAAAAGGACTATATTTTCACAAATTTTGGAAATTTGGCTACTAATTATTTTAAATTTATGGAAACCTAGGTACTATAAACATTAAACACACCACTGAACAGTTACTTCAGTCTCTGTCCAAAGTCAGAACTTTCATAATCAGTGGTTGAAATATATGTGTTGGTCCTTTCTCGTTTGGCTGTTTTATTATTTAAATGTGCTGTGTTCTTGTGTGCAAAAGGCTGTTGCTAAGTACACATTTTTCATTTGCAATTTTTTGTTTTAATTATCTCTCTCTCTCTCTCTCTTCTTCACCACACATACACACACTGACACACATACACATATGGGGTACACACATTTGTGTGTACATTTAGTACACATACACATGCATGCATGCAAACACACACACACAAAATAAATTGATTTATCCAGAAGAAGAAAAGTATCACTGGTTAATTATTTGGTATCATAATAAAAGCGTCTTTTGTTTTACATTAAGTTATGTACATACATATTTATGTTGGCTTAAATTCTAATTCTATCCTTAAGCTCAGGGGAATTTTGTAAGTGGCATTTAGGAGAGATCTATTGTTTAATCTTCTGAATAATGTATAATTATTGTCTTAAATAAGAAAATCTGTCATTTTATCCGTTTGTCTGTCCATCAGTCAGTTGGGAGAAAGATCAGTGATCAATAATCACTTAATGTCAGCTGTCGTTATATCATTGTGTAGCTGTCTTGATATATAGGGTATTATGTAGCCATATATAGCTGTAGGCACAACCTCTCACGTTATCATTTATGTGTTGTCCAAATACAAAAGTTCAGAGCTTTGTAATAAGTGATGTTATATTTGGTACTTTATGCTGTTCAGCGAGAGCTAAATTTGATTATTGCATGGAAAGAATCTATAATTCAGTGAATTTATAAGTTATTTTAATTTTTTTATATTTTACCCCTCATTAGTTTACTTTTCTCTGGCAAATTATTTAATTAGCTGTGTATAGCTATAATAACAGATTTAGCTTTATAAACTCTCTAGTCATGGTAAAATTTAAAAAAAAATATGTTGCCATACATGCAGTTTAAGTTTATTCTGATATTTTTTTTTTTTTGGCACAGCTCATTTCCCTGTTTAACAATGGGTGGGATAAGTTTATACCTTTACCCTACATTGTGTTCATTTGTCTATCATTTCTTCTCTCTGTTTCATATGATCATTTTAGAAGGGTCCATTCGTCCCTTATTTTGCCAAATAACAAACCCATTGTAAAGGCCTTAGCAGTCCATATTTAACATTAAATAATGAAAAAAAAAAAAAAAAAAAAAATGAAATAATAATAATGTTATGTTTAAGAGGAAAGATTTTGAAAATCCTTCCCCTGAAAAATCCTAGATTGAACATGAGTGTATTTATTTCATAAACAAAGAGAAGAGTTCATGAATGCATCCCTCCATCCCACATTTTAAACTCAAGAGTGCAGTGTTTATATGACATAATTTTGTAGCATCTTTTAGAGAAGAGATGGTGTACTTCAACTCTACTTTATACATATATTACCTGTTAAATTGTTGTCATTTTCATTTTATCACAAATTCCCCAGCTATCTTTTTCACAAATGTTAAATTTTTCTTTACAATCCTGCCTTGTTTTCATCTGCTGCAGCAGTGATCAGCCTCCATTGTAATGACCTTGGACTAGTCCATGTCAGATGATAGGTAGATGAGCTGTTTCATTGATGTTGTAGGGGTGTTTAGGTTGTAATCAATGAGAGCCAGATGTAAAGTTTTATGTTGTACAAAGTGGATAATCAATATTAGCTTATTGAATCACCAGTGCAAGATATATAATTAACAATATGAATTAATAGTAGATACTAAGGTATATATACTAGCAGTGAATTAAAATGTTTGTTGATTAAATTGGCACTCTGAATATTTGTAATTATGAAACAGTGAAAATGCTGTCTTCATTATCATCAACCCACTCTTTTTTTAGTTTTGTTTTATTTTAACTTAAGTAGTTAAATTTAAAAAAAAAAAAAGAAAAGAAAAAAAAAGAAAAGAAAAAATTGTTACATGGTTAAGTTAGAACAAACCCACTAAAATGAAAGAGTAGAATGTCTTCTTGTAATATGTACTTCAGTATTTCAGTTGCGAGAAAAATTGCAGAAAAGATTTAAGAAAAATAAGGAAATCTTTAGAACATGAAATGCTATTGTTGATCTTTCTAAAAGTCCCAGAATTTGACTTCTTTCCTAAAAGTGGGCGCATTACATTTGCGCAAAATTTTCGTAACCCCTATATGACATTTGCGCAAAGGGTGTATACAACTATTGCGCAAATCTTAATTGCCCATGTTGAACTGTTAAATAAACACCACCTTACCAGTTTGAATTCACAGATTGGATACACGGGCCACAGTCAGACGAAATGAAAAGCAAAAAAATGGACTTTGTTAATGGGCAGTATGAATTGTACACAAGAGGCGATATTAGTCGGTCACAGTATGTTAAAACAATCACATAAAAATATTCAGTCAGAATGGACTTGTAAAGAGATACTTTTAAACGAAAATGACAATTTTTAGCCAGTGTTGACTTGTAAAATGATACCTTTTAACCAAATTTTAATAGACTTTTATTTGTGTTTTACTATGTCTTTGCTAACGGAAAGGGTAGTGTTTAAACATGGCAATTACGTTTTGCACAATCATCATATTATTTTTGCGCAAATGTCATATGGATTTGCGCAAATGTATTGCACCGCCTAAAAGTATACCACTGCAGTAGCTCAGTTGGTAGAGTGCATGCTCTGTAAGTGGGAGGTCCTGTGTTCAATCCCCTACCGATTTTGACCCAAGACTTGAAAGTGGGTAGTGACTGTTTTTTCGGCAAGTACTGAGCACTATGAAATAAGAGTCACTGTTCTGTTGGAAACTTAAAGTAATTGAGGTCCTATATGTCTTGGTAGGCATGGCAATAAAAAACTCTGCTGTATAATGCCATTGGTGCAGCACACAGGCAAAATTAAATGGGACCTTAAACACCATAACTCAACTACTCTTTAAAAGTCATGAAATATGGAAGTCAGTTTTTGCTGTGTAAAATCACTACATTTTTGTTGGTCCTGTGATTATCAGTTGAAGTTCAGTCTTATACATATTTACATTAGGATCTTGTATAAACCAAGTCAACTTCATTGTGTTGACCTTCAATTCACTATCCTATTAAGATGGCTTGATAAAAAATCTATTAGGCTGAATAACAAAATATTATGACTATAACAATCCATTGAGTAGCATAGGGAAGTCTCACCCAAGGGGTTGAATATTTCTTTCAGATACAAGGCTTGCGGAATCTAACATAGAAATGGTCAGCCAAGAGGGTGAGATTTCCCAATCTATATACTCATGCAAAGTATTTCCTTAGCTTAATTTGATAAAATATATTTTGGTCCTTAGGGTAGCTTTTCAACATCTTAAATAATTTTGGTTTCATAATTTTGGTCCAAGCACTACTGATGAGGAATTGTATTCCGAAACGGCCGTCTAGTGCTGAAAATTAAAACTGGTATAATATGTAATACATAACAGATTGTATTTTCTTCCATTTTGGGCTGCAGTTATGATTTACAGAGACATAGAAATAATTTTTGTAAAATCTTAACTGCACATCTAATTCTACATTATATTGAATATAAATTTATACAAAATATATAAACTAGAAAATAAAGTTAATCATTCATTTCGCACATAATTAGTTATATCTCTATAGTTAACTACCACTGCGGTAGCTCAGTTGGTAGAGTGCTCGCTTCGTAAATGGGAGGCCGTGGGTTCAAACCCCGGCCGGGTCTGACCCAAGACTTAAAAGTGGGTAGTGACTGTTCTTTCGCCAAGCACTCGGCATTACGAAATAAAAGTCACGGTTCTTTCGGAAGGGAACTTAAAATAAACGAGGTCCGGTGTCTTGGTAGGCTTGGCACGATAAAGAACCCTGCTGTATAATGCCATTAGCGCACCGCACAGGCAAAATTTCTGCACCTTCGCCTATAACTGGCGACGTCTTGATATAAGTGAAATATTTTTGACTGGGACGTTAAACACCATTACTCAACTCTATAGTTAACTTTTAATATACTAATACAGTCAAACCTGTTTATAAAGGCCACCCAAGGGAACCAGTGATAGTGGCCTTTATGGCAGGTGGCCTTTATATACAGGTTCAAATAATGTAAATAAAGAACAATTGAGATACAATTCTACTGTACTTTATAAGCAGGTGGTCATTATATATAGGTGGCCTTTAAGGCAAGTTGGACTGTACTTATATGATTATTTTTTGTCTTTTTCAGTGTAAAGATTTTGTGAAAGCGGGTGCATTCAAGGGGAATAATCCAGCCGAGGTTGTACAGACATGTGACATAACATTTTCCTGTGTAGCAGATTCTACAGCAGTAAAAGATGTAAGTTTGTTAATACGATTTCTGAGCCTGGTTGTTTTAAAACTCTGTTAGCTTAACCTGTTGTTTTGCCAATTTTTTTTGTGTTTTACACAATATTTCTGAAATGATTAATCTCTGTTCAAAAGTTAATTCACACAATATTGTTATTATCAAATGCACTGCCTTCCATAAATTATCATACATGTTTAAAACTGGTCCTGTCATAACAGACTCAAAATCTTTACAGAATGAAATTGTTGAAAACATCATTATGCAAAAGCTGCAATTTTTTTTAGCTAATATAGTTTTTAGCTCACCTGAGCCAAAGGCTCAAGTGAGCTTTTCTGATCACAATTTGTCCGTTGTCTGTCGTCGTCGTCGTCGTCGTCGTCGTAAACTTTTCACATTTTCATCTTCTTCTCACGAACCACTGGGCAGATTTCAACGAGACTTGGTCAGATGCATGTCTTGGTCGGTGCAATTCAAATTTGTTCGTGGTGTTGCCATGGCTACCATAACTAGGTCAAGGTGACCTAGGGGTGCAAAAATCTTAAAAAATCTTCTTCTCCGAAAGTATTGATTAGAGAAAAAATCTGATGTGATATTTGGCTTCTCTAGGGTCTTTAGCCTATAGTTTGTTCATTTTGTGAAATTCGGACAAAAAATAGGTTACGCGTTTTTGCGTTTAATTTTGAAAAAATCGTAAAATAGCTTCAAATTGTTATAACTTGACTATTTGGCCAGATAATGACATTGGGTTTTCAGTTTTGACATCTTCTTGTTAGTATCTTCAAATTGAGGTCAAGGTCAATTGTGAAGGTCGTGACCTAATTTTTTTTACCTCTGATTATAATTATTATCTCGAAAACTATAAACTTTTTGTATAGGCATGTATATTAGAATGTTGTAGGTATTGATACAACAATCATTTTGGTGTATAGAAAAAGGTCATGGGTTCAAAGGTCAAGGTCACAGATGTAAAACAATACCAAAATGGTTACTTATCTCGAAAACTATAAACTTTTTGTATAGGCATTTATATTAGAATGTTGTAGGTATTGATACAACGATCATTTTGATATATAGAAAAAGGTCATGGGTTCAAAGGTCAAGGTCACAGATGCGAAACAATACGGAAATGTTTAATTATCTCGAAAACTATAAACTTTTATATAGGCATGTATATTAGAATGCTGTAGGTATTGATACAACGATCATTTTGATGTACAGAAAGAGGTCATGGTTCAAAGGTCAAGGCCACAGATGCGAAACAATACGGAAATGTTTAATTATCTCGAAAACTATAAACTTTTTGTATAGGCATGTATATTAGAATGTTGTAGGTATTGATACAACGATCATTTTGATGTATAGAAAAAGGTCATGGGTTCAAAGGTCAAGGTCACAGATGCGAGACAATACCGAAATGGTTAATTATCTCGAAAACTATAAACTTTTTGTATAGGCATGTATATTATAATGTTGTAGGTATTGATACAACAATCATTTTGATGTATAGAAAAAGGTCATGGGTTCAAAGGTCAAGGTCACAGATGCGAATCAATACCGAAATGGTTAATTATCTCGAAAACTATAAACTTTTTGTATAGGCATGTATATTAGAATGTTGTAGGTATTGATACAATGATCATTTTGACGTATAGAAAAAGGTCATGGGTTCAAAGGTCAAGGTCACAGATGCGAAAACAATACTGAAATGGTTAATTATCTTGAAAACTATAAAAGTTTTGTATAGGCATGTATATTAGAATGTTGTAGGTATTGATGCAATGATCATTTTGATGTAAAGAAAAATTTCATTGGGGTTTAGTATTTATGTTTTCTTTAAATCTATCAGCTAGCCATTAGTTATCAGGTGAGCGTATAAGGCCCATGGGCCTCTTGTTTTATCTTGAAAAATGTCATTTTCCCAAATGTTTATATTTTCCCCAATTTTTTTTAAAATTACAAGAAAATTGATTTTCAAGAAGAACAACAACTTTGTTACAAACAATTAATTAGATCATAAAGTCAAGATGTCATTTTTAAATACAGGAAAAACTTTAATATTTCAATTGTATGAACGATATTTGATATGATAATAATTTAAACCTATGGCAAATATACATATGTAAAGTTGTTTATGGATGGCAGTTTGGAAGCAGTTAAAGTCTGAACTGTATTTTTATATCATATGTGTTTAATTTTAATAACAGTTTGAATGTTTCCCAATGTTAAAGTTTGAACAACTGAGCCCTGGAATCTTACAGAGAATCTAATCTTGGTCCATTTTTGGTATAGCTCATCAACATAAGGATTACAGTTCTTTTTACAGCCAAACTGCTGAGGTTTGAATCCCAGTTGGGCAAATCCTAATGTAAAAAAATTGTTAATTTGCTTGTTGTAGGTTGATGGTTTTTCTCAGGTTACTGTGGATTCCTCCTTCCTAGAACTGATCACCTCGATATAAGTGGGTCTTGAGTGGGGCATAAAACAATAATGCCCATTATTCAACTCTCCTCCTTATGATATTCAATACTTAATCCTCTTTGTGCTGGGATGCACATAAGGCTGTCACCAGCAACTTTCATTTCTGTCCTTATTGGGACCAGTTATGTATTTGGCCCCATGTCCAACCTTTCTCATGAATCTCTTTCCCAGTGGGTCTTCTCCATGTCTCTCTTGGTCTGCCTCTCTTTCTCTTGACTGGTGGTGTCCTAGCATTGCTATCCTTGGGATGGATTCAGGGTGCATTCTATGAACATGCCATACCCATTTCCTTTTCCTTCTTTTGATGGCCTTTGATAGAGGCATGGTATGGATTCTCTAATTGAGTTGATGATATTCAATGGTTCCTGTTAATGGTTACATTAGTATTGTTATTACAAAAACACAACAGTCCTGATGACATCCAGTCACAGCTCGATGGAACAACAAGGTCTAAAAATAAATAGAAGCAGTTTTTTTACTGCCATGTTTTGATCTTTAATCATAATAATGTTTTTTTTTTGTTCTCCATGCTTTGTCTGCTGTCCAGTGCATGTGTCTTTGCGTGTTTATGTCCATGTGTGTCTGTGCATGTTTATATCCGTGTGTGCGTGTGTCCATCCATCATAATTTTGTTTGGAGCAAAATCTTTAAGAATTATCAGCATGAAAGTCCATAGGTAGATATAACTTAATGAGAAGAAGTGCAGTGCACAAGAACCATAACTCTATTTTGCATAATGTAAGAGTTATTGTTGTTTGCAAAAAAAAAAAAAAAACATATCTGAATTAGGTAGTAACCCTGTTAAAACTAGCCTTTATTCTGGGACCATGCGTTTGTTCTACTGATTCTCTTGTTTCAGATATAACCACTGCGGTAGCTCAGTTGGTAGAGTGCTCACTTCGTAAGTGGGAGGTCGTGGGTTAGAAACCCGGCCGGGTCTGACCCAAGACTTAAAAGTGGGTAGTGACTGTTCTTTCGCCAAGCACTCTGCATTACGAAATGAAAGTCACGGTTCTTTCCAATGGGAACTTAAAATAAACGAGGTCCCATGTCTTGGTAGGCTTGGCACGATAAAGAACCCTGCTGTATAATGCCATAAGGGCAACGCACAGGCAAAATTTCTGCACCTTCGCCTATAACTGGCAACGTCTCGATATAAGTGAAATATTCTTGACTGGGACGTTAAACACCATTACTCACTCACTCTTATTTCGGATAGTATTAATTAATGTATATTGTGTTTTATTGTTAATTTGTATATTTTTCTTGTTTTTGTTTTATTCAGCTGGTTTTTGGTAACTCGGGTGTTCTACAGGGGATCACAAGGGGGAAATGTTATGTAGAAATGTCAACAATAGATGAAGAAACAATGCAAGATGTTGGTGAGGTATGTGACCTTAAAAAAATTATCATAATAATATTATACAGTTATTGTCTTTTGTTTTCGTTTAATACAAGAATTTCTCATTATATTCACCATAGCTGTATAACTTTTTGTTGGATTGAGAAATCCTTGTGCTAACCAAAATCAAAAGTCAACAATTGTTTTATTATATGGCCAGAGAAAAAATTCAAAACATTTGATGAGTGTTAATTAAATCTTTCTCTTCCAAAAATTTTTGTCAGAATTCATTAACACTGCAAAAGGTTGCTTGGGAGTAGGGCTGTCTGTAGATGCCATCACACCAAAAAATTCTGTTTACAAACTGTTGTTAAGTGAAAGTTGATGCTACATTTGAAATGTTTATGCTGATTGGTTGATTTTAAAATACTTTTCAATAAAAATTAAGGTTTCAAAAAAAAAACTCATTAGAAATCCCCTACATCTAATTTTAGTTCCACGTACACCCTGTTGGAATGGTATATTACCCTGCCGCGGCTTTATGCATGGTTATTATAATGTTTCTGAGATAGATTTCAGATAATATGCAATTCAATAATAGCTTGGCCAATCAGAGCGAAGAAAATTTATAGTCATATGATAAAATAGTTAGTATATTATACTTCATAAATTTTAATTGCTGCTTTGAGCCAAATAATTGATATAAGCATGTAGACTGCAAACTATGAGCATGAGAATTTATATAAATTCTCTATACCGGGTACCCTAATGGATTCAAAAACGAATACTTCTTTACTTGAAACTTCTGTATTTTTTTTTTTTTTTTTTTTTGCCACTCAACCTTACGTGAAAAGCATAAGAAATGTCCCAATACAATTTTGAAAATGCTTTAAAATATGAAAAACTTCAGCATAGTGTGTTATACTGCAACGACATTGCTAGGATTTTCATTACATGCGAGTCGTAAACATGAGCCCATAAGTAGCTGACTCTGATACTTAGAATTTTATTGTTGTTATGTTTCAGGCTATATCAGCTAGGGGAGGTGTATTTTTAGAAGCTCCAGTGGTAGGCAGTAGAGTTCCAGCATTAGAAGGACAATTAATTATCTTAGCAGCAGGAGATAGAAAATTATATGATGACTGTTTCTCATGTTTTGAAGCAATGGGCAAAAAAGCTTTATTTTTAGGTAACTCTTTACCCTCCCTTTGCCCACCCACAAAAATAATCTTTTATGTTTATTAATATTCATGTTTGGAAGCAAGACCACATGTGGGAAAGTGAATATTCCTTGCTGTTTGCCTTTACTGGTTCACCTGATGTCAGTTTAGTGTGACTGGAGGAGTGGCAGGTACACTTGTCTTTGGCATACTAACTTGGTGAGCTAGCACCTTAAAGTCGCCCCGAGTGTGGGCTGGTACAAGACAGACCATACAACACACTCGCACTTCACATACATACACAAAATTGTTCATAGATTAATCCATAGAGATTGATATAATAGTTCTCATTGTGAATAGCTGAAAAATTGCTGATGCAACGTTAAGCAACATTCAATCAACCAACCAACTCCCCAGGTAGAAAGATATACAAGAACCCACCCACAATAGAAAATTTAATGTTGAATTATTTTCACGTTTTGAAGCCAGAAAGACTGTATTTTTAGGTAAACTGTTTTTTAGTCACTCATTTACTTGTAAGTATTTTACCCACCAAAAGTGAAAGCTATGACAAACCAACCAAACCCCACCCCCAGTTCCAAGCCCCCAATAAAAGACTAAAGGTTGACTGCCGCCTTTTCATATTTTAAAGAAGATATTGGATCAAAAGTTTTAAAGCTTTTGGGAAGAAAGTTTCTATATATTAGCAACCCCAGGTGAAAAATTTAACTTATTTAAAATTTAATGAAAATAAACCAATCAGAAAGATATTTAATAATGCTTTCCAAAACAGTTTGAATTATGTTGATATCTAAACTAGAACCAAAGTTATGACTATTTAAAGTCGCAAAAACAGAGCGTTTTTCCGGAATTTTTGTCTTATCTAATTGGTAATTGAAAATCGACTACCGACGGAACCGTCGCAAGAGAGGTTTTCATAATTTTCTCCATAACTTCTTTAAAAATAAACATATGTTGTTGAAACTTGACAACTTTATAGTATTTTGCATGCTGAACTCATTTTTCTACTTTAAATTGAGCTAAATCAAAAGCATTCCTGTGTTTTTGTGTATTGAATCACTATGGATAATGATTCTTTTCCTAAACTCGCTTCCGCATAATGCCATGATAATGGTTGGGTATATATTAACACAAATCATACTTCTTTGTAAACAAAATTCTTGCAGCAACAATTAATAAATACTAGATTTAAGAAATCTTTTGTATGTAGTGCAAGCAGATTTTTTATATTAAATGGCCAAGCAAAGATTTTATGCCTATTCCTTTTGTTGAAATTCTACGACAAATAAAGCTGATGTTTGCCATCATATTTTCTTCTATAATTGTTAATCTGATTTTCAGTTATATATTATTTCAATGTCACTAGTTTTGAATGAATGTTGACATGTGTTGATTGTTGATTTAAACAAGCAAACACTAGGATCTGTCATGAGTGGGATTCAGACCCAGTCAAGGAGAGGCCTGCATGTGTTTTAGACCACTTAGCCACAGAGAGAGAGAGACAGAGGAGGGGGCAGGCACTGTGACCTGTAGCTTAGCCCCCCCCCCCCCCCCCCTCCTGTTTTTATTTTTAAAACTATCCATTTTTTGTCGATTCTTTATTTGGAACGGGATTTCCCCATATTAAATTTTTTCGTTTTCATAACAAAATCGTCCGTGAAAATTAAAACTGCTTTCAACACTAATAGCTGTGAATATATTTGTGTTGATTATAAACGATATTTAACTTAAAACGCTGTATAAAGAGCATATTTTGTGTTTATTTATCGATATCACTTAGCGTAAATTTAAAAATCCAATATGGCGGCGACTGTAAACAACCACATGTGTAGGTCAAAAAAAAAACGTCGGCGCGAACTGACAAGATCGTCGTTTTTGTTTGGTTTTCCGAGGGGCTTATACCTAATGGATTTTTATGATTTTATATCTTAAAATAATCCTACAAAAGTGTAGAATTAAAATCTATATGCAGCAAAAAAATTTACCAAATATTTTGGCGCAATCGTCGATCAACTTTTTGGTGTTATAACTTTTTTCTACTACATAAAAGGATGCTGCAAACGATAGATAAAAGATAATTCTTTTTTCTGATTGGTCCTAAAAAATCAGGATCCTAGGATAATTACATCCCCTCCGGAAATAAAAACTTATTTACCCCTCTCTAAAACGATTTACCCGAAAATCGGCCCTTAAGTGTATTACACTTTTTACCTGGAATTTTGACAATTAACACACAATATCCCAGGTGTCAAAAATCTCACAACAAAACAAAGTATATACTTGTGTAGTGTATTTTATTCTGTTTCCAATGATATAACATTAAAAACAACACATAATAAAATAGAAATAAATGATAATGGGTATACTATTTTATGAAATTCTAGCAGTTACAGGTAATCACCTGGGGTTGCTATATATATAGGCAATGGGTAATTATTTAAGCCTGTGGTACATGATATTCAACTTGGTGACCTTGACTTCCTGATTTGGTGACTTTCACTTTCAGTTGATGATCTTCACTTTTTGATTTGTTGACCTTGACTTTTTTTTACTGGATGACCTTGACCTCCTGATTAAGTGACCTTGATTTTTTGACTGGATGACCTTGACTTCCTGATTTGGCGACCTTGACTTTTTTTACTGGGTGACCTTGACCTGTGACATACTCGACATAAATTTTAACAAGTTTCTATGACATTGATAGTAAGTGGTTCCACCCATGAAGAGTTTTGTTTGAGTGAATAAAATTTAACAAGTTGTCATGGCATTAATCTTAATTGAATAAAAAATAATTAAATAACAAATTATGTGATTTACAGGGTCTGATGTTGGAGCAGCAACTAGAATGAAACTTATCATAAACATGTTTATGGGTACAGTGGTGGCCAGTTTGGCGGAGGCGATGGCGATGGCAGAAAAAGTGGGTCTTGACCAAGAAGATGTAGCAGAAGTGTTCGCTTTAGGAGCGTTATCATGTCCAACAGTTATACATAAAAGTCAAGGTAGGCAATATATTCTATAAAATTGGGTAATTTGTGAGCCTAAAACATTCAAAGGGGTTTGTCACTGTACCATGTGACCTTATGTTTTTTTTTTGCGGAACTATTATAATCCCGCAAACTAGTTTGAGAAGGGGTATATAGGAATCACCATGACTGTCTGTTCGTCTGTCCATCCATGTAAAATCGATGAAAAACTAGATGAAAATTTTTGTTAACCAGCGAGTAGTGATTTAAAGTACAAGACTCCCCCCTTGGATTAAATGTCATTGCAGGGTTAACTCCGAGCATTTTGCCAGTATCCATTCACTTTCCTGCTAAGTAGATTAGAATAGTGAAGTTAAATATTTTGCTCATGAAAATACCACACAATTGAGCACATGACTCATAATGGGACTCCAGTTGCTAAGTCATCTAAAACACTGGCTTTCTGCCTCTCACTGCCTAGGTTTGAATTCTAACAGGGATGGTCCTTTGTGCGAGATAGTTTGCTTGCCCATGGTTGGTGGTTTCTCTGGGCACTCCTGATTTCTCCACCATTCCTAAACTTACCACCTCATAATGAGTGAAAAAAAATTGACAGAGTAGTAAAACACCATTACTGAACTCATCTTGAATTTGTGACACTTAAATCATGTGTTCAAAATTTGCCACATGTCTCCACATTCAGTGTTTATTCTAGGATTTTTCAGAGGGGGTGGGCATTTTCAAAAACTTTCCTCTAAAACACAGTAATATAATTTTTTTCACATTCATGTTTATGTTAGATATGGCCCCATTAAGTTTTTAACTAATGGAATTATTAAGCAACACAAAGTTTAATAACCCCATGGTCTGTCTCCTTCTAGAATGAACACTGCATAGTATTATGTTAGATATGGCCCCACTAAGCTTTCAACTAATGGAGTCATTAAGCAACATATTTTAATGACCCCATGGTCTCCTTCTAGAATGAACACTATAGTTCTGTATTATTTATTGTAAAATGAAAAATGAATTACATGTATACATTATTCATATTTTGCAGCAATTTTAAATCAGAAATATGATCCACATTTTCCTCTACAACATCAACAGAAGGACATACGTTTATCTTTGTTACTGGGAGATAAGGTAGAACAACCTCTTTATGTGGCAGCAGCAGCCAATGAGGTAAGTATCTTGTAATGTCTTTGTTGTTATTGACACTATGAGTGGGACAGTATATCGATAATGAATTATATTGGATATTTAGAATTATGATACACATATCGTTACAAGCTTTGAAAAAAATTGATGCGTCGGTTTTTTCCAATTCTGGAATTTTCTGTATTTGGTTTAACTTATATACATATTGAAGTGATGAAAATGATTTAAAGTTTCTTATGTATGCAGGCATATACCGTTATATCATTATACATATCGTATCTTAAACAGTGCAATATAGATGTATCAAGGCATGTCTGGATCGCCCCATCCTTTCTGGACACTACAATTTGTTTGTAACACTTCAGATAAAGATTTACCTTATGTGTATAATTATACCACTGCAAACTAGTTTAAAGGGGGTTAAATAGGAATCATAATGTCCATCTGTCTGTCCATCCGTCTGTTTAAAATTGTGTCCGGTTCGTATCTAATAGGTGCTGTGAACGATTGTCATAAAACTTCACATGAATAATCTTATGGTCCATAGGAGTGTCATGAACTGGAACCAAAGTCAAATTTTAATTGTGTCCGGGTCATATCTCATAGGGGCTTTGAACGATTGTCATAAAACTTCACATGAATAATCTTATGGTCCATAGGAGTGTCATGAACTGGAACCTAAGTCATATTTTAAACTTAAATGTTAAATGTAAAATTTGTTAAAGTTTTTCTTTAAATTAATAAGAAAAGAAAATGTTGTTGTTTTAATAGATAAAAATAAAATATTATTGTTACGATAATTTTACATTTCTATCTAGCTAACAGTATTTTTTTGGTTGTAAATATAAGTGATAACATTCTATTGGAGTGTTTTCATTTGGTACTATGAATGAGAGTCAGGAATAGCATATTTAACATGAACATCTTTGCACTTAATTCAATTTGCTATTCCTAACACTCATTCATAATAATGAATAAATAAATGAAAAATAACTTCACAAATTCAATCCCAGATTTTTAATGGTGGGTATGTACAATGGGATCCAATCAACCAGGTGCTTATTTTATGCTAGTGTGGTCCAAGTTAGAGCTATCAACATATTTATCCATTAGTGATGGACAAGAGTTGTCTCTCTTTGGTTATATCACAATGGATCAGAAAATTACACTGACAGTTTTAAAAGGTGATTGTAGAAAAACCAGTTATCACCACTACGGTATTCATTCCAGAATGGGGACATATTCAGGGATTTTTCTGGGTATCCACAGGGTCCGGTAAAGGGACCCATTCCCAATGCAAAAAAACATAAATTTTTCCCAATTCTGTAGTAAAAAATTCCCAATTAGCTATGTTTATCAATTTTTTAAGAAAAAAAAAATTCACAAGATCATCAACATCATATTCGGAGAATATCTCGTTCTGATAACGATTTCAATCTATATTAACCTACATTTTGCTGGATGATTTATATAGAGACAAAAGATACAGCGCTATTTTGCTGTGAACACCGATATAATTTGTTTAATTACCAGTATTCTAGTGGTCTAGAATTTCTTATATGTTGTTGTGATTTTTCCCAAAATTACATTTTTGTTGAGCATTTTCCCAATTTCATCCCAAGGTCCTTTTCCCAAAAAGGTCAGAAAAATCCCTGACATTGTCATAGATGCATTAATTTGCCAAATGACACCGTCCGGTGTTAAGGCCTTAGTGGGCCATGAATGCAAAAATATTGATTTTATGTCATTTTAGAAGAAAGTTTTTGAAAATGACCTCCTCTTAAAAAATCTTAGAATGAACACTGTCACTAAATAAGATATCATGCCAAACTGTAATAAGACAAACTCTTGTCATGTTTGATAGCTGGGGCTTACTATATTAACATGATTAAGTGGAAAAGGCTAGACATTTGATTCTGTCTGTCTGTCTATCTGTTCATTCATCTATCAGTATTGTGAACAATTCCCGATAGAACTCGATCATACTTGTTGGTACAGTTGTGCCCTACCATAAAGTGGTATATCTTGAACCAATTCAGTTACACAGTTCAACCTGCCTTAAAGGCCACCTCTATATAAGGGTCACCTGCTTATAAAGGCCAGTAGATTTGTATCCCAAATGTTCTTTATTCATATTATTTGAACCTGTATATAAAGGCCACTTGTCCATAAAGGCCACTTTCACTGGTTCCCTTGGACAGCTTTTATAGACAGGTTTGATTGTATAGGTCAAAGGTCATGATCCCAAAGTCAAATCTTAGAACTTTTCTTCGGATGGCTTGTTATATCAATAAATAAACCAATGTTAAACATGCCTTGAAAAAAAATTAAGAAAGGCATTTATTTGCTATTGAATATTGATCAGATTTTTTTCTGCTGTCCAATCCTTTTCAAAATCTTTGAATAAAGTATTGTTTAAATTAATTGATCAGATTTTTTCCGAAATGAAATGGAGCCGCTAAGGTTTTTATAACATAATTATTTCTTGTTGACCAGAATTTGCTTGTATGTATGTTTATGTTGATACTTGACCTAACCTCTCTTATTTTCTCTCCACAGTTGTATAAAAAAGCTCGGCGGCTAGGATATGGTGACAGTGACATTGCTGCTGTATATAGGGCTGCCAGTTCTTAGACGGGAATATTGCAATTATGTAAATAACAGACAAAATATGTGGTCTTGGTAGGATATACCAGAAACTAAAGGTCCCCATGGTATGGGTCATAATAGTTCAAAGTTCAAAGGTCGGATTATCTGAAGGGGGGATAATCCAGGGAATGTAAGGTCAGCAACACCATTTCCTAACCAGCCAGAACCAGATTGAAGAACAGTGTTACGTGTTAGAGAAATCCAGCTAAAGCAGCTTTTCTTGAGGGCTAGATGAAATTAAATGTTGACATGTAATGTATCCATGTCATGTAGTTTGACATTTACTTAATAATGTCACCAAGTGACATTTTTTTTAAAGAGCAAAATATGAATTTATTATATTTTTTTTCAGTCATCATCGGTAGATACTCGGTGTTAATTGACTGTCTTGATGATTAGGCCTCCAAAAATTAATTTTGTGGTGCTGGTTACCGGACCGATTCTTAAATTTTAGGTGTCTATCCTGAACTTTTCCAGTGGTCACATTTTTCTCAATAACATGGGTTTTAATTGTTGTGAAATCGTTAAAATGATGTTATTCTGTGAATGTGCCCTACTAACTTATTAAATATACTTTAGGAATATTTCGCATATCAAGAAAATTTCTCATTTTAACAGGGTAAGATTTTTCTGTCCTTGCCGAAAGGTAAGAAAAACTACAAATGCTATGATGTCACAATATCACTTTGATTGTGAAGTCAGCAATTTAGATTATGATGTCATCGGTTACAAATGAAAACTATGTACTTTTCTTCGTAGTTTATGGGGTGATCTTTATCATAAAATCTGTTCGAAACAAGGCTATATTGGATATAGGAAAAAAAGAATCAACAACCCCTGTATGGTAGTGAAGACATAACGATCTCTCTTCTCCCGGGATGAGATTTCTATGTGTCCACTGCAAAACAGGGGTAGAATCTATTAAACATTAAGTTAGGAACTATAGGTCTAACTTTGTATATTGTATATGTATCAAAGGTGATTCCTAACACCAGGGGTTTTTTTAAGGGGCCTATTTGGGGCCGAATTTTGGCCCCATTCCCAATGGAAAAAAACATTGATTTTTCCCCGAAATAGGCTGAGAAAATTCCCAATTAGAAAATTGTACCAGATACATAGCTGAAGTCTGACCATAGATGTGGCTGCTTTTCTCAATCTTCAATCAACTCAATACACTAAAAGCATTAGATTTAATCATTAATGGCATCAAAAATGATGTCAAAGTTTTCCCAAAATGAGCAAAAAGTTGATAGTTTTTCCGAATTTTTAGTTTAGGGCCTTTTCCCAAAAGACCCTGATAAATCCCTGAACACTAACCACACATATTGGGTGAACCCTCCTATACAAATATTTTCTTATGAAGGGTCAACTAGACAGATGTTTACTTATACATTGATGGACTTGTTTCAAAAAATAAAAACTTATGTCAACTCTTCGGAATTGTAACCAGAACCACAGATTGTTTTATTTGGCCTTGATAATAGTTGATAGATGTATTAATGTACATTTTTAACTAGAATTTTGTTGGTGAAATTTTTAACAATACATCCAATTTTATTGTGTTTTAAATGTTGTCATTTTTTGTGTTCAAACAGTTGCCATGGTTATAATGTGTGATAGATATACAATATGTTGTTAGATTTTTGTTTTAATGTTGGTCATGTGTGTTATGATATCTGGATAGATTTTTAAATGTTCTACTTATATATATATAATGTTAGACATCTGTCATAAATCTCGGAAGGAGGTGGGGGGCTAGAGGCTGAGTGGTTTAAAGTGCACTCTTAAAGGTCGTAGCACACTTACTGACCAATGCACATCTTACCACTTAGACTTGAACCCCACTTGGTTAGATCCTAGATTGAGAAAGTTTGTCAGTAGGTTGATGTTTTTCTCCCGTCTCTCTGGTTTCCTCTACCATTCCAGTACTATCACCTGGATGTAAGTGAAAGAAGCTGCACTTTGGTGTAAAATTACATTACTCCACTCACCGGCCTATTAAGTGTTTTCTCCTAGGTGGCCAAGTGGTCTAAAAATCTGGCTCAAAGATCACAGCGATTTGTCACGCTTCAAAGAAATTTCTCACATGCCGATTGATTAACTTGCCGGGGTACATAGAACTTTGTTACCCTTCAAAGAAATTTCTCACATGCTGATTGATTAACTTGCCGGGGTACATAGAACTTTGTTCGGAAATCTGCTGGGGGAAATGAACGCATGTGACGTTTAGCAGTAAAAGAGAAGTAACTCGTACATCTTTGACGTATAGTTACGGTAAACAAACGTGGCGACAATGTATGCAAGTCACACAAAATAGGAAATGGAAGTTTAAAAAGATCCAACTGGTAACGCTTTGAAGGGTGACAAAAACGTTTTACAGGGCTTTGGCAGGTTACACGGCCCCATGTCACCTGCCAAAGCCCTGTATAACTTATATTATCACCTCTGTTCATATCTCTTTATGCTGATATTAGTAAAGTTAAGGGTCAAGGCAGACACATACTTACTGAACATAGCATATCTCACATTTATGTTGGAGTCCCACTTAAACTATATCCTTTTGTGAGAAATTTGTCAGTTTGCCTTCTTAGGTTGACATTTTTCTCCAGGCACTCTGGTTTCCTCCACCATTCAAGAACAAAAGTACAAAATAACAAACTAAATGTTTACTGCAACAGTTTGCGATAAACATGTCGAAAACCCCGGACATTTGATAGCTGCTTTTCATATCATTTTGTAGGAAATTTTATTTATAGTTTTCTGTAAAAAAATTCATGTATACATGTATTTGCAAATACTGTGTGAATGAAATGTGAAATTGAGAGAGAGAGAGAGATTTTCATATTTTTTTTGTTTGAATGTTGGAAGTACCAGTCATTAGACAGTCAGTCTCACTGACACATCATGTAATCATCTGTATGATCTCTATTTTTGTTGAGATCCTGTAGTAATGTATTAAGTGTTTTAAATAATTTTGACAACATTGACCCGTCCGTTTGACCTTTAAGTTAAATAAAATATTTTTCCAGGACCAGCACATTTATGTATAGGGAGCATCGATGTTTATTTTGTCTATATCATGGGGGAGCATTCATTACCTATGTAAGAAATGTGAATCCTAACTCTACCTATGTGTTGGTTGGATTCTCCTATATGAATATTCCTTATGAAAGGTCAAGTGGACAGGTCAATGTTGTTTGCCTGTATGTGGCGTTTGGAGACGTGATTATGTAAACATGGCCCTGTGACCTTGTAATGACCTTGTAACCAGTGTCTTTAATTTTGAAGGTTTTATATTGTATTCAGAATGATTGAATTAATGTATTGTTAAAAGTTTCTAGTCGTCAGAATCCCCAGTAAATATGAGGCACAAGACAATATTGGGACCTGTCATTTCTGTGGGGTCGCTTGTGCTGTCACAACACTTGCAATATTACTGAAATAATTTTTCCCGATCACTTTATTTTTGTGGGGCATGGATCACAGCCCCTCTACTGCAGAGGTTTAAAAGTCACCACAAATTGTATACATGTAGTGGGAAAATTTGTCAGCTTGCCTGTCAAAGATTGTCTCTGGCAATTCTTGTTTCCTTGACTATCCTTGAACTGACCGTCCGGATATAAGTGAAAAAAAATCTTGACTTGGATGTAAAACACCATTATTCCACTCCACATCACATTATTTTTGTGATATTTGCCAGGTGTCTTGTAAGTCATGAAAATAAAATTTGTGAAAATCAATGATAGACAGTCACAGGTGATCAAGGTATCACGGAGTGGAAATGGCAGGAAATGTAATTCCAGGAAATAATTCGAATTAATTGCCCTGAAATTATACAGTTTACTGTATACATTAAAATCTATATTTGAATCCACATTTCAGTTATTTAACAATACCATTGGATGGATTTTAGCAAGGGGGTGGGGGTCAGTAGCTCTTCAATCTGGGCCTCTAAATTTAATACATTTTAGCTATTTGCTACTTTTACAGCGTCTTTTCCGAAAATAAAGTGGGCCCTTAGAAATACTTTTGCTTCATTCCAATTTTATGACCCTGTACTTTGGGAAAATTCACACATTCCTGAATTATAAACCTCTGCTTTTGGGAAGTGCATTCATTCCTGTATTATGGCCCTGTTGTATGGAAAAGTGCACTTGTCCCTGTATTTTGGCCCTGTTCTATGAAAAAGTGCATTTTCCCTGTATTATGGTCCTGTACTTTGGTAAAATGCACTCGTTCCTGTATTATGGCCCTTTACTTCGGGAAAGTGCACTCATCCCTGCATTATGGCCCTGTACTTTGGGAAAGTGCACTTGTCCCTGTATTATGGCCCTTATGTATGGAAAAGTGCACTCGTTCCTGTATTATGGCCCTGTACTTGTAGAAAGTGCACTCATTTCTGCATTATGGCCCTGTTGTATGGAAAAGTGCACTCGGCCCTGTATTATGGCGCTGTACTTTGGGAAAGTGCACTTGTCCCTATAATATGACCCTGTTCTATGGAAAAGTGCACTCGTTCTTGTATTATGGCTCTGTACTTTGGAAAAGTGCACTCATCCCTGCATTATGGCCCTGTTGTTTGGAAAAGTGTACTTGTTCCAATCCTAGCTGTCTCACAGAAGTAATAATCCCAATATTGTTTACCTGCTACATGTTTATCATGGGATAACCATATTGTCATTTATTTTCATGTACGTGTAGATATTCATTCATCAAATCATTAATCAATTGTCATACATACAATAAAATTGATATCTTTTCATCATCACCAGGGGTTGTGGTTATTTTTTAGCACCGCCTGCGGCTCAGGGTACATAAATCTTTGACGGGGTACATGGGACCGTGTAACCTGCCAAAGCCCTGTATAACTTATAATATAATAATTGCCACAACAATTAGTATACCAGGATTTGACACTTAACTTTTTTCAACAGTAACCCACAGGGCTAGTACCTAGTTCTTTAAAACCACTAGCCCTGCTTAAAGTTGAGTAGTCTGGGGCATGTCTTCTTCCAACCAACCACCCCCAACCCCAAAAAATAAATGAAATAAAAAAGGAGCAAATTCCTGCAATCTGAAAAGTTTAGATTATTAGATTATATATTCATTAGGTCTAAACAGCCAATAGGCCTATACCAATAGGCACAAACTGTGCATCATTACTTGATGATTTTTTGGCTATTCATGTGAATTAGAATCTGGAGATTAGACTGTAGCCAAATCATTCAGCACCACATGCAGTACTTTATCAAAAATCCAGGACCCAGTTGTTCGAAGCTTAATGAGTTTAATTAATTGACTAGTCATAATTTGGTTTTTGCATTACAATCCAATCTGCCTTAAAGGCCACCTGCTTATTAAGGCCAGTAGAATTGTATTCAAATTGTTCTTTGTTCATATTATTTGAACCTGTATATAAATACCGCCTGTCCATAAAGGCCACTTTTATGGTTCCCTTGAATGGCCTTTATAGACAGGTTTGACTGTATATCAAATTTTTTGACAGGTGTAGCTAGCTAAACAGGAGATTCTTACTCTTCCGGAGCACCCTGTCACACTTTCCTGGTGGATGTTTAAGTGTCTAACCTAACTTGTCAGTTTCATAGTTTTTACTTTGCTTCTGGATTGTAATTCGGACATGAATTAGTATGTTTGTTTTTGATTATGACACCCATGAAAGGTTACATTTACATTTATATGAAAAACGTGAGGAATTTAATTATTCTATTGTCAACTTTCATTTTCTATGCAAGAATATAATTGCTGAAGATGTATTTATTTCACAGTTAATAGGGTAAGGTATTGGTCTCTTTACTTTATACAAGGAAACAAGTTGCTTACAAATAAATTGTTGGCTTGGGTATATTGCAAGCCTAGATTTATCAAGGCCCCGAAAAAGTTGTATAGTCAAAATTTAGTGATTATCCAGCCAAACGCACAGAATGGTTCACCACAACTCTTGGACTCTAAAATTGGCCAAACCTATTTTACAGATCCAATGTATTATCACACAAATGCAGTCAGTCACACATCACAAATATACTATACATGTACAGTCAAACCTGCCTTAAAGGCCGTCTCTATATAAGGGTCACCTGCTTATAGAGCTCAGTAGAATCGTATCCCAATAGTTTTTTATTCATATTATTTGAACATGTATATTAAGGCCACCTGTCCATAAAGACCACTTTTACTGGTTCCCTTGGGTGGCCTTTATAGACAGGTTTGACTGTATATGCTAAATAGATGCCGTAAATTTAAAGAGTGTAATTGATCAACACATATCCCAATACGGTTTCTCACTTTGTATGTGGGAGGTCGTGATTTCGAATCCCGACCGTGGTCTTGAGGCCGCGGTGGCCAAATGGATAAGACGTCAGTCTTCAAATCCAGGGTCTCTCACCCCTGTGAGTTCGAGTCCCGCTCGGACCACATGTGGGAAAGTGAATTTTCCTTGTAAAAGTGAATTTTCCTTGCCCATGGCCTTTACTGATTCACCTGGTATCAGTATAATGGACTGGGGGAGTGGTACGCTTGTCTGCGGCGTACTGGCTCTGTGAGCTAGCACGTTAAAGTCGCCCTGAGTGCGCGCTAGTACAAGGCAGACCATACAACACACTCGCACTTCACATGCATACACAAAATTGTTCATAGATTAATCAATAGAGATTAATAAAATAGTTCTCGTCGCGAATAGCTGAAAAATTGCTGATGCGACATTAAGCAACATTCAACCAACCAACCGACCGTGGTCTTGGTCTCTGTCGGATCAAGACTTGCATTGTTTTGCAAAGCACTGGGCTTTTAGAAATGAAAGTGTGTCACCTCAGGCGTAGCATGTTGATGAACCCTCCCTAAGCTCTGCTAAGCTCAAAATTTCTGCCACTTCACATATAGCTGGTGACGATATAAGTGGACAATTCTTGACTGTTACGTAAAAAATCTCATTTCATTGATTAAAGCAATCAATAATCCTATCACAGTTTTGCGGCAACATTAACATAACACGAATTGTCCACTTGAAGAATATATTTCGAATCTTTCATATGCCTTCAAATCGAATGAACTTATACTCAACAAAATATGTTATGGACCACATCAAAAACATTATTTAATCTTGTAGAATATTAATAATATCATTTCATATTCACACTTCTAATAATTTCATTAAGGAGATTTATTTTCATACACAAACATTTACTTCATAACATCATTTGAAACAAGAAAAGAATAAGAACAAATTACAGATGGATTTTACAATTTTCAGTATTTTACAATGGTCTTTAACTGTTTTTGTTGAGTATATTTTAGCAACCCATATAAATTATACTTTATTAGACGGAGGCTTGTACAAACACATTTTAAACAAATGTCTAGGCTATATCTTGATGTAACCATGACTGAAAGTGTGTATAATGCATATACATGGAGCGGACACGATGTATGGACCACAGGGGCCAGTTTCATAATAAAATTTAAAAAATACCGATAAGTATCTTTTCTAAAGTAAGCTGGGCCCCTAACTCAAAATGGTTAAGCTTCATCCCTGATGATCAGCAAGTTATTAAAATTTAATAAAGTTCTATAAATTGTACCTGGCAATTTATAGAACTTTATTAAATTTTATACTTTTATACTTATCGGTATTTTTTAAATTTTATTATGAAACTGGCCCCTGTGGTATGGACGGACAACTAGACGGACGAACAGACGGACTAGGTGATTCCTATATACCCCCCTAAACTTCGTTTGCTGGGGGTATAAATACATCACCACCACAAAATGTAGTCTGGTGGAAAAAAAATTGAAATTTCACAATAGTAGGACATGAGTGTTCAAAGCTGGCAACATAGCTGTCTTATATCATCATAGGTAAGGGGTCAAGAATCAACCTGTTGCCAAGCTGATCGACCCTTGGTTTAGTAGATAAAAGGTCAAAGGCCAGATAGCGTTTTTTTCCCAAAAATTAATCTTTATTAGTTTATAGCTGTCCAAATATATACTTTCTGAGATTTAAATAAATCAAATAAATCTGTTCTCATGCAATCATAGCATTTCATGTATTTTAACATTGAGTAGGAAGCTAATTGAGATTGTTTAGGCTAACTTGAATTTAAATATTCAAAATTCTGACACAAGCTTCAAGATAGAATAAAATAAAAGTATATATTCAACATCAAAGCATGAATCAAAATGCTAAAATACATGTATAATTCTTTTGTAAATACATGACTGTGATTAAAACAAATATATTGTTTAAACCCAGCTGATAATTTGAAATTTATTAAAAGTTTAAAATCAAAGTACTGCAAGTACTGTTATCGGCAAGGCATAGTCACGAGAATCTCTGGAATATATCAGTCACATCTAACGATTTCTTTTCATTCATCGATATCACTATCTGTGGCATTATCATTCAAAGGGTCAACCAATCAACGGTTCAACGGTCCCATTGCAAGTGCATACAGCCACCCACTTTAAATTATATGCCCTACATGTACATCTTGTAGTGCAACATGATTTATATTTACATTTCAGCAATGCATGACATGATTTTGGTAAAGGTTGTTTTCTCATTAAAAAACCCTACTGTAGATCAATTGGTATAGCGCTCACTCCCCGTATGTGGTGAGTCCTGGGTTCGAACCCTAGTTGGGTCTGACCAAGACTTGAAATAAGGTAGTGACTGTTTTTTTGCCAAACACTCGTTTATTAGAAACGAAAGTCACACGATCCTTTGAGAGAAACCTTAAAAACCGATGCCCCGTGCCAAAGCGGGTGTAACATGTTAAGGAACTTTTCCTGCACATTTCCTAATTCACTGAAAAGGTAAAAATTTCTGCCACTTCACCTATAGTTGGTGACGTCTTAATATGACTGAAATACGTAAAAGCCCGTAAAACCCCATGTAATCAATCAATTTATAATTTTCTCATTAAAACTGTTTTTAAGTCACATTCAGACTCGCACTAACTAACTGTCCGAGAATAATCGTGAACATCAGGAAAATACTTAACTTAAGTCCAAAAAGTTAAGTTTTGTTCATGATCCTTTGACCTCTACTTGTCTTAGAAAAGTTAAAGTTAAAGTTCAAAGTAAGATTTAAACCAAAAAAAAAAAATAATAAGTTTAATTTGTGAAAAAAACTCAGATTTAAGTATAAAAACTAGCATTGTTCGGGTCCTGTGCCTGACAAGACAAAATTAGTACGAAAAGTTTATGGTGGATCACAAAACAAGGTCATTTTGAAACACAAACACAAAAGCGACATGGGGATGGATAGGTCACACCATCAAGACACCTGCCAACAAACCACAAAACTTTGAAATGGAACACACAAGAATAAAAGACACCTTGAGACAAGTTTCTGGAATTGAAACAGAGGTGGTAAAATTGCGCAGAACAGACATTTGAGGATTTTGTCGATGGACTAACCTCACTGGGAGTTAAAGGCATACAGTACGCAAGTTAGTGAGACTAGCACCATCCGTTCCTATAGGTGACGGGAGATCGGAACAAATACCAGGTATAACTAAATGCAGCCAAACAGCAGTTTAATAGTGTGCACGTTGAATATGTAGGTCGGTTGCATATGATGTTGGAAGCAAATTTTCAATTGTACTTTTCCCCTGAGAGGAACAGTTTACATCGTAGATGAGAATCCTCGCTAGGTAATTCAAAAGGCATCTGCACTCACAAGTTCAGAAAAGTTCCCTCTTGCAAGAGTGGGAAAAGAGCTTTGTTTTCCCTGGAACACGGATGCTATATTTAGAATGTCCAGAAGTTAATTGACAGTCTTACAGTCTGTAATTGCATGGAATACTGGGAGCTTATTCCTCTCCAGAGTGATAATTTTATGCTATGAACAGACGAACTTTAGACCGGTCTGGAATCATACTTCCTCATTTAAAAGCAACAGAAGAATAAGGTCATCAGTATCACGACAGACAAACTGTTCTTTTATAGCCTTGCAGTAAGCATCAACACCATGGGGAACAATTCTAGTATCGGCTTGCTTTAAGAACGGTTACACTAATTAAACATGCTGTTGTTGACCCTCTGATACCCTCAGCTAAGCTAAGAAGTGTCTTGGATTACTACGCGGATCCTATTTGTTTTCTTGGTGACTGATAAAATCTTACCAATTTGATGGCAGAGGGACATTTTAATTATCAATAATTCTTCTAACAGAACGGGAACCTGTCCTCTTTTATCTCTAAATGGTTTCACCTTTTATGGATTAGTTGTCATATCTATCATAATGACATCAATTTTAATACATTTATCTTTGCGTGGATAAAAACAGTTTGTGCGTTTCCTAACTCGCCGAATGTATTGATGTCTTTCGTTTCCCAGTGATACAACTAAAGTTTGACCATTAATTATTTTGGTAGTAATGTCTCCATGCAAACTTCTTCCTCAGGGATTTTGAAGATCCGACTCGTCGGCTGCAGATAACAAGGGTCCTGATGTATCAGGTATAGAAAGCGACACTGGGAATAGTTCGTGTTTCAACAGTTCACTAATATTTCCATCAGAAAAAGAGAACACACTTGATAGTATTATACAGATACCATTATAGCTAATCAAATCTTCAGTACCACCAGTACTTTGATTTCTTTTTTTTTAAGAGATACTTATATAAATACGGGCAATATGATTCAGTAAAATTATTTTAACAGAAGTCTAAAGTTTTGTTAAACAATTTCAAATGCACAAATGTGTTTATACTAGTATTTATTTGCCAAAATTAATCATATTTGTAAAGGTCAAATTTGTGCAAGCGTCTGATCTTATTTTTCATGGAAAACTTTGAAAATAAGTGACTGAATTAGTTGGATTTGACTTTCTATTAATTTGAAGATACCACTTACATATTTAGAAGACAAAAATGTATAAAGAAAAACTTCTGTAAGCCACCTTGAATTTGTGTAAAGGTCAATATGGGCATTTTCACTTGAACTTTGCACCCATTGACCTTTAGCTGCCCCCACAATGGCCCCTGGGTGAAATCTTGCTTGGCAACAAGCCGATTCTACCAAAGTAAAGTTCAAAGAAGGTTATGACATAACTTGCCACCTTTGAACACGTTGTCCTCCCTACATCGAAAAATAAGCGGTTTTTTCAAAATCCTCTACCAGACTAATGGTATTTTTTCGTGGATCAACGAAAATTAGATAACACGAAAATAAACGATTTTGAGTAATCTTTTAGAAGATGAAACAATGAAATAATAATAGTAATGTTGTTGTTGAATGTTGCTTAACGACGCATCAGCAATTTTTTCAGCTATTTGCGACGAGAACTACTTTATTAATTTCTATGGATTAATCTATGAACAAGTTCGTATGTGAATGTGAGGTGCAGGTGTGTTTAATGGTCTGCTTTGTTACAGCGCACTCAGGTGACTTTAAGGTTACAGTCAGTACACCTCAGACGAGCGTACCACTCCCCCAGTCACATTATACTGACACCAGGTGAAGCAGAAAAGGAAAATTCAGTTCCCCGCACTTTGTCTGAGTGGGACTCGAACTCACAGCGGCGAGAGACCCTTACGTCTTATCCATTAGGCCACCGCGGTCTCAATAATAGTAATAATGATTTTTTTAATCAAAATCGACATTTGAAAACAAAAAGCATAAGCTTTAAAGAGTTTCTGTTCGACTGAATACACATACATTACAAAACATGCAAATTCACATTTTTTTAAACAGACAATTACTGTTGCCGTATGTCATTTTTATCATTCAAAATGTTCCTAATATATTGAGTGATAAAATAAAAAAGTATATGACACAGATATGCACAAGCAAATTAAGCATAAATATTAAAAGCATGTAGCATAAAGACCACTGCGGAAGTTCCGGTAGCTCAGTTGGTAGGGTGCTCGGACCCAAGACGTGAAAGTGGGTGGTGACTGTGCTTTCGTCAAACATTCGGAATTATAAAATGAAAGTCAGAGTTCTTTCGGATGAGAACTTAAAATAAACGAGGTCCCATGTCATGCTGGATGGGACACAATTAAGAACCCTGCTTTATAATGTCATCAGCAAAACTTACTGGCAAAATTTCACCTTCGTCTAAAGCTGGTAATGTCTCAATATAAGTGAAATAGTCTTGACTAGGATGTTAAACACCATTACTCAAATCAACTCATGTAGCATAACGTAATGCACTAGCATAAAATTCTAGCACTCAATTTCATTTAAATATTTGATAAATAGCTAAAGCCTTAAACTTAAATGTTTGCACTGAAGTGTTACATCTATAGACATTATGACAGGCAGAATAGTGACATCATCTTGTGACATGTTTAGCACTATCGCCAGAAAATCTTGTTTTCAAATAGAAACAGTTTAGTTAAAACTGTTTAAACTATTTTAAACACTGGTATTTTGCGTTTTCGCCAACCATATGGTTAAGCTAACGGAACAAAGAAAGAAAAAACTGTCTTCTCCAGAAATATGTACTTTAGTGTTGTACCCGAAATTCTTATACTAAACAACTAAGTAAGACTGATTCCTGGCTGAGAGAGAGAGAGAGAGAGAGAGAGAGAGAGAGAGAGAGAGAGAGAGAGAGAGAGAGAGAGTTTAACCTGTCTAAGATATTTTAGTTTTTCAGGAGCCAGTTATTACTGATTAAATAGAAATTTGAAACAGCAACAAAAATGAAAGTGTCATTATTAATCGATATTTTCAAGTATAGTAATGTACTTTGACTTGAATTGAATGAAATTCTATCCATTTTACTTCTTCAAATTTTCAATTTTATTTCACATAACTTTGCAAAAATCAAATTTTAACTAATCTATTTTAGATTAAATTAATCATGTTTCGAACAACTGCCCAGTTATAACATTCTGATACGGTGGTGCCCCAACCAATCGATGGGATGTTCAGGCACTTCCAGAACACGCAGCCTCACTTTCATCTTCCATGGTGGAAGTTCACGTGTTCAATTTAATTTGCCGGTCAGTTTTCAAAGTTTATACTTTGATTTTTAGATTTTGATTTGAACATTGAAGACATGTTTGTGTTTGAGCATTGCGGCAGGTGATCAAATCACACAGCAACATCAACATGTGTTTGGATTCCGAAAATTGGTAAACTGCATTCTAAACAACAGGTATGTTAAAATAACTTTTATCTATCTTTTTTCCAGGCATCATAAGGTTTCGGATATTATGTTACTGTTATCTATATATAGTATAGATAATTCGAGAATCGGTTAATTATTCACGGGTAAGTTCATTACGCATTTTGTCTAGTCAGTATATAGGGTTTATATATAACAGTCAACACATGGGCCGACTTCGATTTGTCCAAATCGTTTTTCTTGGGTATTTTGTTGAACATACGGTATGGAGGACTTAGGGGATTTCGATCACTTAGTGGATTTTGGAATAATTGTTTAGCTTGCTAAATAATACTGAATCAAATGTACATCAGCGTGGTTAATACTTAATAATATGGATGCTTTTATACTGACAAAAGCTCAATCAAATCATTACACAGCATGTTTTATGTAAATCCCTTCCGGTCCCCATTTCTATGTAAACAAAAATGGCGGAAGGTGAATCCGATCACGTGATGTAGTGACGTATTACACAAGAAAATAAAAGTGTTTGAGGCTCAAAACGGGCCAGTGTTAACATGAAACGTGAACATTATATCTTACCTCATGTAAATCCTGAGGTAAGTAATATTCCAGCAAGCATTCACCCATTTGTGTGTCATTCATCGATTTCATAACAATTAGAAACCTTATATTGACATATGTCTATTATATTGTATAAATACATATAATGATGCAACATCAATAGTTTTAACGGTAAAAATCTGTTGAGAATGTGTTGTGAAGCATGGAGCAGGTAGCGGTTATCACTTTATGGTGTTGAATTGCATTTATAGAACCAAGTGTTGTATAATCTTGCTCCCGATATATAACAATTATGCTATAACACGTGGTGCCACTTTACAGCCTCGGTTTTCTTGAAACAGACTATAACCGGTGACGTCACATGAACTGATATTTGTCAAAAGGCTCAGAGAGTAAACAGACGACACCGGATTGCATGAAAATGATTAGATCAAAAGAAATTGGAAATATTATGGTACATGAAAAACGGGAATAACAAAAATGGCGGCTTTTGTCAACGCGGACAGAATGTGAGTTATCCTACCTTCCCAGAAAGCATTTTTGACTATTTGTTTACACTGATAGAAAAAATGTGCTTCCGTCGTTATATATAGATCGTTTGGCCTAAAAAAATCGGCCGCGCATGCTTGCCATTCGATATTTTCATAATTGATCGGAAATACCTGGTGATCGAAAACGCCTTACAAGCCCATACCTACATATTCAGGTGACGATTTATATAAGTAGATTTTCAACTCGTACAGTGTGTGCCAAACTTTCAAAATGATTAATGGACATTCGGTCTGGTAAACCTAGAAACTTTACCAGACCGTAAAGTTTTTTACTGGACCAAAAATTCTTCAATAAAAAGAAAACAATTATTCGGTTTTGTAAATATTTACTTATTTTCTCCTTTAAAACGGAAAGCTACGGGAGGCACAAATTATGAAGAAAATTTGAAAGAAAATTTAAGAAACATTTGATGGAGGGGCAACCATGGTTGCAATTTGACAAGGAAAAAAGAGTCGGGTCGGGTCGAGTTAGGGAGGCGTAGCACACAATAATAATTTAAAAGGTCAGAATACATTTATTTATGGAAGTACAAATAAATGTATTCTGGCCTCCCGACCCGTAAAATTCAAAGCAGTGTGTGCATTTTATTACACATTTCGCCTCGTCAAATTGCAACCATGGTCGCCCCTCCATCCAATGCTGCTTAAATTTTTTTTCACGTTTTCTTCATAATTTTCGCCTCCTGTTGCTTTCCGTTTTATTGGTTTCCCTGGAATAGCTCCTGGAACGTATATTTTTGTAATAACGGAAGTCGGATGGTTATAATAAAATTCGAATTGGATCGGAACTATAAATCCGAATTTTTGGCGCTCTCTATTTACCGAACTGATTACCGGACATACGGTCCGGAAAAATCTGATTTTTTTATCGGACCAGCGGTAATTTTATCGGACTTGTCCGACGAAGTTTGGCACACACTGCTCGTAGTTTGAGAAAACCACTCATTTTGCCAGTATGCCAGAGCCAAATTCGAACTCTGGACATTTAATACTACTGTAGAAACCACTGTGGCTGTGACAGTGAAATTCTCTTTATATCCATAGAAAATCAAATAAATTTGAATATAGATCCATATTTTTCACTTACTTGTACCTAGTCGTAACAAGAAATCTGTATGCGCATCCGCGATTAGCCCAAAATATATCTGCATAGGGAAAAACGTTGGTGCTATGGGGATTTAACATGTTGAAAAACCATGCAAATGGCGGCTTCTGTTGCGCATATGACGTAAAACGTCACCAAGGACATCACTTACGGTGTAAACATCGTCATTTTCTCATGTGTAAAATCCCCATACCGCCAACATTTTCCTTTCTACAGACATACTTTATGACAATCGCAGATGCGCATACAGATTTCCTGTTACGACTAGGTACAAGTAAGTTAAAAATATCAAACTTTATTCAAATTTATTTGATTTTCTATGGATATAAAGAGAATTTCACTGTCACAGCCACAGTGGTTTCTACAGTATGTATTTACAATATGACTGTATCTCTCTTCGATGAAACTTGCAGAAGCAATTGTATTGCAATTTCCATTGAAAGACAATTGGGGTCATCCCTCACGAAATTTAGTAGCTGAAACTTGTCTGAATTGATTGCTGAATTTTGTCTGAAACAATTGCTGAATCTTGCTGAATGCCATATAAGGTAGTATTGCTGAATTTTTCCTGAATTTGGCACCGTTTCAGCAAAGTTTCAGGCACTGCTGAATTTTGGCTGAATTCATTAAATATTCAGCCATTATTCAGCAAATTCTGAATTTTGCCTGAATCTCAAATATTCAGCTATTATTCAGTTTGTCACATTCAGCCTTATTCAGCTTGATTCAGTTGAAATTCAGCCACAAGGTAAGTTAATTCAGATGGTTTTCAGCCTTATTCAGCTTGATTCAGTTGAAATTCAGCCACAAGGTAAACTAATTCAGATGTTTTCAGGCTTATTCAGTTGAAATTTAGCCACAATTCAGCAAATTCCTTAAAAATTCAGGTATGTTTCAGATCCAATTCAGTCATGTTCAGCAAAGATTCAGATACACCTGCAGTTTCCATTCAGCCATATTCAGCAAAATAAAGAGAATTGATCAAAACATGTTTCAAATCAATTATGTTCAAAAATAGTCCAGATTTGGCTAATTCTAATTGTAAGATATTACAATAAATAAAACAAATGCTTATTTTAATGACAAGATAAAAACAAAACAGAAAGCTTAGTATCGTCGACCGTCCTAAAATCGAGTGTCCTAAGATTCGAGGCCATTTTTGTTTTCAGTTATTATACGCGAGTATCGTCTCTGCAGTGACGATTTCATGCATTAAAGACAAAATTTAGGTATTTACTGTGAAACTATCCAGAAAAATCAGTTGTCTATTTTTCAGCTCTCAAATTCTTGTTGTGTTAGCAAATTTAGTTCGTTTTCTATTAGTCTTGAATCACGGACGGTCAAGGATACTTACCACCGATCATCGATATGTGGGCCCAATATATTTTTTTATCGCCCACATACTTGACCTGCACATGTTCGCCAATTCTGTATGATTCCAGGTCTTTTCTCGGTTGAATAATCGAGGAAAGAGATATTACACTGCTCATCCCCTCACCTTCCCAATCGATAATTCCGTACATGATATTTCTTCTATGATATGGATGATAAAACAAATATGTCCGAGATCGTCTGCAAACTGGCGTAATTCAAATTGGCGCATTTATTTGCAAAACTAAACGGGTCCCGAGCTTACATTATATTGCTATATATCCGATCGGACATATCAGATATCTACAAGTCTAGCTTTGACTCTGGGGACCCGGTGAATTTCAAAACGAGGTTATTACTAACCGGAAGAATCAGTCGTAATCAGTCGCCATTTCATTTCACGTAATCAGTCGTGAAGTAAGGGCGATAATCATTCATGTTCATATCTAATACCAGAAACAAACAAGTATTAATATCATCTTTCAATACATTTAAAAAACTATTTAAAATTACACATTTAGGCAACCATAATTTGGATGGTATAATATGTGATTTTAATGATCGATAAAATTAAAATCCGAAATGCAGGCCGTCCGTTTTCGCATCGAGTTTTACCTACATCGTTGTAAACAACAGCATGGCTGATAAACGCAAAAAAAAATATATATGACTTGCTTACGAGACCCATTAAATCAACTACCAAAGAGAACAGCAGCCAGAATGCGATCAAGAATGTCAGACCAAGCCTGCTGTTCTAGAGAAAGCCAGTCAGAGGCAAAATGCAGAGAATGATTATGATCAGACCATGGAGTCCATGCCTATGGTCATGGATTTGCTCGATCTACAATCCTATCTCGCCGGTCATGGTAGTTCGTAAGAAGATTGCGCCGAGGTTGTTTGTAACTGAGAATTTTGCTGAATTTTCTCTTTATTTATTGAATAAAAAAATATATATCAGCCACTTCATCTTTCTGGGTCAATATCTTGATAAACTTTCTATTTCACCTTGCCGCAACAAATTTTCAATTCAGATTTATTCAAAATTCAGCCATCTGATAATAAAAATTCAGATTTATTCAGCATTATTCTGGTTGATTGACTTTGTCTGAATTATTCAGCTAGTCAGCCTGAATCATTCAGCCATTTTCTCAAACTGATAACAGAAATTCAGAATTATTCAGCAATGTTCTGAATGATTCAGTGTGTCTGAATTATTCAGCAATGTAGTCTGAATCATTCAGACACTATTCAGCAAATATTCAGAATGTATTCAGACAAAATTCAGAAGTTAAGTTTCTGAATAATGTCTGAATAAAAATGCTCAGCCAAAATTCAGCTACTATATTTTGGATTCAGCAATATTCAGTACCACTTCAGCCAATATTCAGAAAAATTCAGCTATTATTCAGCAAAACATGTTCATGAGGGATGCCTCTTGATGTGCTGATCTTGCATTGCTCAAAACCACAAAACTGAAATCAATAACTGATAGTAGTTTGATTCATAAATTACTTAAGATCTGTTATAAGCCGAAAAGGTTCCAAATTTTGGACGTTAGTGTTGTTAATTGGAAGCTCCTTAAGTTTAGTCATGCTGTCAGTGTCATTGTTTCCGAGTTTCAAAATTCAGTAAACAGTAGAGCTGTAACAATACGGCAAACACTGTATTGCAATATATTGTATATCGCAGAGGTCATTATTGCAATACATATGATATTGTATTGCACAAATTAAAAGATAAAAAAGTTTCACCTCTGCCCTACAGATTTTACATATTGCTACATTTGCAATGACCTCCGACCTCAGTTTCACCTCTGCCCTACACATTTTACATATTGCTACATTTGCAATGACCTCCGACCTCAGTTTCACCTCTGCCCTACAGATTTTACATATTGCTACATTTGCAATGACCTCCGACCTCAGTTTCACCTCTGCCCTACACATTTTACATATTGCTACATTTGCAATGACCTCCGACCTCAGTTTCACCTCTGCCCTACACACTTTACATATTGCTACATTTGCAATGACCTCCGACCCCAGTTTCATTTTTAGTCCAAAATTCACCCAGGTATTGCTTTTGGCCGAAGCATTCTAAATACACTCTTATTTAGAAACCAATTCTAATACAAACAGCAATGCCATGTGGGTTCTTTAGGCATCTGCATCTAGAAGTTTGAATGCAAAAAAGTCACATCAACATATGACTTTTAAACATTTTGTCGACTGAGATCGATACTATAAAAATATTTGTAAATCATATTGCAATTACCACAATACGGCTCATGGAACTGTTTTTACAGTGATACCGATATATTGTTGTAGCTGTTGTATACAGTTAAAATCAGTGCTTTCTCTTTGTATCACCAATACACAATATTTGTAAATCATATTGCAATAACCACAATACAGCTCATGGAACTGGTTTTACGGGTATACCGTTATATTGTTGCAGGTCTTGTATACAGTTAAAATCTGTGCTTTCATCACTACTAAAGTCCATCGGCGATATTATGGCAGAGTGTTTATAAACATGGGCAAGTTTATTATACACCAATAGGTATTATAGGTAAACAACCTGTCCACTTGACCTTTAATTTACATATTTATCACGGACCAAGTACATCCATGTATAGGAAGCACAGGTGTTTATTTTGTATACATCATGTGATCTCCTATCCTGTACCTTGTGTACATACTATTAACAGTGAATCCTACTACAACCCATTTATTGGGTGGACCCTTCTATATGAATATTCCTAATAAAAGGTCAAACGAACAGGTCAATGTTGTTTACCTATAATACCATGGTATTGTATACCCTTATTCTCGTATACCCGCCTTCATGCGTTCTTTAGGTGTCAACCCAACCTTTATATCCCTATCTTAGGCTATCTACATTATATTTTATAGACTCTTCCATGTTTATAAACACTCTGCCACAATATCACTGACGGATTATAGATGAAAGTAATTAGAATTATTAAAATCAAAGTTCTTTGTAAAACTGGATAAAACATCATAAAATTTTAATTAAAAGTAATGAATATTTTACTTTGTTTATCTGAACAAAGCTACCATATCCTTGTTGTACAAAGCGCTTCGTCAAAATTAATCATGTATTAAATCATTATCAGAAAAACGGTATTGTATTAAGTTTTTTAATCACTTCTAGTAATCCTTTGTACAACTGAGTCCGTGTGTGGTACATTATGTAATGAAGAAATAATGAATACATTTCAGGGATTTATCAGGGTCTTTTGGGAAAAGGCCCTAAACTAAAAATTGGGAAAAACTATCAACTTTTTGCTCATTTTGGGAAAACTTTGACATCATTTTTGATGCCATTAATGATTAAATCTAATGCTTTTAGTGTATTGAGTTGATTGAAAATTGAGAAAAGCAGCCACATTTATGACCAGACTTCAGCTACGTATCTGGTACGATTTTCTAATTGGGAATTTTTTCAGCCCATTTTGGGAAAAAATCAATGTTTTTCCATTGGGAATGGGGCCGAATTTCGGCCCTAAATAGGCCATTGATAAATCCCTGGATATGCTAACAAATTTAATCAAGTTGTCCTTGTGCACAATATGCTTGATATTGTCACGATACAACATTTTTGCAATGGGGATCCTAAGCTATTGAAAGCATTTAATTATGCTGTTTGCTGTATTTCACAACTTAAAAAAGGTAGAAGGTAGTTTTTAAAAAATGTAACAAAATCACTGAATTACAGTCGACTCTCGTTAATTTGAAATTGAAAATTCGATTTATCCGAATTTCTAATTAACCGTTTTGATCGCTGACGGACACTTCAAAATGATGATAATGGGAGATAACTCTAATAGTAAAGCACTCCTCCATTGATGTCACAATATTATGGTGTATCGCTTATGATTAAAAATCATTTTGATTTTTTCTATGTTAATGTAAAGCTTTGACCACGTTCTGTAAGCAATAAATAAGTAAGTCGGAAAATGCACCGTAACTTACAAGATTTCATTGAGATTTTCCGTTAAACAGCAATTATTGCGAGGCCAAAAAAGTCTTGAAAAAACTTCACCGTAACATACAAGATTCTATTGAAGTTTCCCCGGCACTAGCGATTCTCAATTGAAGTATTGTTTTATCAAGATTTTTAACAATTTACACCTGTTCCCCTACGACCGATCTAGCTATACTAGTAACTCCTGTCAAAATTCATTAAATTTTGTTCATAATCATAATTCCTTCATCCAGAATCCTAAGCGTCTGACTTTGGTGATTTTTAAAATCACAGTTTGTCATGTCACACACCTGTAATCAACACCTTCTTGACAGTAGCTGAATTGTGAAAACAATTGGGCTTGAGAGATCAAAGAAGTTTCGGCGTGTCAATTAGCTTTGGGTATTCTGTGGAATGGAAGACCGCCCACACTTTAAGTTTAAACCAATAAAATTTCTCCTCTTACTGACATTTTACTAATGACTGGTATGTCGAGTACAAATTGAAAATCGTGAAAATAGCACAATATGCTGACTTTCTTTTTATGGGTATTTTTAGTCGGAAATGAATCTTCCGAGTAAGCCGTCATTCTGTTACTGTAAACACATTTTAAATAAGCGATGGAGTAATTATTTCAGGTATTGTTCAAGTTTAAGATAGAATATTTTTGTGTATTTTTTTTTATTTTGCCGCTTGTTGTATAAACATTCAAAAGTATAAACAAAGAAAGTATATTTCGATTAAAACTTTAGATTTTCATTATATTTCGTAAATTGGACTGAAAATTGAAACCGATTTAAACGTTGGAAGTTTCGTTATATTTCATAATTTGAACTGAAAATTCACTTCGAATTCAGCAAAATTTCGAATTTTGGTATTTCGAATTAAACATACAAATTTACATAGAAATACATAGTGATCTGACGGGACCATTTGTATCATTTTGATTTAAGCGAAATTTCGATTCAACCGATTTCGAATTAACGAGAGTGGGCTGTATAAGTATGTTAGTTACAGTAAAACTTACTGTAAACCAACTTTTATTCATGTGCGATTAACTTTCACGTGTTTCGCGAGGACAAGATAATCGGGAAACTTAATTGTCGCAAATTTGTTACCGAAAATGATTTTATTACCAAATGTATTGGTCGCAAAATGGTTTTAATAAGATAATCGCGGCAGTTAATATCCGCGATTAAAACAGTTGGTTTACAGTAACAGGGATTTATCAAGGGTCTATTAAGGTTCGAAATTCGGCCCCTTTCCCAAAGGAAAAACATTGATTTTTTCCCAAAATTGGCTGAGAAAATTTCCAATTAGAAAATTGTGTTGTTTTTAAATGAAAGCGAAAGTAAATTTAGCACTGATAAATACTAAGCGGCAGAAAAAGTTTATTCTGATTCAACAAGTGATCATGAGAATTATAAATTCCCAGTGGCTGAAAGTAACAAGTCCAGTTGTGGGGATGAAGAGGTCAGTGATTTAATCATTAATGATATCAAAAATGATGTTGAAGTTTTCCCAAAATGAGCAAAAAGTTGATAGTTTTTCCCAATTTTTAGTTTAGAGCCTTTTCCCAAAAACCCTGATAAATCCCTGAGTAATGAATTGGTGCAGAATCGGCAGTTCCTAACTGCTACTCGTTAGCCATATCTGGACAACTTTTTGGTAGATGATATCTGTCTCAATAATGTTTAAACCACTTGACCACTCGGCATCAAGTAATTTTTGTTAACAGGGTTTGACACTAACACTAGCCCTCTAATCCGAGGCTAGTAAAAATGGTCAGGGCTAGTGAATCTTGTATTACCAGTAACCCTATAGGCTAGTGGTTTATCTCAAATCAATTAGATCATATACCTAATAGAGAGCTTTTTAGACCTAATGAAGAATATATATATATATTACTTTTTCCTAATTTTTCTGGGGATGGGGTGGGGGAGTAATACATGCCCCTTAAACTTGGATCAGAGCCAGTGATTTCAAAAACTACTAGACCTGTGGGCTACTGTTGAAAAAGGTTAGTGTCAAACCCTGGTTAACCTAATGTTAAACTTTAGATCACTCTGTGTTGTAGATCTAAGATGAAACTTGTATCAAAATAATGTTCATTGTTGTCAAAAAAGATATCAGAGCAGAAATAAAACAACGTAGATGGCGGTGGATTGGACATGTGATGAGACAAGACAACAACAGTACCACCAGAGTCTCACTAAAATGGACACCAGATGGGAAGAGGAAGCGGGGAAGACCAAAGGAAACATGGAGGTGGACAGTAGACAAAGAGTAGAAGGAGATGGGGATGGGGTGGAAGGAAGTGGAAAAAAAGGCAAAGGACAGACAGTTGTGGTGAGAGCTGGTGGTGACCTTATGTGCAGGACTAAGTAAGTAAGTAAGCTGTCAAATACTACAAGTCAGTAATTTTGTTGGCTTAAAATACTACAGAATAAAGGTGGTTTCACCTAGGGAAAAATTACTTAAATTTCCCTAATTGTCCACTAAAATTCCCCAAAACGACAATAATGCACTGATAATTAAATCTAGTTGTCTTTACCCACAAAATATCAGATAGTACCACAATATAGTGTCTTTGCAATGAGGATATTAGCAGTTGCCAGCATATCATAATGCATTTTGCTAGATCTCAGAATTTCAATTTTCCCAGTCTTAAACATGTTAAAGGCTGCAGGTAGTTTTTTTTAATGTATCAAAATCACTACAAGTTAAGTCAATTCTGAAATTTTGTTCGTTGTTATTTTATACTTTTTCACTCTTGATATTGATGCAGTGATTGGTCAGTATTGATTCATGCATAATTAACTACGTTTGGCTATCTGACAAAATTTATGCATAATTAACTACGTTTGGCTATCTGACAAAATTTATGCATAATTAACTACGTTTGGCTATCTGACAAAATTTATGCATAATTAACTACGTTTGGCTATCTGACAAAATTTATGCATAATTAACTATGTTTGGCCATCTGACAAAATTTATGCATAATTAACTATGTTTGGCCATCTGACAAAATTCATGGGTAATTAACTACGTTTGGCCATCTGACAAAATTTATGCATAATTAACTATGTTTGGCCATCTGACAGAATTAATGCGTAATTAACTACGTTTGGCCATCTGACAAAATTAATGCGTAATTAATTATCAAAATGCAGTCTGATTGATTGATGGTTTGCGAATGATAGTTCAGATTGTTATAATTTGACCAGTAGATTTTAGTCAGTATGACTTTGTTGTTAGAATACTAATGAACAGTATATATGGCTTCTATTACTGATGGCTAGAGATTACATGGACCAGTATGTTTGTGTTCAATTAGCTTGCTATCATCGGAAAAAATTTACCAGCTATTTTTCTTATAAATGTGGAGTAAACCTGAAGGGAGGAAACGCCTGAAAAAATCCACTTCCTCACTCGAGTGCCCTGGCTGAGGATTGGACTTGTCCTTCTCGGATGAAAAGCAAGCATTGTATCACAATGCTTTAAATTCCAGACTAGAAAGTCTGGGAGTAAAAATTTTTATTTATTTACTTTTATGCACAACTTCAACACCATGACAAGCTCAGCTCTGCTTATTAAATATGAGAAAAGCCCTATGTGAAAATTTCCAATGTACGGTACCCTGGTTTACTTTGACATGTAAAAATACTAGTATCTCTATATAACTATTTCACATACTGAAATCAAATTTTTAGCTCACCTGAGCTATTGCAATCTATCACCGTCCATGGTCCGTCGTGTGTAAACTTTACATTTTAATCTTCTCCTCCAAAACTAATGGGCCAAATTTGATGAAACTTGGCGATTATCATGCCTGGGTAACAGCCTTTCAAAATCGTGTTCGGGGTTTGGCCTTGCCCAACAAGATGGCCGCCGTTACTAAAAATAGCAAAAAGACAAAATAATCTTCTTCTTTTAAACCAAAAGGTGCAGGCAAATTTTTATTGATTATTAGATTCAGCATACCTGGAAACACTAAAATTATGTTTTTCATGAAAATTGAACGAAAAATAGGTTACCCTTTTTTTGCGTAAAATTATGTAATTTTGAAAATGAGACATTTATTGTTATAACTCAGTAACGGCTAAAGATAATTGTATGGAGTTTTCACTGTTGATCTTGTCTTGCTATTTCCTTCCAAAAGATGTCAAAGGTCAAGGTCATGTCCCTGTTTTTGACCTTTGATAAAAAAATGCTATTTTTTTTAATTTTTCAGGTGATAATGGCATGGGATTTTCAGTTAATTATAGGTATTAACATGATGATCATTTTGATACAAGATCAAGGTCATGGGTTCAAAGGTCAAGGTCAAAGATGCACAACTATTACCGTTATAGTTGATTATCTGCAAAACTATTAACTTTTTGTATAGGCATACATATTAGAATATTGTAGGTAATGGCACAATGGTCATTTTGATATATTAATAAAGGTCATGGGTTCAAAGTTCCAGGTCACAAATGCAAGCAAGTACTGAAATGGTTGATTATCTCAAAAACTATAAACTCCTTGTCAGGGCTCTACAATGCGAGTAAAACACTCGCAAATGCGAGTAATTATTTGTAAATGCGAGTGGATATGTGAAATTCACTCGCCCATGTGCGAGTAGAAAGTAGAAAGTCAAATCAGGATTTTTCCTTTCCGTTTTCGACAATGAAATTACTCTCATCAAGCAACATCTTTAAAGCGCTTAAATTCATAAAGCTGCAATCCGTTAATTTGTTAAGCGTTTCTGCGATCACGTTCTCAAGTGTCGATTTCATCGCTCTGAGTTAACAAAATCGGCAAATATATTTGTTTTTCAAGCCATGGGTTCGAATAAAAAAATAGAATCAATGACCGGAAAGAATCGGCTCGTATACGACTCGGTCCCAGTGAAAACTTGATGGAAAAACAAACATAATCCTTTATAGCGATGAAGAGAATCCGGTTCCTGACTTTGTCTGGAAAACAGAGTTTTAAACGGGGGGAAAAAACTTTCAAAAGATATATCTTAAATTTTATATGCGGTAGGTGTATCTAGCGACACAGGAGATGTTTACATTTCTGGAGCAACTCGCCTCGCACATCTGAATAAAGTACACGTGTTTGAACTTAATTTGCCGGTTTTCAAAGTTTTTGCTTTGCTTTTGGATATGCACCGCAATTTTTGTGCTTGATACCACAATAAAAGTAAATTGAATAAAAAAATATTGGATCCATCTGCTTTGTCTGCATCTTTAAAATTAAGCAGTGATGAGAAATGTTTCCAGTGTAATTGAATCTCAATTAAATTAATATTTATAAAAACAATTATGTGGCAAGTAAGATTTTTGCTCTGGCTAGTAAATATCTCTGGGTTTACTAGCCAGGAGGCTAGTGAAAAAAATGCAATCGTAGAGCCCTGCTTGTATAGGCATATATATTGGAATATTGTAGGTATTGGGCTAATGATAATTTTGATATATGAATAAAGGTCATGAGTTCAAAGGTCAAGGTCACAGATGCAAATTAATACTGAATTGGTTAATTATCTTGAAAACTATAAATATTTTGTATAGGCATCTATGCTAGAATATTGTAGGTATTGGCCTAATGATCATTTTGATATATGAATGAGGGTTATGGGTTCAAAGGTCACAGGTGAGCGTTAAGGCCCATGGGTCTCTTGTTTTTTATTGAATTGTAGATAATTCTTGCACTATTTAATCACATTTTGTCAAATATTGACAGGGGTCTTTCTCACCCTTATGTGAATGGGGCCATAGCCCTTGCAGTTGTGAAAATAAGCCTCATAATGGGTAAAATTGTGAAAAAGAAACTCCAAATATACTTGTTTTAAAGCTGAAATTTCCAAAATTGTAACAAATGGTAAAGAGATAGTGAAAAAAAATGAGATTTATAATTGTGAATGGGACAGAATATCGGCCCCAAAATTGACCCATTTAGAGCCCTGTGTGATCTTAATATGGTTTCCATTTAAATTTATGTACCTACTAAGCTATTCAAAACCCTGCAAAAGAAATATTTCCTTTTTTCAAAGAGAGTCCAATTTTAGGGTAGCTATGACTATCAACATCATAACTTGGCACTCCCTAGGACTCTGTTACTGGACTGTTTCACTTTGCATAGTCATTTTAACTAACTTTGAAAATTAAAACCATGAGAATTAAAGTTTTGTCCATTGCTCAAAGGATTTAATATTGTAAAAATGACATGTCACATAATTGGAAAAATTTAAAAAAAGAAAAAAAAAAAAAGAATAAAAAAAAAACCATGAAAATGTAAATTTGGTAAATGGTTATTGTTTCTCAATGGATTCAATATTGTAAAAATGACATGTCACTAGATCGTTGGGAAAAAAAAAACAACATTGAAATGAATGTTTGGTAAATGGCTGTCCATTGTTCAATGGATTAGATATTGTGAAAATGACATGTTACAAGATAGTTGGAAAAAATTTGAAAAAATTTTGAAACTAATAAAACCATAAAAATGAAAAATTTGGTAAATGGCTGTCCATTGTTCAATGGATTTCATATTGTAAAAATGACATGCACAAGATAGTTTGAAAAAATTTGAAAAAATTTGAAACTAATAAAACCATGGGAATAAAAATTTGGTAAATTATTGGCCATTGTCCAATGGACTTAATATTGGAAGGTGACATGTTTTAAGTTAGTAGTTTGTAGTTGGAAATTTTTTGGAAAAAAATAAAACCATAGCAATGGAAGTTTGGTAAATGGTAAATGACATGATATTTCTCAATAGATTACACTCATTCTCCAAAGAATTGGGATTTTGAAGTAATCAAAAGTAAAAAAAAAAAATTCTAAAGACCTTAATTTTTATTTCATTTCAAAGAAAAGACATTCAAATGGCACGTTTGAAAGTTGTTTTTATCATCATGTAAATAATATTTGTTTTCTTGTGTTTGAAAAAATTAACGTATCACTGGCAATGCATTTAATGTTCTGACACTGGCCGCCATCACGGTACCAAAGCAGCATCACGGCAACTAATGACGTACTAGTGTCAGTGACGTCATTAAACAGCACAACTCAGGCTGAGTTTTTATTCTTTTTGCGCATAATTCAAGCATGCCTGGCCCTTTGTCGGAACACTGTTTGCATGGCCGGTGATCTCCCAATTGTCAATTGTCAGTGTTTTACAAATTCCTTGCTACAAGGCACAACTCTTACTGGAACAGATATTAAAGTAACAGGAAAATGGTGTAATATTTCACATAACTAAATTACAGTTAAAATTGGTTAAAAAATATATATCGATGAAACCTTTGTTTCAAAGCAAAGTACCACTGCGTTAGCTCAGTTGGTAGAGTGCTCGCTTCGTAAGTGGGAGGTCGTGGGTTCGAACCCCGGCCTGGTCTGACCACAAGACTTAAAAGTGGGTAGTGACTGTTCTTTCGCCAAGCACTCGGCATTACAAAATGAAAGTCACGGTTCTTTCGGATGGGAACTTAAAATAAACGAGGTCCCTTGTCTTGGTAGGCTTGGCACGATGAAGAACCCTGCTCATCAGCGCAACGCACAGGCAAAATTTCTGCACCTTCGTTTATAGCTGGCGACATCTCGATATAAGTGAAATATTCTTGAATGGACGTTAAACACCATTACTCAACTCAAAGTAAAGTGACTAATATAATTATCCCTCTTTAACAAGTAATGACAGTGAAAGAACTTCAAATGAACATCTTATTATAAAAGTAATGATTATTTTTATAACCCTAACGTGTCATATATGGTAAAACTATTTCATTTTCTATATTTAGCAGTGATAACCGGACCCAAGATGAGCTTATTAAGAATAAAAGAGGCTGATGATAGCAGAACTGAGATGAGCTTATTAAGAATAAATGTGGCTGATGAGATCGGTAATCTCAGATAAGCTCTTCTGACAAGAAAGGTAATTATATTATAATCCTATTGACAGTTCTGTAATGATGGAATTTGTGTTTACAATAATTCATTCCATTTATGACTATTTATCATGGTTTCAGATTTGTACAAGTCCGCAGATGTCTTTTAGATTTCATCATTCATCAAGCAGCCCTCAAAGTGGGTTTCAAAACTAAGTGGCCAGCTGGCCACCAAATTAAATTTTCAGGTGGCCAGTGGAAATTCTAAGTGGCCAGGCAACCTTTTCTTCCAAATGAAGGAAAAACAAGGCACATTTTAGGTATGGAGAACAAATGTGCACATTTTTAAAATTCATCTGTGTTATTAATATAGATAAACAATATTGACCTGTCCGTTTGACCTTTCATTAGGAACATTCATATAGGAGGGTCCACCCAATAAATGGGTAGTGTTAGGATCCAATTTAATACACACACAGTGCATAGGTGTACTCTAGATCTATGAGGTGAGTATATCTCATGATGTATACAGAATAAACACCTGTGTTTCCTATACCGTGATAAATATTTAAATGAAAGGTCAAGCGGACAGGTCAATGTTGTTTACCTATAACAGTAATGATGATGTAAAATATCTATTGTATTGCCTGAATTGGTAACATTATCATGAAAATTCTGTAACACAGAAATAATTATCATGAAAATTCTGTAACACAGAAATAATATCTGTTCTCTGGTCACAAACATTCAAATTTAAAGTGGACAAGCTGACCACCATTTACAAATTTTTAGTCGCCAGACACAATTCCAGGTTGATTTGGCCACCATTTAAGTAGACAAAATTGAGGGCTGTCAAGGATATTGCAAGCCTATTAAGGCCCTCTAATAAGTTTTATGGCCAATATTGTTGGATAAGTATGATGTCTCTATACCAAAAAATGTCCCATAGTTCCATGTTCCTTTCATTCTCAATTTTGATTACACACATGGCGGATGTAGCTAGCTAAACAGGAGGTGCTCATCCTTTCAGGCCCTGGTTTCACAATCATTCCTTAAGATTTCCTTAATCTAAATCTGGTAAATTTGATACTTTGATAATTTTGTTAGTTTTAAAGATATTCAGGAAATCAAGGTGCCATTTTGAAGATCATGTCTAGCTTATATAAGTATCTATTATCAATTTTGTTGAAAACGTTTATTCAGTTTTTTTAAAAAAAAAAAAAAAGAATTGCTAAAATTTAATAAATTTAAGTTAAGGACAAGTCTTGGTTAAGAAATGATTGTAAAACTGGGTCCAGAGAACCTGGTCTCACAGATACCCTATACATTGTTTCTTTTTGATTGTGATTTGAAACATGGACTGGTATGTTTGTTTTTGAGGATTACAACTGAAAAATCACTGTCAAGGTCCTTTTCATTCTTAAAGTATTTGAATTTGTAAATTGCAGTTCTCTGACAAATTCAGTGAACCTTCAGTACAGATAAGAATGAGAAAGGTCTAGGGTAAGCTTATAATCTCTGACAGACCCTCAGTGGCAGAGAGGTCTAAAGCATGCACATAGGAGTTCAAAATTCCCTGGGTACTAGGTCCTGGACCTACTGCTTTTACATTGAGACCCTTGATATATAAACAGTAAAAATCCAATGGACCTGCTATTTTTTACATGGACAATCCCACTTTTCTATTTAATAACATGAATTTGCACATTAACTTAATTACAATGTTGATATTGGATTTTCCAAACTTTATATGGGACCTGCAAAAAATAATGGGAAAAGGTTCTGAACCTTCCTTTAAAAAACATAATCTTGTGTGTATCACACTGCCTCTTTCCACCTAGGTTACCCAGGGTTTGTACAGGCCTGGAAAATCTTTGAATTTTTAGGTTTGCCCTAAAAAGACCGTAAGAACAAGTCTGACCCTAAAAAGCCCTTGAATTTATTCTGAAGGCCCTAAAAAGCCCTTGAATTTTGCCAATTAGTTGTTGATAATAAATGGTTGTAAATAGACTGATCAAAATAAATAAATAAATAAGTTACTTTGAAATGAGTGATTTAAAGGTACCTGGCCCTTCGGAAAACCCAAAATCAACCCCCACTTCAAGTGTCGTTACTATGGACTTGTAAGTAATTGTTTTATTGATTTAATTGTCTTTGCACCAATGTTTTACTTATCAAATTGTCCCTCTGATTAGACCTTAAATTTGCAAATGAGACCCTGAAAAGACCCTAAAAAGTCCTTAAATTTGGAGTCCAAATGTCTATACAAACCCTGTTACCATATCCCACTAAGGGCACATCCTAGTGTGAGAAATTTTGTCAGTTTGCTAGCCAAAGGTTAGTGGCTTTCTGCAGGTACTCTTGATTTCTTTCATCACGCATGAACTGACTGCCCGCATATACAAAGAATCTTGTCTGGGTCGTAAAACATCCCACTCAACTCCTCTCTTATAAAAAGGGCCTTGGTGGCAGAGTAGTACAAGTCAATATTGCCCCATAACGTTTGCGTAGACTTTATGGAAAACATTTACAATGTAAAATTACCCAGCATGATTTTGTGGTTACATCCACCAAAGTTCCGAGGTTTTCTCTGACACTGTTATTTTTCACCATCCCCAGAACTAAATGCATCAAATTAAATTATAAAGAATCTTCATTGGGGCGTAAAACAACATTCAAAGACTTAAACTGTGCTCTTCTGACTCCCAACACTCCACACCACTCTTTACATCCAATCAGATGATCCCATTCTAAATGGAAAAAATAGTCCCACACAAATGCCGATTGGTGAACTCAATGTCGTGTTACGAGTTTAGTTATCAAAAGGAAGTTGAAAATTGACCGTTTAAAGACTTAACTGTGCTCTTCTGACTCCAACTTTCCACTCTTTACATCCAATCAAACGATTTCATTCTAAATTGAAAGAATAGTCCCACACAAATGCTGATTGGTGAACCCAATGTTATTATCTGAGTTTAGTTATCTAAAGGAAGTTGAAAATGACCTTTCAAAGACCTAATTGGGGCTCTTTATTATAACTCTTGACATTGTCTACAATTTTTACCCTCAGTATTAGAGCTATTTTCAAAATTGATTTTTATTGATGCTTGTTACAGATTAACCGTAATTGTCACACAATTTAGTTATTAGCATAAACAATTTGCGGATTAACTAATAAACAACCATTATTATTAGTAAAGCCTTATCACATTCGCTGCTTGATCATCAAATTAAGTGTATTGTTATCTCGCTCTAGACTAATTGCGAATTGAGAATCAAATCAGTTTATGTCCAAAGGGAGATCATTTCTAAACAATTCACATTAACCTTCAACAAAATGTCAAACAAAAAAAAGTTTTTCATTAACTGTGTATTTAGGTTGTGTTGTCATGGTAACAAATAATAATTATGAAGCTTAGATTTCAATCTATATTTTTACAACCATATTATTCTTATCATTACATCACTGACACGATCCCAGAACAAAGAAAGGTATTTTACTATTCTGTGTATTAAGTGATTGGTTTTGGTCAGTTGAACATTATTACACACACACACACACACACCTAGGTGCACATATGCATGCACACATATGCACATTTACACACATGCACACACACAAGCATGCATGCACACACATGCAAACAAACATATACATACATACACACAAGCATACACATGTGCACTTGTAGGCACACACACATGTGCATACATGCACACATGTGCAGGCACACATATTCATGTACACACACTTTCACACACACATGCACACATGCACACACGCACAAACTCTCCAGATAAAAGATATTTAAAAGGATTATTTTGCAATATCTGGTTGTATTTTTCTACTTGAACGATTCCAAAAATCAGATTATATTGACTTTAAAACATAGAATCTATATCCATTATTACAAACCCAGATATCAGGTTGTTTTTATGCTTGGTTGAACTCTTACAGACCCCAGAATAAAGATTTTTTAATGAAAGATTTCAATAATAGAGTTTACTGAAGATTACAGGTAGCCAGCCATTAGGTCTTGAATTAATAAAATCCTGAAACTGATTAATGAGTTTTTTTGGCCATTTCATTATAGTTTACTTATATTGTGATGTTGCCAGCTGAGTGTGTAGTGCCAGATATTGACGTTTCGCGCGGCCATGCCTACAATGCTCTGACAAAAGCTCGACATATTGAACTTCACACAAATATAATGAAAACTCGTCCTGAATACATGTAGACTAATGTATTGTGCTATTTAATGACATCACTGACACAAATACGTCATTAGTTGGTACTATGATGGCGGCCAGTGTCAGAGCATAAAAGGTGTGGCCGGCAAAACGTCAATTACAAGTGTTGAGTAAAAAGTGAAGTCCTATATATAGAAGACTTGTAAAAAGGTTTTGACTGGATGGTTGCCAGCAGATGAGTATGAAGTGCTGGTATCCTAACCTACCTTAACAGACACCTATATCTAATGCTTACCTGCTTATAACAAACAAGAGATATTTTGGTTCTGCCCTATATATTTTCAATTTTGATAATTTGTATTTAATTTCAAGCATTTAATCTTGTTTTTTCTATCCTTTTTTTTTCTTTATTTTATTTCAATGTTTGAATGTATCTGTAGTCTGTATCGAATATTTGAATGTCATTGCGAGTCAATATTTAGTCAATATTAAATATTGACCAGGTCAATAGTTAAGAAAGCTGAGAGTTTTTTAGCTCACCTGAGCCAAAGGCTCAGATAAGCTATTGCAATCTATCACCGTCTGTCGTCCGTCGTGTGTAAACTTTACATTTTAATCTTCTCCTCCAAAACTACTGGGCCAAATTTGATGAAACTTGGCAATTATCATGCCTGGGTAACAGCCTTTCAAAATTGTGTTCGGGGTTTGGCCACGTCCAACAAAATGGCCACTGTTACTAAAAATAGCAAAAAGACAAAAAAATCTTCTTCTCTGAAACCAAAAGGTGCAGGCAAATTTTGATTAGATATTTAGATTCAGCATACCTGGGAACAATAAAATTTTGTTTTTCATGAAAATTGAACGAAAAATAGGTTACACGTTTTTTGCGTAAAATTATGTAATTTTGAAAATGAGACATTTATTGTTATAACTCAATAACAGCTAAAGATAATTGTATGGAGTTTTCACTGTTGATCTTGTCTTGCTATTTTCTTCCAAAAGATGTCAAGGTCAAAGGTCAAGGTCATGTCCCTGTTTTTGACCTTTGATAAAAAATGCTATTTTTTAAACATTTTAGATGATAATGGCATGGGATTTTCAGTTAATTGTTGGTATTGACATGACGATCATTTTGATACATAGATCAAGGTCATGAGTATAAAGGTCAAGGTCTAGGCCAAGGATGCACAACTATTGCCTTTATAGTTGATTATCTGCAAAACTATTAACTTTTTGTATAGGCATACATATTAGAATATTGTAGGTAATGGCACAATGATCATTTTGATATATAGATAAAGGTCATGGGTTCAAAGGTCAAGGTCACAGATGCGAAAGAATACCAAAATGGTTAATTATCTAAAAAACTATTAACTTTTTGTATAGACATGTATATTAGAATATTGTAGGAATTGAATTAACGATCACTTTGATATATAGATTTAGGTCATGGGTTCAAAGGTCAAGGTCACAGATGCAAATCAATACCAAAATGGTTAATTATCTTGAAAACTATTAACTTTTTGTATAGATATGTATATTAGAATATTGTAGGTTTTGATTTAACGATCATTTTGATATATAGATTAATGTCATGGGTTCAAAGGTCGAGGTCACAGAAGGGAAAGAATACCTAAATGGTTAATTATCTAGAAAACTATTAACTTTTTTTATAGCCATGTATATTAGAATATTGTAGGAATTGATTTAACGATCACTTTGATATATAGATTAAGGTCATGGGTTCAAAGGTCAAGGTCACAGATGCAAATCAATACCAAAATGGTTAATTATCTCGAAAACCATTAACTTTTTGTATAGATATGTATATTAGAATATTGTAGGTTTTGATTTAACGATCATGTTGATATATAGATTAATGTCATGGATTCAAAGGTCAAGGTCACAGATGCGAAAGAATACTGAAATGGTTAATTATCTTAAAAACTATAAGCTTTTTGTATAGAAATGTATATTAGAATATTGTAGGTTTTGATTTAACGATTATTTTGATATATAGATTAAGGTGATGGGTTCAAAGGTCAAGGTCACAGATGCGAAAGAATACCAAAATGGTTAATTATCTCAAAAACTATAAATGTTTTGTATAAACATGTATATTAGAATATTGTAGGAGTTGATTTAACAATCATTTTGATATATAGATTAAGGTCATGGGTTTAAAGGTCAAGGTTTCAGATGGGAAAGATACTGAAATGGTTAATTATCTCGAAAACTATTAACTTTTTGTATAGGCATGTATATTCGAATATTGTAGGTAATGGCCTAACAGTTTTGATATATAGATGAAGGTCATAGTTTTATACTTTTGTTTTTACTTTTTTAGCTGTTATAAATAATGTATTGTAGCTAGACTATATATATATATTATATGTAGCATTCTCGGGACAAGGTATAATTAATTTGCAAAAATCATTGCAATTAATTCTGCCTTACTGCTGAAAATTAGGAGTTCTCTTTAATAAATGTTATTGACCATTGAACCTCTGCATGAGATATGTACTTAGCCTCAGGTGAGCGTTAAGGGCCATGGGCCTCTTGTTTTATGTCCCATAGTTATCAAGGCCCTTAACGAAGTTTTATGGGCCATCATAGATAAGTATGATGTTTTTATATCCAAAATTACCCTGGATCAAATAATTGAAAATAGTGACTACAAAAGAACCAAACAAAATTCAAGAATCTTATTAAGAGGTATATATGTAATAATTTCCAACTTTTAATTATGCATTAGTTACTTATGCAGATGGCACTATCAAGATTTACGGACTGCCCGAGGGCGAGTATTCAGACCAACAGTTTGATATGGCCCGAGCCGCAGGCGAGGGTCATATCAAAATTTTGTTCTAAATATTCGCCCCGAGGGCAGTCCGTAAATCTTGATAGTGCCCTCTACATAAGTAACTAAAGCTTTTATTGCATTTAACAAACAAAATCGCAGATACTTAACATGGAGAGACATACAAACATTGATATACCCCATTTCTATATCTCTTCCAAGTTGCCAACTTCGTTAGAGTGGGGAATAAAAGCAAAACATTAATATAACAACAAAATATTTAATGCTCAGTTTCTTTTTAAATGCAACAACACAAATCTATATAAATATTAAATACAATATCCAATGTATAGTTATTATAACTGTCATTTCACAACTTGTAACGTTCAATACCGAATATGGACCGCTCGGTCGTGTATGGACTGGTCCATACACCGTGTATGGACCGTTCGGTCTTATACACTGTATTATTTTCATCATTTTTTCAGCTTTCGACCAATCAAATTAATTGTTACAGATTTAAAATGCAATAATTATGATTATAAAATTAAGGGCCAATGTTTGACCCCTGACAAATGCCGTAAAAAACAAACACACCTTGTTGATCAATTTTCAGTAGTTATGGTGATGAACATTTTCTCTCCTTTGTAAAATACACAATTTTGAGGTCAAAGGTCAAAGTCGCTAAATATTTTCTGATAATGTAACTCTTATAGACAGGACACTTACAAATAGTAAGATTTCCATTTTCTCATTTGTCTAATTTTCTGTGAATGTCCAAAAACTAATTTTTCTGGTAAATCATACTGCTCACATGTAAATTGAATTATCTTGCCATTTGGATGAATTCGTCCTTTCAGTTGTATCTTGCAAAGAAATTGAACGGGGATTTGGAGGTATTCATCACTTCATTTGCGGCATAGAAAGATATTGAACAATCTGGAAGGAAAGATTGATTTATCAGAAATGTCTATGCATCACAGCTGGTGATTAGTCCTTGATCGTATAAATAAATCAAAATGTTAATCCAAATTAGTTACTACCCTCAGTAAAGCAATGGTTGGTATCTTTTACAGTCAAACCTGTCTATAAAGGTCACCCAAGGGAACCAGTAAAAGTGACCTCTATGGACAGGTGGCCTTTATTTACAGATTCAAACAATATGAATAAAGAACATTTGGGATACAATTCTACTGGCCTTTATAAGCAGGTGACTTTTATATAGAGGTGGCCTTTATTGCAGGTTGGACTGTAATTGTCTACACAGAATTTTTCTCAAAAAGTATTATAATTTTTCTAAGTTTTCGGATGGATTTTAATAATTTCAATTTCAAGTGTTGAGGAACCTGGAGAGGATTTGAAAATACAATCCAACCTACCTTAAAGACCACCTCTATATAAGGGCCACCTGATTATAAAGGCCAGTAGATTTGTATCCTATTGTTCTTTATTCATATTATTTAAACCTGTTTATAAAGACCACTTTACTGGTTCTTTTGGGTGGCCTTTATAGACAGGTTTGACTTTAGTACATTTAGAAAATTTGGGGTGTCCAAATATTTACAGGTGTCAAGATATTTAGGAGCCAATGTCTGATCATAATACAGTTGAACCTGTCTTAAAGGTCACCTCTATAACAGGGCCACCTGTTTTTAAAGACCAGAGAAATTTTATCCCAACTGCTCTTTATATAATTTGAACCTGTATGGAAACAACAATTGTTGGAACACCACAAAAATTCATGAGTTCACAGTGCATTGTTTGAATTAGGTTTTACATTTCATTCAAGAATATTTCACTTATATCTAGATGTCACCAGCTATAGGTGAAGTGGCAGATATTTTTACCTTTACAGTGCGCCCAGGGCAATGTGCAGGGAGAGTTTTGCCTGTCATGACACAGGACCTCAGTTTTTAAGGTCTCTTTCAAAGGACCCAATGACTTTCATTTCTAAATGCCGAGTGTTTGGCGAAAGAACAGTCACTACCTATTTTCAAGTCTTGGTTAGACCTGACCGGGGTTTGAACCCACAACCATCCACATACAAAACAAGCATCCTACAGGCTGATCTACCGCAGTGGCCATGATGCCAATGAAGTTTCAAACTATTTATTCTCCAAATCCCGCTTAATGGTAGTCTTATAGTAAGAAGATTATCTCCGTAAACCCATGTAAAAACTGAAAACTGCATCACTGATTTAAATAGATTATTTGCAGGAGGAATCATTTCTACATGGTGTTTAAGCTGCATAACACTAATCTTTCTTTACTTACATCTGTTAGCTTTATAATGTTATCGTAACAACTGAAACGTCTTCAGTATGCCCTTCACAACATAACTGTAGCGGTCTGGGTAGCTCAGTGGTAGAGCACTCACCTATAGTGCGGGAGGTCCTGGGTTCAAACCCTGGTCAGACCCTGCATTTTTCTCTTTCCTGTTACATTTGGGGGCACGTCCAGTTCTGAAAAATTGTTTTACCAACAGGTTGGTTCCAGGGGAAACCTGGTGGTTTTGAATCAAGGGAATTGAATCGGAAAAAAGGAAGGGAGGAATGTAGCAGTCTGGGTAGCTGTGGTAGAGCACTTACTTATAGTGTGGGAGGTCTTGGGTTCAATCCCGGTCCCACCCTGCATTTTTCTCTTTCTTGTTACATAACAAAACACAAAACACAGCTATTCAGTTGATGACTAGCCCCTCGTATAGACATTAGAGAAATATCTTCATTATATATTTGTCCAAAAGCTTTTTTTTTGTTATTCCTATTTCAAAAAACCTTTAAAATTTGATTGGCTTATAAACCAACCCAACCCCCTTTGCTTTACACAGGATCTATGAATTTTTTTTACAAGGGTATGAATTTTACATAGGATGTATGAAGTTTACATAGGGTTTATGAAATATACACCAGGTGTATAAAATTTACACGAGGTGTATGAAATTTACACCAGGTGTATGAATTTTACACAGGATGTATGAAATTTACACCAGGTGTATAAAATTTACAGGTTCAAATAACACAAGTAAAGAGTAAAAGTAATAAAATGTTACTGGCCTTTAAAAAACAGGTGGCCCTTATAAAGAGGTGGCCTTCAAGGCAGTTTGGACTGTATTTAGTTACTTCTAATGTATGTTGATTTGTAAGCTGCAGTTTCCAAGTGGTTACGGTGTTTGTTTCAAAAGTCCACAGCATCTCACTGCTGTAAATTCAATCCTGGTCAAATGCAAGTGAGAAAAGATTTATCCTTGTAGTGAGCCTTTAGTGGTTGGCTCGGTGCCAAAAATATAGACTGAGTAGTCAAAGATTTATTAAGGACCTATTTAGGGCCGAAATTCAGCCCCATTCCCAATGGTAAAAAAGTTAATTTTTTCCCAAAATCGGCTGAGAAAATATCCAATTAGACAATTGAGATGTTTTTAAATGAAAACGAAAGTTAATTTTGTAAAAGCCAACCCCCCACCCCCAATCAGCAAAATCATGTGAAAGATTTAGACTATTTGAAAACAACATCTGCAAAGCAAGATGAAAATATCACTATATCTACATCAAATGCTTCCCAAGGTCGTGAGTAAACTGACTTCTGACATGATGTCAAAGTTTTCCCAAAATGAGCAAAAAGTTGATACTTTTTCCCAATTATTAGTTTAGGGCCTTTTTCCAAAAGACCCTGATAAATCCCTGGTAGTTGGAGATGTTTATCTGAGGCATAATAGAAGAGTGAACTAGCACTATAAAGGCCACCATTAGTGTGATCTAGTATAAACAGATCAGAAATATTTCCACAAACTCTGGCACCACATGAACTTGTATTGAGATTCATAAGAAAAAAAATTGTCTCATCACGAAAGCAGATGAAAAAATATCTATGTGATGTAGACAACAATCAATAAACCAAGCAATCTGTTTGTATTGTATTATTCTGTATTTTATATAATGCTCGGACAAAAACATTACATCTGCATTTTAAACAAATAATTTCTAGCTCACCTGACAGAAGGTGGTAAAAATTAACAATTTCATTTGGCGTGTCTGTCAGAAATCCAAGATGGCTGCCATTACTTAAGAAATGACATTCTGATCATGGTATTTCAAGGGGTAATGCAAGAATGTGGTGCATGCCAAATTCAAAATGAAGGGCAAACATTTACAATTCTTTCTTTTAATAAATATTTTGTACTCATATTTGTTTCAACTCTTGGCGCTATTTCTTCCATACCTGCCTGTGTGAAATAGTTTTTTAGCCATGCGAGATCGGCGTATCTCACATGACCACGTCACCCCTGTGTGGGATATGATGTAATATTGCGTGAAAATTGATGCACATAAAGGGTCATGGCGCCAATTGTCTTTTCAATGGGAATTGCATCACAATTGCTTCTGCATGTTTCATCGAAAAGAGATACAGTCATATTGTAAATATTATAAATTGCAAAGGTTGAAATTTTAAATATAGAAACTTCATACAATGGTTCATTTAGGTAATGGTATTACTGGTATCCTGAATGAAATTGTGTTTCGATAACTGGATGCATGAGAGCATATGTGACATTGTTGAAAATCATGTGCTTTTAACTGGAACATCCAGGTGAGCGATGCAGGCCCTATTGGGCCTCTTTGTTTTTCATAATCTTTGATACAAGCTGTCCATTCTTGTTTACAACAAATTAAGCTAGTTGAAAATGACCTATATTTTGTATGTCATGTTTTTAAATACATGTTTACAACTTGGATAAAATAGCAATAAATATGGATAAAATGTCTATTGATATTGAATTTTAAATATAATGAAATTTATGATATTAATAATCTTAAATTGAAATGTATATAAGATTTTCATTTTATTTGTATTGGGAGGGGGCATATATATATATATATATATATATATATATATATAACATTGACATTGACCTGTCCACTTGACCTTTGATTTTAATATTTACAATGGATATGAGTATGTTTGTGTAAAGAAAACACAAGTACTAAATGGAAAGAACATTACTATAACACCTGTATTGTGTGTGTAACAACTGCAAGTTACTGGTTCCTCCTACATGAATATTCCTAATGAAAGGTCAAGGGGACAGGTCAATGTAGTTTGACTATACTAGTGTAATATATTGAATTATATAGTCACAACTCACTAGAAAGGATTTGAAGTCATCCCTGTGGATGTCCCAACCACCACATCGAAGCATTTTAGGGGCCCTGTTGCTGATGCTAAATGGAGAATGTTCATGGATAGTTCAGACTTGTTTGACAGTGAGTATACGAGTGTAATGCTCTAATAAATTTATATTGAATTATATAGTCACAACTGGCTAGAAAGGATTTGATGTCATCCCTGTGGATCTCGCAATCACTACATTGAAGCATTTTAGTGGGCGTGTTGCTGATGCTAAATGGAGAATTTTTATAATGGAATTACATGTACTGCTGAAAACTTCGGTCTTCTTGTGCCCACATTCCAGGATTTATCAAATCTGCTATCTTAAGGTTTGGCATAAATAATTTTTAAGTTGCTTGTGTTCACATTCCACAGATTGAAATAAAAAAAAAATTGATACATATTCAAATACAGGTACAGTACAGACCTGCCAAAAGTTAAACACTGAGCTAACGAAAAGGAGATATACAATACAGACCTGTCGAAAGTTTAACACTGAGCTAACGAAAAGGAAATATACAGTACAGACCTGTCTAAAGCTTAACACTGAGCTAACGAAAAGGAGATATACAGTACAGACCTGTCAAAAGTTTAACAATAAGCTAACGAAAAGGAGATATACAGTACAGACCTGTCCAAAGTTTAACAATAAGCTAACGAAAAGGAGATATACAGTACAGACCTGTCAAAAGTTTAACACTGAGCTAACGAAAAGGAGATATACAGTACAGACCTGTCAAAAGTTTAACATAAGCTAACGAAAAGGAGATATACAGTACAGACCTGTCCAAAGTTTAACAATAAGCTAACGAAAAGGATATACAGTACAGACCTGTCTAAAGCTTAACACTGAGCTAACGAAAAGGAGATATACAGTACAGACCTGTCAAAAGTTTAACACTGAGCTAACGAAAAGGAGATATACAATACAGACCTGTCAAAAGCTTAACAATTAGCTAACGGAAAGGAGATATACAGTACAGACCTGTCTGAAGTTTAACACTGAGCTAACGGAAAGGAGATATACAGTACATATCTGTCTGACGTTTAACACTGAGCTAACGAAAAGGAGATATACAGTACAGACCTGTCTGAAGTTTAACACTGAGCTAACGAAAAGGAGATATACAGTACAGACCTGTCTGAAGTTTAACACTGAGCTAATGAAATGGAGTCTAAGCCCTGCTGCCTAGTGGCCAAGGAATGAATAGCCAGTTACTGAAAAGCTGGCGAAAGATAGATAGCAGCTACCTAAAAGTTGGCGAACGATAGATAGAAGCTACCTAAAAGCTGTCAAAAGATAGATAGCAGCTACCTAAAAGCTGGCAAAAGATAGATAGCAGCTACCTAAAAGCTGTCAAAAGATAGATAGCAGCTACCTAAAAGCTGGCAAAAGATAGATAGCAGCTACCTAAAAGCTGGCGAAAGATAGATAGCAGCTACCTAAAAGGTGACGAAAGATAGATAGCTACCTAAAAGCTGGCAAAAGATAGATAGCAGCTACCTAAAAGCTGGCAAAAGATAGATAGCAGCTACCTAAAAGCTGGCAAAAGATAGATAGCAGCTACCTAAAAGGTGACGAAAGATAGATAGCTACCTAAAAGCTGGCAAAAGATAGATAGCAGCTACCTAAAAGCTGGCAAAAGATAGATAGCAGCTACCTAAAAACTGGCAAAAGGTAGATAGCAGCTACCTAAAAGCTGGCGAAAGATAGATAGCAGCTACCTAAAAGCTGGCGAAAGATAGATAGCAGCTACCTAAAAGGTGACGAAAGATAGATAGCTACCTAAAAACTGGCAAAAGATAGATAGCAGCTACCTAAAAACTGGCAAAAGATAGATAGCAGCTACCTAAAAGCTGGCAAAAGATAGCTACCTAAAAGCTGGCAAAAGATAGATAGCAGCTACCTAAAAGCTGGCAAAAGATAGATAGCAGCTACCTAAAAGCTGGCAAAAGATAGCTACCTAAAAGCTGGCAAAAGATAGATAGCAGCTACCTAAAAACTGGCAAAAGATAGATAGCAGCTACCTAAAAACTGGCAAAAGATAGATAGCAGCTACCTAAAAGCTGGCAAAAGATAGATAGCAGCTACCTAAAAGCTGGCAAAAGATAGCTACCTAAAAGCTGGCAAAAGATAGATAGCAGCTACCTAAAAGCTGGCAAAAGATAGATAGCAGCTACCTAAAAGCTGGCAAAAGATAGATGGCAGCTACCTAAAAGCTGGCAAAAGATAGCTACCTTAAAGCTGGCAAAAGATAGATAGCAGCTACCTAAAAGCTGGCAAACGATAGATAGCAGCTACCTAAAAGTTGGCTAAAGATAGATAGCAGCTACCTAAAAGCTGGCAAAAGATAGATAGCAGCTACCTAAAAGCTGGCGAACGATAGATAGCAGCTACCTAAAAGCTGGCAAAAGATAGATAGCAGCTACCTAAAAGCTGGCAAAAGATAGATAGCAGCTACCTAAAAGCTGGCGAACGATAGATAGCAGCTACCTAAAAGCTGGCAAAAGATAGATAGCAGCTACCTAAAAGCTGGCGAAAGATAGATAGCAGCTACCTAAAAGCTGGCGAAAGATAGATAGCAGCTACCTAAAAGCTGGCGAAAGATAGATAGCAGCTACCTAAAAGGTGACGAAAGATAGATAGCTACCTAAAAGCTGGCGAAAGATAGATAGCAGCTACCTAAAAGTTGGCGAAAGATAGATAGCAGCTACCTAAAAGCTGGCGAAAGATAGATAGCAGCTACCTAAAAGCTGGCGAAAGATAGATAGCAGCTACCTAAAAGCTGGCGCTAAGGACAGATCAGGATGAGTTGCCCAGGGTTTTCCCGGATGCAAGTTTTCTGCGTACCTGACACAAGTTTTTTATGGACCCCCATATATTTGTGTGTGCATCTGTGCGTCATATGGGACACAAACATTAAATTCATGTTGGGCTATAAATATTTTTTCAGCCCATATGGGCAGTAATGGTTGAATGCTTTTTACAGTTGACAAAGGCTTGTTTGACTTGGTTTGTCCTACTTTCGTTTTAGTAAAGCGCAGGTATGAAGCGTTTTTGTGACCCTGCATCATTGTTAGTAACCACATGGCATTGCAACGGAAAATTTCTTCCTTCTTTGGCAATCCTGTACTTATTTATCCGGGCGATCATGATAGTAATCCGACATAAAATAACAAGCATTGTATGATATACTTTATTTACAAAAAAGAAAAATGGTAACATATTTCCTGTTATAGTTTACTGAACACACAAAACTCTAGTGTGGTAAAATGACGGATGTAAAAGGGACTCCCGAATCTTGGGCCATGGACCCCTGCAAAATTTCCCTGGGAGTCTTAAGGACTCCCAAAGAAAGGATGCAAGGGTAAACCCTGGTTGCTGATTTGGCACAAATTCGCTAGTTTAGTGGTAAACTTTACGACAGGCCTTGACTGTATAGAATTCATTTTTACATTTCATTTAATCATTTAACACAAAGTATCAATTACACCACATAATGAAAATATCGCTAATCGTGTTAATTGAACGTTTTAGCTTTAAATCTTGACTGAATGGTGACCTAGTAGAAAATATTGGATTTTACTGGTTAAATATTGGAAACTTTTTAGTATGTAATTGGTAAAATCAATAAACATAGTTAGTGTGTAAACATACCTATTAAAAGAAACACTATCAGTACAGACCTGTTGAAAGTTTAACGATATGCCGAAGGATGAATGCCAAATCGGCAGCCCATCTTGACTGCAATGCTTCAACAGCTGCTACGATCCTATCTCGACAGGGCATCTTTTAGGACTCTAGCTGTCCATATTTTGGCCACTTGGTAGTCGATTTTTGAATCCTATTTTTTGGCTCAGTGTTAAACTTTGGACAGGTCTGTACTGTATATTTACCATTACTACGGTAACAAGCATATTTTATAATGGACAGGGCATCTTTTAGGACTTTTGGTTACTCGGCAGTCAATCCTATTTTTTGGTTCGTTGTTAAACTTTGAACAGGTCTGTACTGTATATTTGCCATTACTATGGTAACAAGCATATTTTATAATGGACAGGGCATCTTTTAGGACTCTAGCTGTCCATATTTTGGTTACGGTTACTCGGCAGTCAATTCTATTTTTTGGCTCGGTGTTAAACTTTGGACAGGTCTGTACTGTATATTTGCCATTACTATGGTAACAAGCATATTTTATAATGGACAGGGCATCTTTTAGGACTTTTGGTTACTCGGCAGTCAATCCTATTTTTTGGTTCGTTGTTAAACTTTGGACAGGTCTGTATTGTATATTTGCCATTACTATGGTAACAAGCATATTTTATAATGGACAGGGCATCTTTTAGGACTTTTGGTTACTCGGCAGTCAATCCTATTTTTTGGTTCGTTGTTAAACTTTGGACAGGTCTGTATTGTATATTTGCCATTACTACGATAACAAGCATATTTTATAATGGATAGGTAATCACTTTTTTTATCCATCATTGATCACTTATTTGTTTCTGTATTATTTATTAGTGTATAGAATAATCTAGAAAGGTATCCTGTTTATATATATAGGTAAACAACATTGACCTGTCCGTTTGACCTTTCTTTACGAATATTCATATAGGAGGGTCCGTAGTCAGTGTTAAGATTTGCAGTCAATAGATTTATATACACATTGCCAATGATGAGTGTTCACATCATATAGACAAAATTTACATGTGTGATCCGTATTCTTGAATCAACTCATCCATAATGAATATTCAAATCAAAGGTCAAGCAGACAGGTCAAAGTTGTTTACCTATACACTGCCATTCACATATCATTATATAAATCATCACAAAATTATATTTTTTAAAACATCATCAGGGGTTCAAAATTCACCAGGTCCGAGGTCCGGGACCTATTGATTTTATATTGGGAACCATGAAATTTAAACTGTAAAAGTCTGATGGACCAGCCATTTTTTATCAGGATAATCCTACTTGTTCTATATGATAACATATTATTACACCTTATGTAAAAATCTAGCAATTTCATTGGATAGGAGCTATGTAACAATTTGTAATGGCACATGGAGTCAGACTTTTCAATGATGATATTGGACTTTTCAAAATTTTTATGTGGGACCACCCTAAAATAAAGACGAAAGGTCCTGGATCGTCCATTACAAAACATTAATTTGATCCCCTGAATATTCTGCTAGCTCCAGCATTTTTTCAGCTAAAATAGTGTTTTTATCTTGAAAAATATATGTTACCCACTTTTTTACATTGTTCTCTCCAAAATTTCAAGAAATTGAAAGAAATTGTTTTTCTAAGAAAAACAAACTATTTTTCACATACATTTAGATCAATTTCAAACACTGCAAACACTTCAACATTTTTTTAATCATATGGATGCAATTTTACATGATGATTTGACAATATAAACATAGAACATAGTTATTTTTGGATGGAAGTGTATGTCATTTTGTGACCATTTTTTTTCTCTCCATCTGCTTATGCAAACTTGTGTAATATATCAATGCACTGGTCAGGTTGACTATCCACTGTAATTCTTTTTCATGATTAGCCATATGTACAATTTGTAAATATGCAATACTTCCATTATCTCATAATTATCAAAATTTCATATTTTCTAAAACCTTTTAATGGTTTTCCATATTAATTTTCCATATTATCTATATGAGATACTTCCGTTATTTCATGATAACAGTAATTCCATATTTTCTTAAACCTTAATCATTTATTCACTTTTCGTATTATTTATAAGTATAAGATTCAATGATGGACCACAATTTCATATATGTACGTTTTGTATATGCGATACATTCTTTATTTCAGTTATTCCATATTTTCTAAAACCTTAATCGCTATCCATATTATTTATAAGTATATTTAATGATAGACCACAATTTCATATATGTATGTTTTGTATATGCGATACATTCTTTATTTCATGGTTATCGTAATTCCATATTTTCTTGAACCTTAATTGTTTAATCACTTTTGGTATTATCTATAAGTATATTCAATGATAGATCACAATTTCCTAGATGTACGTTCATGGTTATCGTAATTCCATATTTTCTTGAACCTTAATTGTTCAATCACTTTTGGTATTATCTATAAGTATATTCAATGATAGATCACAATTTCCTAGATGTACGTTCATGGTTATCGTAATTTCATTGTTTTTCGTATTATAAGTGTATTCAATGATAGACCACAATTTCATATATGTACGTTTTGTATTTGTGATGCTTCCATAATTTCCTTAACTTAGTATTTTCTAAAACCAACCCTTAATCAGTTAATTGTTCCACAGTATTGAATAGTAGATCTTAAACATTTAGTAACATTTAATAATGGTAGGTTAATAATTGACTAAGATTCCCTCTTTGTACAGTTAGGATGTATACATGCTACTTCCAATTATTTCAGGGTTAATCCCATTTTTCCAATAATTTTATCATTTTTTTATTTGATTTTTGCCACACATAATTAACCAGTGTGTTTATTAATAGGTTCTATTAATTATATAGCATTTAATAATTGACTACAATTCCTTTCATTTACATTTTGTATGTATACATAGTACTTCCAATTATTTCATGGTTAATCCCATTTTCCTGATTTATTTATTTATTTATTCATTTATTTATTTATTTATTTATTTATTTATTTATTTATTTATTTATTTATTTATATTTGATTTTTGCCCACATAATTAACTAGTGTGTTTATTAATAGGTTCTCATCGGGGGTGAGCATTTTCCAATATTTCCTGTCATTTCATTCATAGCTAATCCCGTTTTTCCTTGCGTGTTTATCGTTTATTTCATATTTGATTTGTTTCCATAGCAATTGTCATCTTAAATTAACCTTTCTCGGTTTCAGGTAGATGTAGTTATTTTTGTAATTGATGTCCGTTGCTTACTTTCTAACCCTGTTAATTACCCACTTTATTTATAATACCTTATTAAGATTGATGGACTTGATTTGACATTCGGCTACAAATTTTTCCTGTTTCATTTCAGCATAACCGTTATCCATTATTGGTGTTGACGATTCCTAAAGTAAATTGGTATCTTTAACAGTGATGTGATCGGAATACAAAGCTAGTAAATTCGTGCAATATTGACATACACTATCACCTGATATACTTTGTATGATACTGGTATTAGTTTAGGGTTTGGAGTATCATCAGTGAGCACTACTACACATCGAGATGACTCTTATATGTCATCGTTAAGTGTTAGTACTCATGTAACAACATCTTTTATATGGTCGATGTCATTTTCTGAGAGATAATTCCATCCTGGGTTTTTGGCATTTAATCAGACATTGAAGGTAAGATTTATTTATATTTTTTTCATCACATTTTACCTGTTTTAAATTTGTTTGGTTGCATTTGTGATTTTATTTATTTACTTTTTTAAATTATTTATCTTACTATTTTCTTTATTTTTTCTTTCTTCTCTTATTTATTTATTTTTTTTTCTTTCTTCTCTTATTTATTTTTTCTTTCTTCTCTTATTTATTTATTTATTTATTTATTTTATTTATTTTATTTATTTATTTTGCATTTTCTTTTTCTTTCTTTTATCTTTCTTTCTTTCTTTCTTTCTTTCTATTTATTTATTTTGCATTTTCTTTTTTCTTTCTTTTATCTTTCTTTCTTTCTTCTTTCTTTCTTTATTTATTTATTTTCTTTATTTATTTTTGGTTATATACTGGTATATCTATTTACTATAGTTGTACATTAAGTTTTTTATCGGACAAGCATGTTGTGGATCACATGAAGTCGAACTTTGATTCATTGCCACAATTTGTGTGTTCACAAAATTTCGGCATAATAAAGGGGTTTGGATGCTTATAAAAAAAACCGTAGAAAAATGAATTTTTGGACTTTAAGATATTGTGACAATATTCCATGTAGCAAAGTTATCAAAGGGCATTATAACATGATTTAACTGTACATATAGTACTTAAAAGATTGATTCAATTTGTGTGTTCACAAAATTTCGGCATAATAAAGGGATTTGGATGCTTATTAAAAAAATGTAGATAAAATGAATTTTTGGACATATATATAGTGTAGCAATAAACTATGTAGCAATGTTATCAAGGGGCATTATAACATGATTTAACTGTACATATAGTAAAAGATCGATTCATTGCCACAATTTGTGTATTCACAAAATTTCGATATAATAAAGGGGTTTGGATGTCTATTAAGAAAAAAAAAAAAACGTAAAAAAAAATGAATTTTTGGACTTCAAAATATTGTGACAATAAGCTATTTAGCAAACTTAACAAGGGGCATTATAACATGGTTTAACTGTACATATAGTAAAAGAACAATTTATTGCCAAAATTTGTGTGCTTAGTCAAAATAAATAAAAGGGGTTGATTGATAAAGGATTTTTGGACTTCACAATAGTGTAGCAATAAGCTATGTGGCAAAGTTATCAAGAACATTATACAAAGGTCTTACTGTACTTTGGAAATAAAAATATTGTCATGTTTTTTATTTAATTTACAAAACAAAACAAAAAATGTTTTATAGAGGACTTTGAAAATTTAAATTGCTATATGAACCACTTTGAAGTATGAACCACTTTAAAATGTAAGTTGTTGGGCAAACCACTTTAAAATATAAGTTGTTGAATGAACCACTTTGAAATATGAACCACTTTAAAATATAAGTTGTTAGATGAACCACTTTGAAATATGGACCATATTGAAAACAAGATGTTCAGAGAACATTATTTCCCGCAATGTTAAACAGTCAATATGCTATAAGGCTGTCAAGCAATCCCATACCCCTAACCACCACAAATTAACTGACCAAGTTTAAGCTCAATCGGATGTACGGTCTTCTTTCAAATGCAGGGAAACCACATTATTTATGAACACAAACACAAACGTGCATACACACACACGTACAGTGGTATTACTATATCCCCCTCACCCCTTCCCAATCAGATGTACGGTCTTCTTTCAAATGCATGAAAACCGAATTATTTACGAACACAAGCACACACATACATGTACAGTGGTATTACTATATCCCCCTCACCCCTGAGGGCGGGAGTGGGGGTGGGGTGGGGGTGGGTATGAGATAAATTACATAGACAACTTTGAAAATTAAAAGTTGTGCAAAGCTGAGAGTGGACTGATGTGGAGAAATGATGTTTATGTCCCACCCAAGATCCTTTCACTTAAAACATTGAGACATTTCTCTCTCAGATGGTGGAGGAAACCAGAGTACCTCGAGAAAAACACTGATCATTGGCAAGTAGACCTGATAATATCTCTCGCACTAGGATGTGCTAAAAATGTGAGTCAGACCTCAGTGATTTTGTTACATTTTTAAAAACTACCTTCTACCTTTTAAATTGGAAAAATTTAAAATTCTGAAATATAGCAAACAGTTTTGTGACATGCTTGCAACAGCTTAGGATCCTCATTGCAGGGATGTTATATTATTACAACATCTAACATTTTGTGGAAAAAGACAATTTGATTTAATTTACTAGAATATCACTGTTGTTTGGGGATTTAAATGTTGAAATTGGGAAATTTTAGTCATTTTTCACCAGGGGAAACTAGCTTTATTCGGTAGTAATTTTAGGCAAACAAAATCACTGAACTTACAGAGAAGTGCAATATATATTGAATCGAACACTTTGTAAAATTCTTTTTTTCATACACCGGTAAAACCACATAATTTAAAAAAAATTGTCAAAAATTTATTTCTGGTCAATTTCCATGAATTGTTTACTATTAAATGTAAAATTTGTTGAAGGTTTTCTTCAAAATAATTAGAAAAGAAAATTTTGTTGTTTTAAATAGATAAACATTTCAAATTTAACAGAAACTTTCTAAAATTGAAATCTACTGTATAACCATGCTTCAAATTGCTGTTAAAAATTCTTAATGCTGTTCAGCTTATGTTTTCTTGACTGTCATAAGACAGTCAGTATTTTGAAAATTATTGGAAGAAACTACAACTACATAAACATTTAACGGTGAAAAAAAATCATAGAAATTGACCAAGAAATAAATTTTTAAGAATTAAAAAAAAAAATATGGTTTTATATGAAATAAAGAAGTGTCCGAATATATATTGCACCATTCTGTATGTGTTGAGGGCACTGTTGAACTGTGCTGTAAATGAGTCCTTTATTAAGTTTACATGACAGTTTCCGGTTATAGTTTGATAGCTTTGTTAATTTCTTATGATTAAGTTCGTTTTGGGTAGAAATGACTTAAGCTGAATATTTTCTATTAACATATTGAGGTAGAAGTGTTGTGTAAATGATTTTAAAAAAAGCAGTTCTGACTTTGGAAGACAAATAACTTAGTGTACAGTAAATCCTCATTACATAACCATCCTTTGTTCAGTCAAATTTTGGTTTTATAAAGGGAGTTGAGTTGAGTATTGGTGTTTGGCCTCCCAGTCAAGGATATTTCACTTATATCAGACATCACCAGCTATAAGTGAAAGTGCAGAAATTTTGCCAGCATGTTTTTCTGATGGCATTATACAACAGGGTTCTTTATTGTGTCATGTCCACCGTGACATGGGACCTCGTTTATTTTTCAAGTTCCCATCCAAAAGAAACATTACTTTCATTTCATAATGCGGAGTGCTTGATGAAAGAAAAGTCACTATCCATTTTTAAGTCCTGAGCCAGGCCTGGTTCAAACCCACGACCACCCACTTACGGAGCGAGTACTCACCAACTAAGCTACTGTAATGGTACTTTATAAAGGGATTTTGCAATAAATTACATATTATACCACTTTTAATTTTACAGCACTAGACGGCCATTTAGGAATACAATTCCTTATCAGTAGTGCTTGGACCAAAATTATGAAAACAAAATTATTTTGAAGATGTTGAAAAGCTACCCAAAGGACCAAAATTATGAAACCAAATTAAGCTAAGGAAATACTTTGCATGAGGGAGTATATCTTAGTTTTTGAGAAATTTTGAGAAAGTGATAAAGGCTTATAAAAGCTTTGCTGTAGCTATGGCAGCTAAAAAAATTATTGTCCAATCAAATTACTGGGATTCATCAAAATGAGATCGTGAAAATTAAAAATGTTATGTTAGCTGAAAAATATAGAAATACAACCAAAAAAAAAAAAAAAAAAAAAAACAAAAAAGATTAAATCCTTGAAATTAAATACAAATTATCAAAATTGAAAATATATAGGGCAGAACCAAAATATCTCTTGTTAATATTATTAAGATGGATTTGACACCAGTCTTCTCTTGTTATTTCTTGGATCAGAACTTCATGAAATATATATTTTTTTTCCTCATAAAATTTCAAATAGAAACTTTTCAGTCTGGAAGTTTAAGCTGCCAGCTATGTTGTCTTATTTAATGTTACAATACAATCTATGAATAAAATTTGTAATTGTAATCTCAGCTGATAGAAATTTTTAAAGATTTGAATTTTAAGAATTTAAATTTTAAGGATTAAAAATTTTAAGAATTTAAATTTTAAGGATTAAAAATTTTAAGAATTTAAATTTTATGGATTAAAAATTTTTTGAATTTCAAGAATTGAAAATTGTTAATCTGATGATATTATATAGTGATATATGTGATGTTGAAATTTAAATCTTTAAAAACAAAACTTGAAATTATAAATCAAATCTTGGATTTTGAAAGGTTCAATAGAATATTAAATTAAAAATGGTAAGGAGAAAATTTTGATAAAATATTCAGGGGCTAAAAATTGTGTTTTGTAATGGAAGGTCCAGGACTTTTTGCATTTATTTTTGACAGGTCCCACACAAAATTTTGAAAGTCCAATATCAACATTGAAATAAGATTAATGTGCAATTATGTTATCAGATAGAAATAGTAGTATTATTCTGAAAAAATTGCTCCATTAGAGAGTTGAGTTGAGTTGAGTAATGGTGTTTAACGTCCCAGTCAAGAATATTTCACTTATATGGAGATGTCGCCAGCTATAGGCGAAGGTGAAGACATTTTTCCTGTGAGTTGCGCTGATGGCATTATACAGCAGGGTTCTTTTTCTTGCCAAGCCCACCGTGACACGGGACCTCATTTATTTTAAGTCCCATCCGAAAGAACCGTGACTTTCATTTCGTAATGCCAAGTGCTTGGCGAAAGAACAGTCCCTAATCACTTTCAAGTCTTGGGTCAGACCTGGCCGGGGATCGAACCCACAGCCTCCCAATTAGGGCGCGAGCACTCTACCAACTGAGCTACCGCAGTGGTTGCAGGTCTGTTAGACTTTTACAGTTTAAATATCAAGGGTCCGAATGTAAAATCAGTAGGTCCAGGACCTTAGACTTAGGGAATTTTGAACCCTGATTATTTGAAATATAAAATGTAAACTAAGAACCATTACAGGGTTGGTTTCTGTCAAATGGAGCTGGAGTTTCACGCCCCGGTCAAGATGGTTTCACTAACATAGAGTTGATCAGTTCTGGGGTGGTGGAGAAAACTGAGCTGGAGTACTCGGAGGAAAAACACTATAACTGCATTCAAATTGATCTTGTTATAGAATTGTGTCCACTAGTACAATGTACAGTCCAACCTGCCTTAAAGGCCACCTCTATATAAAAGCTTCCTGCTTATAAAGGCCAGTAGAATTGTATCCTAATTGTTCTTTACTCATTGTTTGAACATGTCCATAAAGGCCACTTTTACTGGTTCCCTTGGGTGGCCTCTATAGACAGGTTTGACTGTAGTAGCAAAAGTACTATTTTATGAAATCATATGTTACAAGTATAGCAATAGTACTATATCTGTCATAATAATAATAACGAGGGCTTGGAGGTAAACGGTGCTATAATAAATGTTATAAAGAAGGTATATAGCCCCTTGTACCTCTAAACCCTTTATTTGTACTTTTTCATTAATGTGTGGGGGGCAATCTTAATGCCTTTTAGGGGATTTTATATTAACATTTACAAATGTCAAAACATTCATGCCGGAGGAGAGAAGAGGATTTTGCGGCATTGAATTGGTATTTTTTATGTCATTGTTGCTACTTGTATACCATAGTTATGTGTCATTCTTTGCAGGTGTTAATTTTGTCGAGCAGTTCATACATGCTGATAACTTGTTTGCAGCAAGTTATCTCACTTTTAAGGTCAACCTATACACCATATTCTCAAAAAAAAAATAAAAATTGTGGAGTGGATGTGCTTTACCAGTATTTATTGTTAAATTCAGTTATTAGAAAATTCACCTCAGTTAACCTGTGGGTTATATAAATGCAATTTCCCGCATTTTATCAAATAGCGGGAAAATAGTATATGTTAAGGCACGAGTTATATATATATATATATATATATATATATATATATATATATATATATATATATATATATACACACACACATATAAGGCGTGATTATGTCATAAACCAATAGGTGTACATGTTTTTTACACATGGTTGGTTGTCGGGTACATGTCTATCACGTTCTAGCTGTCCGTTCACGGGGATAGACTTAACTTAGGTTTTTAGCTCACCTGAGCCAAAGGCTCAGATGAGCTATTGCAATCTATCACCGTCCGTCGTCCGTCGTCCGTCGTCCGTCGTGCGTCGTCCGTCGTCCGTCGTGTATAAACTTTACATTTTAATCTTCTCCTCCAAAACTACTGGGCCATATTTGATGAAACTTAATGACTATCATGCCTAGGTAACAGCCTTTCAAAATTGTGTTCGGGGTTTGGCCACGCCCAACAAGATGGCCGCTGTTACTAAAAATAGCAAAAAGACAAAAAAATCTTCTTCTCTGAAACCAAAAGGTGCAGGCAAATTTTAATTGGATATTGGATTCAGCATACCTGGGAACATCAAAATTGTGTTTTTCATGAAAATTAGACGAAAAATCGGTTACGCGTTTTTTGCGTAAAGTTACGTAATTTTTAAAATGAGACATTTATTGTTATAACTTCATAATGGCTAAAGATAATTGTATGGAGTTTTCACTGTTGATCTTGTCTTGCAATTTTCTTCCAATTGATGTCAAGGTCGAAGGTCAAGGTCATGTCCCAGTTTTTGACCTTTGATAAAAAATGCTATTTTTTTAACATTTCTTGTGATAATGGCGTAGGATTTTCAGTTATTCGTAGGTATTGACATGACGATCATTTTGATACATAGATCAGGGTCATGGGTTCAAAGGTCAAGGTCACAGATGTCCAAGAATACCAAAATAGTTAATTATCTGCAAAACTATGAATTTTTTGTATAGGCATGTATATCAGAATATTGTAGGTAATGGCACAATGGTCATTTTGATATATGAATAAAGGTCATGGGTTCAAAGGTCAAGGTCACAGATGTAAACAAGTACTGAAATGGTTAATTATCTCAAAAACTATAAACTTTTTGTATAGGCATGTATATTAGAATATTGTAGGTATTGGCCTAACGATCATTTTGATATATGGATGAAGGTCATAGGTTCAAAGGTCAAGGTCATAGACACAAACAAATATTTAAATGGTAAATTATCTCAAAAACTATAAACTTTTTGTATAGGCATGTATATAGGAATATTGTAGGTATTGGCCTAACGATCATTTTGATATATGAATGAAGGTCATAGGTTCAAAGGGTAAGGTCATAGAATTAAACAAATACTTAAATGGTTAATTATCTCAAAAACTATAAATTTTTTGTATAGGCATGTACATTGGAATATTGTAGATATTGGCCTAACGATTATTTTGATATATGAATGAAGGTCATAGGTTCAAAGGTCAAGGTCATAGCTGCGAATGAATATTTAAATGGTTAATTATCTCAAAAACTAATAACTTTTTGTATAGGCTTGTATATTAGAATTTTAGGTATTGGCCTAACGATCATTTTGATATATAAATGAAGGTCATAGGTTCAAAGGTCAAGGTCATAGACACAAACAAATATTTAAATGGTTAATTATCTCAAAAACTATAAACTTTTTGTATAGGCATGTATATTGGAATATTGTAGGTATTGGCCTAACGATCATTTTGATATATGAATGAAGGTCATAGGTTCAAAGGTCAAGGTCATAGAATTAAACGAATACTTAAATGGTTAATTATCTCAAAAACTATAACTTCTTTGTATAGGCATGTATATTGGAATATTGTAGATATTGGCCTAACGATTATTTTTATATATGAATGAAGGTCATAGGTTCAAAGGTCAAGGTCATAGCTGCGAATGAATATTTAAATGGTTAATTATCTCAAAAACTATTAACTTTTTGTATAGGCATGTATATTAGAATATCGTAGGCATTTGCACAATGATCATTTTGATATATGAATGAAGTTCATAGGTTCAAAGGTCAAGGTCATAGATGCAAACTAATACTTAAATGGTTAATTATCTCAGAAACTATAAATTTTTTGTATAGGCATGTATATTAGAATATTGTAGGTATTGGCCTAATGATCATTTTGATATATGAATGAAGGTCATAGGTTCAATAGGTCAAGGTCATAGATGCAAATGAATACTTAAACGGTTAATTATCTCAAAAACTATAACTTTTTTGTATAGGCATGTATATTGGAATATTGTAGATATTTGCCTAACTATCATTTTGATATATGAATGAAGGTCATAGGTTCAAAGGTCAAGGTCATAGACGCGAACGAATACTTAAATGGTTAATTATCTTAGAAACTATAAACTCTTTGTATAGGCATGTATATTGGAAAATTGTAGGTATTGGCATAATGCACATTTTAATATACAGATGTTTTAGCTGTTTATAAATAATATATTGTAGCTAGACTTTAAATATGTTATATATAGCATACTTATATAATAATTATTATAATTAATTTGCTATTCTCTTTTATTAATGTCATTGACCATTGAACCTCTGCATAAGATATGTACTCTTCCTCAGGTGAGCGTTAAGGCCCATGGGCCTCTTGTTTAAGTAGGTTTTTTATCAATTCTACATTATAGATCTATTCTGCCCCGGTTTTCCAGAGTATTTTTCTGCTTAAATTTGTAGTTTATCTCTGGTTGTTTGTGTTTACTTAATTTATGCATTAGTGTTTGCATTTTGCATGTGTTTTTGTACCTTTTACACACTTACCAAATTGTCATAATAAAACATAGATTATATATTACTATTGCTATTTCATAAATTCTTGGTCTTTCCTCAACCGTGGGCTGTGGGCAAATGCATATTTATTTGTTGTTTTAAATACACCCCCCCTTCTCCCCGCCACTGATAATAGTGCTTTAAGGGTCTTTCACTTATATTAAGGTGCTCAATTTTTGAATGACGAGGAAACTGGAGCACGTGGAGAAAAACCGTCAACCTTCTGCAAGCAAACTTATTCTTCCCTTTGGGAAAGAAAACCTTCATAAAATGAATGGGCAGTGCTAAATAGTGACCATTCTATTTTATAAGCCATCTGGCTATTCTCGGGTTAAATTCAAATATTTTCTTCATTAGGCTGTAGACATTCTGGATAACATGGGTTTTTGTAGGGTGGGCTTGTCATAGTAAATCGATTTTGACCTCTGTTAAATCACCTGTAAAAACTGATGTCTAAAGTCTAATGAAACAAATATTTGATTTAACCCTCTAAGCCGGTTGGCTTCCTCATTGAATCCCCTTCGTCTATGAAATAAATGCTTCGTTGGTGGAAGGGGGGCATTTTTTTGATATGACAAATTTTATTCTCATAGATAAGTGTTTATACATTGATTGTGGTATAAATATCAACATTCACTTGATGAAACCAGCGACATTTAATACAGAGAACTGACACTTCATTTTAATTAATTAAAATCGTTATTAACTTGTCGGACTACGTACTTCGAGAGTATTGCAATCAACGCAGCCATTGTAACAATATTTTATATGGGATCTCTATAGCTTAGATGTGTTTTGTGATCAATGATGCATGACAATTAACTTGTTATCTGTAGGCAGCGTCATCCTATTATACATACCCAGACTATTTTATGATAAATATGTATCCATGGAAACGGAAGTAATTGAATTATTTTATTTCCTCTATAATCAGGATATTAATTTGACTATCTGTAGAATTATATTATTGTAAAGGCAAAAATGAAGTTGGGAATCGAATTAATGATCTATTTAGGTCAGTGCAAGGTTATGTATTGTGAAAAGGTCATTTATACATGTCAAGGTCATTGATCTTACAGTTAACAAAGTTATAATAATATGGTAAATTACTCAATAAATTAAGCATCTTACTAGTTTGAGCAACATAAAAAATTGAACATTTTAATAGTTTGAACATTTCAATAATTGGAGCATTTTAATAGTTTTAGCATCTCAATAATTTGAACATTTTAATAATTTGAGCATCTTTAATAATTTGAGCATCTCAATAATTTGAACATCTCAAAAATTTGACAATCTCAAGAATTTGAGCATCTTAAAATTTGAACATCTTTAATTCATTTGAATGTCTTACTGATTTGAGCATCTAAAAACTGTAATCTGAGCATCTTATAATTTAAGAATCTTATACAGGGAACATCTTGATAATCTGAGCATCTTAAAATTTAAATATGTTACATTTTGAGCATCTTAATAATTGGAGCATAATTTAAATGTCTCAATAAGTTGATTATTTAAAAATTTGAGCATCTTATTAATTTGAATGTCTTTGAAATAGGAGTATTTTAATAATTTGAGCATCTTATTAATTTGAATGTCTTTGAAATAGAAGTATTTTATTAATTTGAGCATCTTATTAATTTGAATGTCTTTGAAATAGAAGTATTTTAATAATTTTAGCATCTTATTATTTTGAATGTCTTTGAAATAGGAGTATTTTAATAATTTTAGCATTTTAATAATCAGCATCTTAGTATCTTAATGATTTTAGCATGTTAATCATTAGAGCATTTTATTAATTTGAACATTTTAATAATCTGAACATTTTAATAATCTGAGCATTTTAATAATCTAAATTTGATCTAGCCGAAAGCAACATTCAATCAACTTAAGTTTGGTCCTGAAAATTGGCCCAAATCTCATGTAGTAAAAATAAATGAACAATTTAGTCACAGAGAACCCACAATTTCCCATTGAAGTAAAAATGAATAAACAATTTAGGCCAAAATAAAAAACATGTTTGTTTCCCCTCGCCCCGACCGGGTCAAAAAAAGGCCCCGAGTCAAAAAATTATTTGCCCCCAAAAAATCGGATTTTTTTATTCCCGAAAATGTTCTAGTCAGACACTTTAAATGTATTATTATAAATACATACCGTAATCCTTCTATGTATTCGGACGAATTTTAATAATTTCATTTTCAAGTGTCCGGGAATTTAGAGGAAATATGAAAATTATACACTTGGAAAAATGGGGGTGTCCGAATATTTAGAGTTGTCCAATGTTTAGGAGCCGATAATATGTCTCGCTGCCCTCCCGGTAATGCAAGACACTAATCAACGACGATACGCACATGAATATCATCTATAGTATCAAATAAAGTTCATGTAGAAATTACCTTCTGTGTTGTTTATTTCACAAAAAAAGTCGTTTTTGAAGTGTTTGTTGACCAATAATCATGATCCAATGTGTAATACACATCGAAGGACGCCATTATTTGTAAGCAAATCGCGTGATTTTTGTCAGTAGTTCCCACCGTTTGAGGTTCACCGTTACCCCACTTCGTCTTCTGTCACTGTCTACGGTCAAAATTTTTATAATAAATATTTTTCAGTCAAGAAATTCCACATTTTGTACGATTAAGAACCAGGACATGTATGAATGGGGTTCGCCGTGATCAATATAGCTTTTGTTTAAAAATCGATGTTATCACTCACAGAACACAATAGTTTACAAATACATTGTTTTAACTCACATTTCAAACAATTTTAATCTTACGAAAAACAATAAATACATCGTAATGTCCATCTTCCCGTTTTTAGACAAATGAAAGTATCAGAGGATCGGGAATTCCCATAGTTGACATGCATTGAATCAGAAGGGATTCCACAAGTTTCTCATCCAATGAAATTCATTGATAACGTCACTTCCTGAAAAAATGTCTTTGATGTTGGATTTGTGTGCCGACAGAACTTCTGGTCTCGTACGATGTTTCTTACTTACCCACGATTTTTAATTTCAATCAACTTTCACTTTCAAAGAATATTAAAACACTTAATACAGGTGTGGCTATATTCAGCTTACATTAAAAACGTAAATACATCGTAAAATACTTGTCCTCAAAGTTACAATCACGACTCCATCACGCAAATACACAACGCAACAAACATAAAAATAACAAATTCTAATGTAAATTAACAACAAAACACCAACATTTCTTCTTGTTTTATTCAATATTAATTATAAGCAATATGTATTGCTTGTTCCGGGTGAATTCCAGCAAAATCGCGTCCGGATTTAGAGGCAAAAAATGCCGTCCGAAATTGGAGGAAATTTGAAAATTATTGAAATTTGAAAATTGGGGTGTCCGAAAACATAGAGGGGCCGAATACATAGAAAGAATATATATAATACTGCAAAGTTTGATTTTCTTAATGTTATTTCCAGTTTTATATTTTCGAGATTTTTGTGCCAGGGTAAATATCCTGGCATTGAATACAGTATACATGCATAAAAAGCAACAAACTATGGCAATTTGGAATCTACACCTTGTCATACATGTATTAATATGTTATTAATGAAAGCTTTAATAACTGTCAAATCAGAAAGTAGTAAATATACACTTTAATGCTACATTAGTTTTATGCACTAAATGTGCATATTTTGAATAGTGCTTTAAATCAAAAGGATTGATAATCTAAATAAATACACTCAAATTGACTTTTATTGAGCACAAACAACTGATAAGTGGCCTCTAGTGGACAAGTCAAACCATCCATGACATCCAGTTGGGGAAAAAAAAAGTACCTGCCTGCCTGGTCTGTTGACAAAGAGTAGACCCGGGGGAGGGGAAACAGACATTCTTTTAAATGTGGCCTTAGACCCAGAGTATCCACTATTTCCCATGTAGTAATAAAACCAACTGTGGTAGCTAAGTTGGTAGAGTGCTCACTCCGTAAGTGGGATGTCATGGATTCAAACCCTGACCGGGTCTGACCTAAAACTTGAAAGTGGGAAGTGACTGTTCTTTTACTAAGCACTCGGCATTACCAAATGAAAGCCACTGTTCTTTTGGATGGGAATTTAAAATAAACAAGATCCTGTGTCAGGGTAGGCTTGTCACGATAAAAAACCCTACTGTGTAATGCCATCAGAGCAACGCACAGGCAAAATTTCTGCACCTTCGCCTATAGCTGGCAATGTCTTGATATAAGTGAAATATTCTTGACTTGGATGTTAAACACCATTACTTAATTCAACTCCATGTAGTAAATATGAATATTGTAAACATATTTCGCATGTATTTATTTTCCCAGTACAAGAAATTTAGACATTTGGTGCTTTTGAAATATGCACTGTAACACAATAAGTATAATATAATTTTTCACTCTGTATTAATTTTCACAGATAACGAATGGCCGCGAAAGAAGCGAAAAACTAGTACATCGTGAAAATAAATATATTTACAGTAATCTGTTTAATCCCAGCTTGGATTAGTATGAATGATTTAAAATTGAAATAATAATGTACATTAGATTTAAATAATTACATAAAATAGCTTGCGTCTGTTATCGTGACGATTTTATCCAACAAATTATTGATTGATTTGACAAGTGTTTTTATATTTTTACACAAGAGCTATGACACAACACTATAACTAAAATACATCAACTTATGACAGACCAGTACACAGGGGACTTAAAATCACATCGTCAATTTCATTGATTGCTCATCATGCGAACTTCCTGCTATTGTAAACACAAATGACCTGGTTTATAAACAACATCCTAATACCGATTATTTTGCTTATTTTTGATTATTTTAACACACAAACCGTGGGTAGTTTTTTTCAGAGTTAAATTTTCGTGATGTCGTAATTTATAGCTTTCCTAAAAATCCATTGTAATAGTGTTTATTGTCATTTAGAAGGATGTTGTTAGTGGTTTGTTTGATGTTAATTTAGTGTGCTTTGGCTTCACTAATTGAATTAAGTGTTATTAATTTGTTTGCATAATTATTATGCTTATCACTAATATAGGCAAACAACATTGACCCGTCCACTTGACCCAAACAACATTGACCTGTCCACTTGACCCAAACAATATTGACCTTTCCACTTGACCCAAACAACATTGACCTGTCCACTTGACCCAAACAACATTGACCTGTCCACTTGACCTAAACAACATTGACCTGTCCACTTGACCCAAACAACATTGACCTGTCCACTTGACCCAAACAATATTGACCTTTCCACTTGACCCAAACAACTTTGACCTTTCCACTTGACCCAAACAACATTGACCTGTCCACTTGACCCAAACAACATTGACCTGTCCACTTGACCCAAACAACATTGACCTGTCCACTTGACCCAAACAACATTGACCTGTCCACTTAACCTAAACAACATTGACCTTTCCACTTGACCCAAACAATATTGACCTGTCCATTTGACCCAAACAACATTGACCTGTCCACTTGACCTATAATTCAAATAATTATGATGGACCAGGCTCCAGTTTCACGTTCATTCCTTAACTAAGATTTTCTTTTAACTTAAATTTGGCAAGTTTTGGCATTCTCTGTTGAAATTAAGTATGTTAATTTTTGACGAAACTTAATGCAGATGTTATAACCTTGAACTAATTTTCAAAAAAGCACCATAAATTCCTGAATATCTTAATAATTTGCAAATTTATTAAGAAATTTGTCAGATTTAAGATTTAAGTAAATATTAGTCAAGAAATGATATTATATTTAGGTACTGTGACACATATTAAATTTTGGGTTGTACAAATTTTCGCTTATTTCGTGATTGTGTGTTTTGTGCGAAAAAAATTAATACACAGATAGAAAAATGACATCATGTGTAATGTATTATAGTGCGTATTTTAAAAAACGCTCAAATTTAACTGCACTGATATGTCTAAATTTCCTATACCTCGAAAATAAATACACGCGAAATTAAATACTCTCTATTGTTCTTGTCATTTTTGGAGGTGAATTGAAAAAATTGTGAATTTTTCTGATATATAAAGATAATGTATTAAGATGGAAAAAAAAACAACAAAAAAACTAGCTTAACCTAGCCCATCTGCTAAGAGGGATAGGCAAAAACTTACACACTTTATTTTTGGCCATAAGGAATAGTAATCATATCTTTATACTACTACTAGTAGCTATATTTTCTATTTTTGATATTATTCCATTTTAGTTGCTATTTTTAAATTGCCATTTCCAGCCAAATGTGTGATTTACTGCTGTCAATTAAGGTTTAGAACAGGTGTGTTTTTTTTCCATTTTTAACTTGCATGACCTTTATTTGGTATAAAAAGGTGTATGGCATACCTTCAGCATAGCAATCAACAGGTGACGTAAGTAGAGTGGTTTACATCACTTTCAAAATTAAGTTCTTGTGAGACTGTGGGGTAAACCAGAGTACCTGTGTTTTCCTTAAAAGCTGGCATGCGTAAATTTGACTGCCTAAAACTCCAAATTAGCTCCATCCTTGATCCCTGACCTGTCGGATTTGTCAATCTACCTCCTGCTACAAATTTCAGGAAAATCACTGACCTATGGAAAACCACACTGGCTTTCAGCAAGCAAACACTCTCCCATCAGGACCAGACCTTGTTTCACAATCATACCTTAGTTAAGATTTTACTGAACTTAAATTTGACAAAATTTCAAATCTTAATAATTGTTTTAATTAAATTTAATTGAAGGTTTTATTTTGAAGACCACTTTCAGCTTAAATTATTTGCATTTAGATTCGTCAAAAATATGTAATAGTAGTTTTTAAAGTTTTGAATGATTTTTAGATAAGGAAAATTTTGGTAAAGGAGTGATTGTGAAACTGGAGCCTGCTCAAGTGTGATTCCAATCTAGCAATTGTGAGGTGCTGTGATTGAGGAGATGAGGCTTAAGACCTTCTGTTCACCAAGACCTCATCATAACTAGACATGGGCAGCAATGGCCAATTGGTACTGTCACTGGATTTTGAAGTCAATGGTTGTGGATTCAAACCTCACGCACGACGTGGAAATGTTCCCGAGATGATTTTCATATTCTGTAAAAGGGCCCATTACTCAGTATTTTGGATGAGATTGAAAACAGAGGTCCTGTGTCTGTGTCTCAGTGCATGCTAAACACACCTCTGTAGAGTTTGAAAAAGAGTAGGCCATCTGTGGCCGCTACAGAGGATGCTTAGGAAGCGGTAGCCTAATGGATAAGATGCAAGTCTTCAAATCCAGGGTCTCTCATCGCTGTAAGTTCGAGTCCCGCTCAGACCAGATGTGGGAAAGTGAATTTTCCTTGCCATTGGCCTTTACTGATTCACCTGGAATCAGTATAATGGACTGGGGGAGTGGTACGCTTGTCTGCGAATGATGGGAAATTTTTTTCCGTCAAAAGTGTTTATGATATCTGTTGAAAAGTTAAGATAGGAGAGACTGAGAAATCAAGAGTTGTCTGGACATACACATACAGGTAAATGATGACCCTTAGGTAAATGATGACCATTTACCTACTCGGTTAATTTTAACATTCAAGTGTAACAGTTCATGCAATTTACTGTCAAACCTGTCGCTCTTTATTCATGTTGTTTGCAGACAAAGATCTCCATGACAACAACATGGAAATCATGATTCTGTTTTATATAAGTGCAGACTTGTAATGCTGAGTGCTAGGCGAAATAACAGTCACTACCCACTTTCAAGTCTTGAGCCAGACCATGTCTGGGCTTGAACCCATGACCTCCCACTTAGAAAGGGAACACTACCAGTGGTATACATTGCCAAGTGGGAAAGCAAGTCTATTGATTGCTTGATAGTCGGCCATCTGTCTGTTCATTTGTTTGTCCGTCCGTCTGACTTTGTTTGTCTGGAATTCTTTTTGGTTCATGGATTGTGTAATCTGTAATGCTTATGACTTTTTGACAAATAAAACACAAATAGTTGGTGATATAAAATATTTGTGCCTGTGAAGTTAAATCCCCATTTAATCAATCATAAAAAACAACAACAAATTAATGATGTTGATCTGTTATTTTGGTGAAATTAAATGACTTTTGTCACCAGCTGTGAAACTGTTTTATTTTGTCTATGGAAATGCCCAGGCGATTAATGGTTAACGTATTTATGTTCGCGGTGTACTAATTTTCTCTTATTTAGCATTCTTTTGTTTTGCCCGAAAAATTAATACCAAGCAATAGTTATATTATGCTTATTGTGATAAAATGGATATTTTAAAAATGTGAAAATTTATAACTACAAAGATATTTGTAAATTTCATATACATCGTAAATAAATACACACAGAATTATCTACATTTACAGTGGGTATGGATTCCGTATGTGTCTTTTTGTTTATAAATGGCCAATACAAATGGAACGAGTACTAATGTAATTATGGATGCATCATTACAAATAAGGCGCCCAAACGAATAAAAGTCAAACCCTGTATTCAGAACTCATGTTAGGAGGATTTTTGTTGCTTTTTCTTTGACCATGACAACAACCGCCATTTTGAAAATGTTAAACCTTTAAATAAGATCTACATACAATAGAAAAACTGCATAGAAACCCAATGAAGTTTTGCCATTGTTAAAAATGATGTCTTAAAATAATTTACAAAATGTATAACTTATTCATTTACATGGTATTACATTATTGTAAACATGTATTTTGCTAACCCTTTTTCATCAAATACCAGGTTTCCAAACTACATACTTTAATCCCTGCATGCATTATTAGAAATTTAAAACTTTTATAATTTTACAATAATTTTATATATGTATATTCATTGGTCAATTACAAATATTCAAATGTTGTTAATATTATGAAGGTGGAGCAAATTACTTGAGTGATAGATGATAGCCTGAAATTCAAACAATAGGCAAAGTTGATTGACATCACCTATACCCAATATCACAACATGTTGTTTTGATGAGCTAATGATGTGTTGATTTTAAATTAATCCAAGCATGTAATGTCATATTAATAACTAAATGCAGTTACTCTATCGAATTGAATAATAAATCATGCCCCAGGGATAACTGACCATTAGTGTTGCTTATAAAAAATTTTAGCTTGAGAGTTTTTGGACATGGATCAGTGATTACTTTAGTATCCTTGACAATGCAAAGTTTTAATTCTTAAACAAAATGAGAGCAACCATCCCATGAAGAAAACTATAGTTTGAGGATGGGGATCTCAAAGTTAGTACCTAGACCTACCTGTCCCTATCCTCCTATTGGAATGACAATATGGGTTTACTTTAGTATCAGTCTATTCAACTTTTCATAAAGAATAAGAAAATATATATGTAAGGGGTGGGGATCTCAACTGTTCAAAAGTTAGTACCCAGCCTCGCCTGTCCCCACCCTCCTCTGGAATAACGTCATTGGTATTTCTGCAGTATCACTCTATTCAACTTTTAAAACAGAACTGCAAAATATATAGTTTCAGGGTGGGGATATCAACCATTTAAAAGTTAGTACCAAGCCCCGCCCGTCCCCACCCTCCATCAGGAATGACCCCATGGGATTTTCTTTAGTATCACTCTATTAAACTTTTCATGTAGAATCAGAAAATATATAGTTTATGGATGGGGATCTCAACCGTTTAAAAGTTAGCACACTGCCCCGCCCACCCTTATCCCTCCCTGATACCCCCGGGAAAATCTTGTGATACAGACTTGTACATCTCGAGACACTGATTATGAATATATATGGTTTTATAGTACAAAATAAAGTATAAATGGCAAAATTGATCATTATTGTTTTTAAGACCCCGCCCTTCTGCCCTGCCCCTAATGACCCCATGGGCATTTTGGCTCGGCCCCTGGGAAAGGAGATGGGGATCAACCTTCTTGTGAAGTTTGGTTAAGATTGGACCAACGGTCTTTGAGAAATTGGTTGGACAAGTTCATGGCCGGAAGAAGAAGAAGAGGAAGAATAATAATAACGAGTATTAATGTAATGATGGATGCACCATTACAAATAAGGCGCCCAAACGAATAAAAATCAAACCCTCTACTTAGAACTCATATTAGGAGGACTTGTACTTTTGCCGCTTTTTTCCATGTCCATGGCAACGGCTGCCATTTTGAAAATTTTAAACCTTTAATTACGATCTACATCACTAAAAAAACTGCAGGAAAACCAAATTACTTTTTGCCATTTTTAAAAGGACAACAAAAATATGATCACTTTGCATAATTACAAAATATGTCATTTTTTTATTTACATGGTATTACATTATTGTAAACATGTACTTTGTGAACTTTTTTATCAAATACCAGGTTTCCAAACTTAAAAATCCCTAATCAAATAGTAACACTTATTTTAATCCCAACATGGATTATTAGAAATTTTAAACTTGTATTATTCTTTTCATTTTAAGATTTGATTTTATATATAGAAGTAGTACATGAATCCAATTGGTTGAAATTCAAACAATAGGCAAAGTTAATTGACATCGCCTATACCCAAATATCACAAACCATTGTTTTGATGAGCTAATGATGTGTTGATTTTAAATTAATCCAAGCATTTACCCATATAATGTCATATTGATAACTAAATGCAGCTACTCTATCAAATTGAATCATAAACCATGCCCAAGGGATAACTGACCATTGGTGCTGCTTATAAAAACAGATTTAGCTTGAGAGTTTTTAGACATGGATCAGTGATTACTTAAGTATCCTTGACAATGAAAATTCATGCTTATGGTTTTAATTCTTAAACAAAATGATAGCAACCATCCCGAAGAAAACTATAGTTTGAGGGTGGGGATCTCAAAGTTAGTACCTAGACCTACCTGTCCCCACCCTCCTATTGAATGACCATATGGGCTTACTTAAGTATCAATCTATTCAACTTTTCATAAAGAATAAGAGAATATATATGTTAGGGGTGGGGATCTCAACTGATCAAAAGTTAGTACCCAGCCCCGCCTGTCCCCGTCCTCCTCTGGAAAACATCATGGGCATTTCTTCAGTATCACTGTATTTAACTTTTAAAACAGAACTGGAAAATATATAGTTTCAGGATGGGGATATCAACCATTTAAAAGTTAGTACCAAGCCCCGCCCATCCCCACCCTCCATCAGGAATGACCCCATAGGACTTTCTTTAGTATCACTCAATTCAACTTTTCATGCAGAACCAGAAAATATATAGTTTATGGGTGGGGATCTTAACCGTTTAAAAGTTAGCAAACTGCCCCGCCCATCCCCACCCTCCCTGATACCCCCGGGAAAATCTTGTGATACAGACTTGTACATCTTGAGACACTGATCATGAATATATATGGTTTTATAGTAAAAAAAATAGTATAAATAGCAAAATTAAGCATTATTGTTTTTAAGACCCCGCCCTTCTGCCATTCCCCTAATGACCCCATGGGCATTTTACCTCGGCCTCTGGGGAAGAAGATGGAGATCAACCTTCATGTGAAGTTTGGTTAAGATTGGACCAACGGTCTTCGAGAAATTGGTTGGACAAGTTCATGGCCGGAAGAAGAAGAGGAGGAAGAATAATAAAAATAACGAGTACTAATGTAATGATGGATGCATCATTACAACTAAGGCGCCCAAACGAATAAATATCAAACCCTGTATTTAGAACTCATATTAGGAGGACTTGTACTTTTGTTGCTTTTTCCATTTCCATGGCAACGGCTGAAAATTTTAAACCTTTAAATAAGTTCTACATACAATAGAAAAACTGTTGAGAAATTTTAAACTTGTAATATTCTTTTCATTTTAAGATTTAATTTTATATAGAGAAGTAGTACATGAATCCAAATGGTTGAAATTCAAACAATAGGCAAAGTTGATTGACATCACCTATACCCAATATCACAAACCATTGTTTTGATGAGCTAATGATGTGTTGATTTTAAATTAATCCAAGCATTTACCCATGTAATGTCATATTGATAACTAAATGCAGCTACTCTATCGAATTGAATAATGAATCATGCCCCAGGGATAATTGACCATTAGCGTTGCTTATTAAAAGATTTAGCTTGAGAGCTTTTAGACATGGATCAGTGATTACTCAAGTATCCTTGACAATGAAAATTCATGCTATTGTTTTAATTCTTAAACAAAATGATAGCAACCAGCCCATGAAGAAAACTGTAGTTTGAGGGTGGGGATCTCACCTTATCTAAACTGATCAAAAGTTAGTACCCAGCCCCGCCTGTCCCTGCCCTCCTCTGGAAAGCACCATGGGCATTTCTTTAGTATCACTCTATTCAACTTTTAAAACAGAACTGCAAAATATATAGTTTCATGGTGGGATATCAACCATTTAAAAGTTAGTACCAAGCCCCGCCCGTCCCCACCCTCCATCAGGAATGACCCCATGGGATTTTCTTTAGTATCACTCTATTCAACTTTTTATGTAGAACCAGAAAATATATAGTTTATTGGTGGGGATCTCAACCGTTTAAAAGTTAGCACACTGCCCCGCCCATCCCCACCCCTCCCTGATACCGCAGGGAAAATCTACTGATACAGACTTGTGCATCTTGAGATACTGATCATGAATATATATGGTTTTATAGTACAAAATAAAGTATAAATGGCAAAATTGATCATTATTGTTTTTAAGACCCCGCCCTCCTGCCCCTCCCCTAATGACCCCATGGGCATTTTACCTCGGCCTCTGGGGAAGAAGATGGGGATCAACCTTCATGTGAAGTTTGGTTAAGATTGGACCAATGGTCTTCGAGAAATTGGTTGGACAAGTTCATGGCCGGAAGAAGAAGAAGAAGAGGAAGAATAATAAAAATAATAATAATAATAATAATAATAAGAAACGGTGCAAAAATAATAAGTCGCCAAACTTTGTTTGGGCGCCTTAATAATAATAATAATAATAATAATAATAATAAGAAACGGTGCAAAAACAATAAGTCGCCAAACTTCGTTTGGGCGCCTTAATAATAAGAAACGGTGCAAAAACAATAAGTCGCCAAACTTTGTTTGGGCGCCTTAATTACTAGTATATTGTATCTATTTAAATATCTTACACATGCAAAAATTGTATTTATTATTAAATGATTGTAACATGGGCCTCGAGCTCAAAATACTTATCTGGATAAAGAATATATATATATATATATATATATATATTATATATATATATATATATATATATATATTTACATATTGCTGATTTATTTTCCGAATTTCTTGCTCTGATGAATTTCCATGAAATTAAAACAAACACTAATTTCACAAGTATGATGTATAAATGTTCTGTAGGAAAATATGCTCAAATTTGTATGGTAGCTGAGTTGATAGAGTGCTTGCTTTGTATGTGGGAGGTTGTGTATTTGAACCACATCTGTGATCTGATCAAGGCTTGAAAAGTGACAGTTTTTTAGCTCACCTGAGCCAAAAGGCTCAGATGAGCTGTTGCTATCTATCACCGTCTGTCGTGCGTCGTCCGTCGTGCGTAAACTTTACATTTTAATCTTCTCCTCCAAAACTACTGAGCCAAATTTGATGAAACTTGGTGATTATTATGCCTGGGTAACAGGCTTTCAAAATTGTGTTCGGGGTTTGACCACGCCCAACAATATGGCTGCCGTTACTATAAATAGCCAAAAGACAAAAAATCTTCTTCTCTGAAACCAAAAGGTGCAGGAAAATTTTGATTAGGCTTTTGGATTTAGGATACCTAGATACACTAAAATTGTGTTTTTCATGAAAATTGGACGAAAAATAGATTACGCGTTTTTTGCGTAAAATTATGTAATTTTTAAAATGAGACATTTATTGTTATAACTTCATAATGGCTGAAGATAATTGTATGGAGTTTTCACTGTTGATCTTGTCTTGCGATTTTCTTCCGATTGATGTCGAGGTCAAAGGTCAAGGTCATGTCCCAGTTTTTGACCTTTGATAAAAAGTGCTGTTTTTTAAACATTTCTGGTGATAATGACGTAGGATTTTTGGTGAATTGTAGGTATTGACATGACAATCATTTTGATATATTGATTAAGGTCATGGGTTCAAAGGTCAAGGTCACATGGGTACAAGTTTACCAAAATAGTTAATTATCTGCAAAACTATGAACTTTTTGTATAGGCATGTATATTAGAATATTGTAGGTAATGGCCCAATGGTCATTTTGATATATAAATAAAGGTCATGAGTTCAAAGGTCAAGGTCACAGATGTAAACAAGTACTGAAATAATAATTTATCTCAAAAACTATAAACCTTTTGTATAGGCATGTATATTAGAATATTATAGGCATTTGCACAACGATCATTTTGATATATGATTGAAGGTCATAGGTTCAAAGGTCAAGGTCATAGATGCGAATGAATACTTAAATGGTTAATTATCTCAAAAACTATAAACTTTTTGTATAGGCATGTATATTGGAATATTGTAGGTATTGGCCTACCGATCATTTTGATATATGAGTGAAGGTCATAGGTTCAAAGGTCAAGGTCATAGCTGCAAACAAAATTAAAATGGTTAATTATCTCAAAAACTATAAACTTTTTGTATAGGCATGTATATTAGAAAATTGTAGGCATTTGCACAACGATCATTTTGATGTATGAATGAAGGCCATAGGTTCAAAGGTCAAGGTCATAGATGCAAACGAATACTTAAATGGTTAATTATCTAAAAAACTATAAACTTTTTGTATAGGCATGTATATTGGAATATTGTAGGTATTGGCCTAACGGTCATTTTGATATATGATTGAAGGTCATGGGTTCAAAGGTCAAGGTCATAGAATTGAATGAATACTTACATGGTTAATTATCTCAAAAACTATAAATTTTTTGTATAGGCATGTATATTAGAATATTGTAAGCATTTGCGCAACAATCATTTTGATATATGAATGAAGGTCATAGGTTTAAAGGTCAAGGTCATAGATGTGAATAAATACTTAAATGGTTAATTATCTCAAAAACTATAAACTCTTTGTATAGGCATGTATATTGGAATATTGTAGGTATTGGCCTAATGCACATTTTAATATACAGATGTTTTAGCTGTTTATAAATAACATATTTTAGCTAGACTTTAGATATGTTATATATAGCATACTTATATAATAATTATTATAATTAATTTGCAAAAATACTTGCATCTTATTGGTCCTTACTGCTGAAAATTTTGATATTCTCTTTTATTAATGTCATTGACCATTGAACCTCTGCAAAAGATATGTACTCTGCCTCAGGTGAGCGTTAAGGCCCATGGGCCTCTTGTTTTTGCTAAGCACCCATCATTTAGAAATGAATGTCACAGGGTACCTTTGGAAGAGACCTTAAAAACATATGCCGCATATCACGGCAGGCGTGGCATGTTACAGAACCTGCCGCACATTGCCCTGGGCGCACTGCAAAGGTAAATATTTTTGTGACTTCACCTATAGCTGGTGCAATTCTGATATAAGTAAAATATTCTTGACTTGGACATAAAACCTCAATCAATCAAACAATCAATCAATCAATGAATCAAACCATTAATCAATCAATCATTGATCACAGAGGTCAACTGTAGGGGTTAAATCATTAGTGATCTTAATGTGTTTATTTTATTTTTTAAAATAATGAACATTAATGATGTGATATTTATGTCGTAATGATGATATATACAAAATTATAAATTTTCCTCTCGTGTATATATATATCCTTGTAATTTTATTGATATTTCCACAGAGTAAATTACAAATTATTCCAGTGTATTGCCTCTAACAGCATACCTGGTTACCTGAATATAAATTGTTAGATTGAAGATCAATTAATGTATTATATTGCTTGAAATCTGCAGTTTCATGCTGATACAATGTAATTGAAATCGGGATTATGTAATGATGCAATGAAGCAAGCATGATTTATTGACTGTTCCATAGATCAAAGACTATTATTGGGGACCATGGATCTGCTTTATTTGGGGTCAAAAATGGTCCACATTCCAAATGTTACAAAAAGCTACATTTTCCTCATATATACACTACAGGGATTTATCAAGGGCCTATTTAGGACCAAAATTCCCAATGGAAAAAACATTGATTTTTTCCCAAAAGGGCTTAGAAAATTCCCAATTAGAAAATCGTACCAGATACATAGCTGAAGTCTGGTCATAAATGTGGCTGCTTTTCTCAATCTTCAATCAACTCAATACACTAAAAGCATTAGGTTTAATCATTAATGACATCAAAAATGATGTCAAAGATTTCCCAAAATGAGCAAAAAGTTGATAGTTTTTCCTAATTTTTAGTTTAGGGCCTTTTCCCAAAAGACCCTGATAAACCCTGCACCGCCATCCATTAATTCTTTTACTGCCTTTTATTTGGCATGTGATGGCCAATCATAGAATTTATTAAACTGAATTATTAGCAAACTGTTTGCCTTTACCATAACTCTAAGTTACAGCATTTAATATCCAGTGAACTGAAAGATATATATATATATATAATATTATATATATATATATATAAATATAAACCCATTTTGAAAATTAACATTGTCTTGTCCTATGATAGACCGCAAAATGACAAAAGACCCATGATACATGCATTTATATAACATTTTGACACATATAATAACCACCCTGGAAAATTAGTTCTGTTTATTCAATTACAAACCCAAAAGAAATCAATTTGTTTCTAATTCATTTCATTCAAACGATACAAATTACATTTATTATACGTCCTGTCATAGCAGACTCAAGATCTTCACAAAATTAAATTGTTGAAAAAAGCCTTATGCTAAAGCTGAATGTTTTTCAGCAAAAGTAGTAATATTATTTTCCCAAATACAGTATAACCTCCGAAAACCGATTGTCCTCCGGACCGGAAAAAAAATCCGGTTTTGACAGGTTTCGGTTTATAGAGGTTCTTATCCAGAGTTATTTGCCCCTAATAATAATGAAGGAATTATAGAAGTTAGCTCCCTTGGAATGTATCTCGTTAGTATGTTGGGTATAAAATATACAATTGTACATGAACCGGACTTCTTATTAGTCGAGTAGGCATTTTATGAACCTAGAAATGTTCATTCCTATGAAGTTTTTTTGCTGTTTTGTTTTCCTTATGGGTCCTTGAACAAAACTAACTTAGTTGCCCTTCGGGCAAATTTGGGCAACTTGCACAATATACATAAATCCAAAATGGCCGCCAAACGTCAAATTGAAATACATACTGCGATATAAAATATCTTCCAATAGGTTGTAATATATCCTTTTAGATGTTTTTAGGCATGAGAAACCCATTTCTGGTGTTAATTTTTACATACGGAACACTTTACTCACACAATAAGCTATAAACACAAGATGACCGACGGACGCCATCTTGAAATATTGATTTTCTACAAAAACAAATTTATAATAGATTGTCATACATCTTTGCAGGGGTATTTAGGCAGGGGCAACTCAATTCTGGCATTAGTTTTACATTAAATATCATCATGTCTATAATGACCGACCATAACTATCAAATAACTATTCACCCTTGTGTAAAAATTTAAACACTCCCTTTCTCCAGAACAGTTACAAAATTATGTACATGATTATTTTTTAGGCAAGCATGTCCTTGTGTGTTGCAATTATGATTTTGTGCCTTACATTGACATAACATGACAAAGAAGTTCTTGGGGAGCTAGGTATCTTTTCGCTATAACATGTAATGAGAATTGATCTTTGAATTTCAATCCGAAATCGGTTATTATCTCATACTGCTCAGGAGGATCTTGACTGTGGGTACCCTTTCACAACATTAACTAAAGGTGCGACAACAGAAAATGGTGTTTGATACAAAGTTTAAACTATAAGCTTTTGTGTTCTTTATGAAGAGCCTGAGGAAACGTCACAGTTTTCTCTGCTGGCTGGTAATACAGAACAACAAAGAATGGTTCAGATCCCGTAAAGTTATTTGTGATCTTTGTTAACCAAGACCATCAGCTAAATGAGGAGAATAAGAGTTTGTAATTATGATGCTGTATCACAACCACTAAGAACATGCATACATAACAGCTCAAGATATCTCGAATGAAGATCATGTCCCTAAGAGCATGCACGCCTGGTAGTTCAAGACATCTCGATCCAAGACCATGACACTTACAGTGTGCATGCCTGGCAGTTTAAGACATCTCGAACCAAGACCATGACACTGATAGAATTCATGCCTAGCAGTTCAAGACATCTCGAACCAAGACCATGACACTTACAGTGCACATGCCTGACAGTTCAAGACATCTCTAACCAAGACCGTGACACTGAGAGCATGCATGCCTGGCATTTCAAGACATCTCAAACCAAGACCGTGGCACTTACAGCATGCATGTCTGGCAGTTCAAGATATCTCTAACCAAGACTATGACACTGAGAGCATGCATGCCTGGCAGTTCAAGACATCTCAGACCAAGACTGTGGCACTTACAGCATGCATGTCTGGCAGTTCAAGATATCTCTAACCAAGACTATGACACTGAGAGCATGCATGCCTGGCAGTTAAAGACACCTCAAATCAAGACCATAGTTAGTTTCATTGATGTTCAAAAACTTCTATTATATTACTCCATCTGTACATCACATTTTTCTCATGCTTATGCACCCAATACACTAGGGAAACAAAAACATCTGTGTCATCAATCAGCATACAAATGATATCATGACCTGTCTGTGCAGCCTGGAGAACATACGATACCATAGTTATGCCGGATTCATCATAGCCGAATCCACAATTGTATACATATTGCTGTGGTGTTCCCTCTGTCCTGGTTTCTTAGAATATATGAGATGGCATTTGTCAAAAAACAAGATTTTCTTTGAAGTTTCTGGGTACCAATATGACTTTTTTTATTGATGCAATGAAATCTGATGGGTTATCGCCATGTGATCAAAAGATGTGGTAGAAAAACTGCGAATAATTGTGATTTTGAGTTTTGGGTGAACGAACTCCACAAAGCGATTTGACTAGAGCTGACGTCATCCCTTTTTCAATGACAACTATTTTCAACCAATGAGCCGATTGCAAATGCAAGCAGAAGCTATGCTCAAACTGCCCTTGCTGTCCAAACAACGATAACCAAAGAAACACGTTTCCAAGATCAACAACTGGCTTTGTTTTTGCATCTTGACAGCGTCGCTTTGAAACGTTTTACCTTTATCATCTTAATAGAGCTAATGGTGGCATTATAAAACTAATCAGGTAGACTGGATTGTACTCTTATTCAATCTTCACATCCATTGCAACTGAATCCACCACATTGACACATTTGAAGCAATTTTGTGAACAATTGCCTTATGACCTGTTTTTATTTAGAGGGAGTTTGAATAAGCAATACGTTTTGGTCATATATATCCAATAAACATCGAGGATTGAACTCTTTGAGTTATGGTCCGTATCACACTCAGAATATATTCATTCCAATCAATCAGCGAAGCACCAATCTACCCACTAAAAGGATCAGGTTAGAGAGTCATGCCTTTTTCAAAATTGATAGCAGTTTGTACTCCAAACTAGTTAACCAAGACAGCGTCCTAATAATCACTATGGTGTCGACATGCAATATCTTAGACAGGACACGCATGTGTTTATAGCAGACACTGAGAAAGTTTACCAGCATATTGTACATGTCCAGCATCCAATAAAAATTATTTGTTGGGTTTGTTAATCAGGATAAAAATAGTTTTGGTGGTAGACAGTGCAAGGGTATTATTTTCTGCAGTCCAGTATAATTTATATGTGAAACAGCAGTTTCAGGTCTAGATGTCGTGATGTTGCTTAATGGTAACTTTAAGTTTAAACACCAGAAGTAAGCCAAATCTTCACTCTGCACTACCTTTTTACTTATACCACATGGATGAACATGGAAGTTTGTATTTATAACGTGTGTCTCATAGCGGCAATTTGGAGTGGAAATAGTTAATCAAAATATCAAAACTATCATAAAACCAAAAAAAATATGAGTTCTACTGTTCAACTCCAACCAAACAATTTGTGGAAGGTTGTGCATTATCAGTGACAGATTTTGCTGCAGATTCCCGAAACCATAATATTTCATTACATGACGTAATGTATCAATGTTCATGTAAAAATCGAATCAATTCACTGCTGCCAAAGATTATGTTTTTAATTTCTTATTAAAAGGAATTGTTTCGAGCCTCATTTATGACCTTTTAATCAAAACGTATCAAGATGCGTGGTTAAGTTACACGGCATTGAATGTAATATGCTGAGTTAATCTAATTATAATAAACCCTTGTCTGGTCAAAATTGTTAAATATACTTTCAAAATGTCCCAAATGTTAAAAACAACAACGAAAATGAGTTCCTCATCCCTAAAAACATATAAATCGATATATTGCAAGCTATTGTAGAACAATTCTTACAAAAGATAGATTTTCAATATGGCGTCAGGCAGCCATCTTTGATATATGCAAATTATTCAATTTGCCCAATGTTGCCCCCAGGGCAACTAACCTAATTTTACTCTAGGGACCCTATAGGATACAAAACAGCAAAAAAACTTCATAGGAAAAAACATTTCTAGGTTCAAGTATTGAGTATATGGGAGTGTCAACTCGACTATATTGTAAATACATGTACATGTACATGTATATTGGTGAAAAGTAAAAATTTCAATAAAATTAAAAAGTTTTTTGTTGATTTTGAGTCTACATACAACATGAAAAGGTACGGCACCACGTGCAATCACATGTCGTGACGCACATGATTTTTCTCCAGGCAGGTCTCGGGAGAAACATTTGTCAAATTGATGATGTTTACAAGAGTGATATCAACTACATGTAATAAAAATCCATGTGAGTGCAATGAATTAGTTTTTACACATTGCATTTCTCCTGTCCTGTGTCATTTCCAACACGGTGACCTATATATTCAACTAGCCTTCAAAAGTTGTTCGGTTGACAAATCAATGTTTTCGGGATTTGCCGATTTTTATGTTGGGACATCTGTTGCATTTTTTTATTGTACTTTTTGGTTTCGCAATCAATAAATTAAATTTTTATTTTTTAAATTGGAAGCAGATCATTTTCCTGGTTGTTTAGACATAACTTTCAATTATTTTTCACAGTTAACCACAAGAAACACAAAAAGAATATGATTTGAAAAATTTATTGTATCAAATTTTATAACACAAATATAAAGCCATACAATTTCTCAGTCTGTGATCGAAACGTAAGAAAAACATCATGTTTATTTATTGTTTATTTGAAGTTCCCTTTTGAAATTCACTTTGTTTTCACAAAAATGTAATGTTTCTATGATCATAAATGATCTGTAGCGTTTTTGTGTAACGAAGCCTCAAGAGTGCTTTGATCTTTCAAATGTTTAAATACACAACCGAATATACAGCTGACCTGAAAAAAAAACCAGATTTAACCAGTTCCATTACCGACACCTGTCTGACCACGCTGTATTGTTTGATGATTGGTAATTACCATCTCTATTGTTTACTATTGTTTACTTTGATTAGACATTATTCCTGAATGTCCAGTAACTTCAAACAAATAAACAACAAAGAGAAATAGAATATAGGTCGTTGTACAAACTTTAATTATAACACAATTATCTTAATATCTTAATAAATAAATGTATGCTTGTCCGATTTCCGGAGAAAAAATAAACCGAATTCTATAACATATAAAATTATCGAATTTGCATTTAAAAAAATGCAATTTTGAAAAAAAGATCGGTTTTCAAAGGTTAAATATTAAACACTGGACGTTTTTTTCCCAAAAAAATTGGCACGTATTCAGAATACACAGGGTTCGGTTTATCAAGGTTTTTATAACATGAAAAATAAAGAGGAAAATTCGGGACCGGCAGACTCGGCCGGTTTTGACAGGATTTCGGTTTTCTCAGGGGCTGGTTTCCGGAGGTTACACTGTATTTACATTTTCCCCCAAAAATTTAAAGAAATTGATTTTTCAAGAAAACAAAAAACAACTTTATTACCAGTACTTACATACATTTAGATTATAAAGTTAAGATATCACTTCTAAATACATGAAAAACTTCAATATTTCAATAATATGAATAAAAATTGATATGATTATAATGTAAACCTATGGCAAATATAAATTTGTAAAGTTATCTATGGAGGGCATTGTATTTTGATTATTTTCCAAATGTGAACAAATTAAAAATAAAATGGTAACTTTTTTTCTACTTTCTATTCCACACCCCTTTCCCCCCCCCCCTTTTCTAAACATTGCATGAAATGACACAATTTTTCTAATGCCAAGGGACCCAGCCCCATTGCCAAAAAGGGGAGTGGCAGTCCTTATCTACATTTAGCTTACCTGTATGCAATGTGAGTAATAGGGTTTAACATCCCAGTCAAGAATATTTCATTTACCATATATTGAGATGCCGCCATGCAGTTATAGGGGAAGATACAGAAATTTTGCTTGCGTGTTTGCATTGATGGCATTATACAGCAGGTTTCTTTATTGTGTCACACCCACCGTGGCATGGGACCTCGTTTATTTTAAGTTCACATCCAAAAGAACTGTGACTTTCATTTTGTAATACCGAGTGCTAGGCAAAAGAATAGTCACTACCCACTTTCAAGTCTTGGGGGGTCGGACTCGGGAATTTCTCGGTGCAGAGACTGGAACTTTAATCACAGGTATAAAATTTTGCGGTATTAACAATATCCTTTATGGATTATCTAAGTCTATGTTTAATAAATGCTACATCAAAATATCTCCACTTGGTGTTTAATTTTGTGCTTTAAGTCAAACTGCGAATATAGCAAAATTAAATCCAAAGTGTATAAAAGCAACTACGGTAAAGGGGATTATTTTTGCAGGTTGAAAATTTCGCGATTTCAGAAATCTGACATTTGGCGTAGGTATTATTTCTGTGTTACCAATATAAGATAGTGTATATTCTGTATATCATGATATATATAAACCTGTATAGTTGTCATTTTCTTGGGTGTAAACAATTTCGTGATAATTTTTTCAGCACAAAATTAGCGAAATTTTTACCCACGCAAAAATTTCTCCCTTTACAGTATACAGTAATCAAGAACATGATACAAGTTAACAATAGAAACCATCAAACTAGACAGGAAAAGACGAGGAAAGCTTAAAAAAACTTTCTGCTTGGTCCATGATCATGGAGTAATATACAATGGTATGGTTATAGATGACTACCGTAGATTCCTAAAAAAAGATTTCTGTAAAAACTTCTACAATGGTAGCTCATATGGTAGAGTTCTCGCTTCATGTGTAGGAGATTATGGGTTGGAACCCTGTCTTAGTCTGACCAAGACATGAAAATTGATAGCGACTGTTCTTTTTCCAAGCATTGACATTTAGAAATGAAAGTCACAAGTCCTTCGGAAGAGACCTTGGATGCCCATCAGCGATTTGTTTGCCTAAAATTACTGCCGAATAAAGGTACAATGTAGTTTTCCCTGGGGAAAAATTACTGGAATTTTTTCAATTTGACCAGTGAATTTCCAAAAACAACAGTGGTATACTAGAAAATTAAATCTAGTTGTCCTTACACCCACAAAATGTTAGATATTGTCACAATATTACATCTATGCAATGAGGATCCTAAGCTATTACAATATGCAGTTTGCTGTATTTTCCCCAATTTATAAGGTAGAAGTTTTTCACAAAAAAATAAAAAAAAATGGAAAAAAGAAAAAAATATAAGTATATTGCATATTTTATATCAGTGTTTATTTTACAGTACTTGGAGATTGACTGTTTGGGGAATAAAATTCTTCAGCATAAGAGTAAAATTAAATGTTTTTAAGGCTGACCTGAAAGAACACCGAAATTTGCAAGATATTCTTTAAACTGACACCTAGCTGCTATGTCGAAATTCAGTCTGAAAATAAATTACAGAAGATTTATGTTGAACACAATTAATCATTAATTGCAGTGATTTTGTTACATTTTCTAAACACTGCCTTCTGCCTTTTAAATTGGAACAATTTGAAGTTCTGAAATACAGCAAACTGCATAATGACATGTTTGCAATAGCTTAGGATCCTCATTGCAAAAATGTTATATCGTGAAAATATCTACATTTTGTGGGTAAGGACAACTAGATTTAATTTGCTAGTGTATCACTGTTATTTTGGGAAATTTATTGATCAAATTGGAAAATTATAGTCATTTTGCCAAGGGGGAAACTACCTTTATTCGGTAGTAATTTTAGGCAAACAAAATTCACTGAATTGACATCACAGATATTCGACCAGAACACAGATTTTTATCTAGAAGACAATGCATGCTGGGAAAGACATTTGACCTTTAACTAAATCTCTTTCATGATGAGTAAAAATCAATCTTTATATTCAGTTTATATCATCTCAGTTTGCAGTTATAATGGTATGGGATAATAAAATAGAAATCGCACCGTGTACATTTACTGTATAAGACTGAGATCACTGTCGAGATTGCTGCCGGCAGTGTAGCTCTCGTAAAAACATGTAAGTGCAATTACTAGGGAATGGATTCTTAGTTTTATGATGTTTTCATAGTCCAATACAGTATAAAATAAAAGATATTATATGGTTCTAATTTAAACTCGGACACTAATACACTAAAGCTAATTGTAGCAACAAGTGACACTGTAATACACTCAAGTATTATCATATATTCATTGTAGCAACAAGTGACACTGTAATACACTCAGTATTATCATATACTCATTGTAGCAACAAGTGACACTGTAATACACTCCAGTATTATCATATACTCATTCTAGCAACAAGTGACACTGTAATACACTCCAGTATTATCGTATACTCATTGTAGCAACAAGTGACACTGTAATACACTCCAGTATTATCATATACTCATTGTAGCAACAAGTGACACTGTAATACACTCCAGTATTATCATATACTCATTGTAGCAACAAGTGACACTGTAATACACTCCAGTATTATCATATACTCATTGTAGCAACAAGTGACACTGTAATGCACTCCAGTATTATCATATACTCATTGTAGCAACAAGTGACACTGTAATGCACTCCAGTATTATCATATACTCATTGTAGCAACAAGTGACACTGTAATGCACTCCAGTATTATCATATACTCATTGTAGCAACAAGTGACACTGTAATGCACTCCAGTATTATCATATACCCATTGTAGCAACAAGTGACACTGTAATGCACTCCAGTATTATCATATACCATTGTAGCAACAAGTGACACTGTAATACACTCCAGTAATATCATATACTCATTGTAGCAACAAGTGACACTGTAATGCACTCCAGTATTATCATATACTCATTCTAGCAACAAGTGACACTGTAATGCACTCAAGTATTATCATATACTCATTGTAGCAACAAGTGACACTGTAATACACTCAAGTATTATCATATATTCATTGTAGCAACAAGTGACACTGTAATACACTCCAGTATTATCATATACTCATTGTAGCAACAAGTGACACTGTAATACACTCCAGTATTATCATATACTCATTCTAGCAACAAGTGACACTGTAATACACTCCAGTATTATCGTATACTCATTGTAGCAACAAGTGACACTGTAATACACTCCAGTATTATCATATACTCATTGTAGCAACAAGTGACACTGTAATACACTCCAGTATTATCATATACTCATTGTAGCAACAAGTGACACTGTAATGCACTCCAGTATTATCATATACTCATTGTAGCAACAAGTGACACTGTAATGCACTCCAGTATTATCATATACTCATTGTAGCAACAAGTGACACTGTAATGCACTCCAGTATTATCATATACTCATTGTAGCAACAAGTGACACTGTAATGCACTCCAGTATTATCATATACTCATTGTAGCAACAAGTGACACTGTAATGCACTCCAGTATTATCATATACCCATTGTAGCAACAAGTGACACTGTAATGCACTCCAGTATTATCATATACCATTGTAGCAACAAGTGACACTGTAATACACTCCAGTAATATCATATACTCATTGTAGCAACAAGTGACACTGTAATACACTCCAGTATTATCATATACTCATTGTAGCAACAAGTGACACTGTAATGCACTCCAGTATTATCATATACTCATTCTAGCAACAAGTGACACTGTAATGCACTCAAGTATTATCATATACTCATTGTAGCAACAAGTGACACTGTAATACACTCCAGTATTATCATATACTCATTGTAGCAACAAGTGACACTGTAATACACTCCAGTATTATCATATACTCATTGTAGCAACAAGTGACACTGTAATACACTCCAGTATTATCATATACTCATTGTAGCAACAAGTGACACTGTAATACACTCCAGTATTATCATATACTCATTCTAGCAACAAGTAACACTGTAATGCACTCCAGTATTATCATATACTCATTCTAGCAACAAGTGACACTGTAATGCACTCAAGTATTATCATATACTCATTCTAGCAACAAGTGACACTGTAATGCACTCCAGTATTATCATATACTCATTCTAGCAACAAGTGACACTGTAATACACTCCAGTATTATCATATACTCATTGTAGCAACAAGTGACACTGTAATACACTCCAGTAATATCATATACTCATTGTAGCAACAAGTGACACTGTAATACACTCTAGTATTATCATATACTCATTGTAGCAACAAGTGACACTGTAATACACTCCAGTATTATCATATACTCATTGTAGCAACAAGTGACACTGTAATACACTCCAGTATTATCATATACTCATTGTAGCAACAAGTGAAGCAACAAGTGACACTGTAATGCACTCCAGTATTATCATATACTCATTGTAGCAACAAGTGACACTGTAATACACTCCAGTATTATCATATACTCATTGTAGCAACAAGTGACACTGTAATACACTCCAGTATTATCATATATTCATTGTAGCAACAAGTGACACTGTAATACACTCCAGTATTATCATATACTTATTGTAGCAACAAGTGACACTGTAATACACTCCAGTATTATCATATACTCATTGTAGCAACAAGTGACACTGTAATACACTCCAGTATTATCATATACTCATTCTAGCAACAAGTGACACTGTAATACACTCCAGTATTATCATATACTCATTGTAGCAACAAGTGACACTGTAATACACTCCAGTATTATCATATACTCATTCTAGCAACAAGTGACACTGTAATACACTCCAGTATTATCATATACTCATTGTAGCAACAAGTGACACTGTAATACACTCCAGTAATATCATATACTCATTGTAGCAACAAGTGACACTGTAATACACTCCAGTATTATCATATACTCATTGTAGCAACAAGTGACACTGTAATACACTCCAGTATTATCATATACTCATTGTAGCAACAAGTGACACTGTAATACACTCCAGTATTATCATATACTCATTGTAGCAACATGTGACACTGTAATACACTCCAGTATTATAATATACTCATTCTAGCAACAAGTGACACTGTAATACACTCCAGTATTATCATATACTCATTGTAGCAACAAGTGACACTGTAATACACTCCAGTATTATCATATACTCATTGTAGCAACAAATGACACTGTAATACACTCCAGTATTATCATATACTCATTGTAGCAACAAGTGACACTGTAATACACTCCAGTATTATCATATACTCATTGTAGCAACAAGTGACACTGTAATGCACTCCAGTATTATCATATACTCATTCTAGCAACAAGTGACACTGTAATGCACTCAAGTATTATCATATACTCATTGTAGCAACAAGTGACACTGTAATGCACTCCAGTATTATCATATACTCATTCTAGCAACAAGTGACACTAATGCACTCAAGTATTATCATATACTCATTCTAGCAACAAGTGACACTGTAATGCACTCAAGTATTATCATATACTCATTCTAGCAACAAGTGACACTGTAATGCACTCCAGTATTATCATATACTCATTGAAGCAACAAGTGACACTGTAATGCACTCCAGTATTATCATATACTCATTGTAGCAACAAGTGACACTGTAATGCACTCCAGTATTATCATATACCCATTGTAGCAACAAGTGACACTGTAATGCACTCCAGTATTATCATATACTCATTGTAGCAACAAGTGACACTGTAATACACTCCAGCCAGTAATATCATACACTGTAATATACTCAAGTAATATCATATACTCATTGTAGCAACAAGTGACACTGTAATACACTCCAGTATTATCATATACTCATTCTAGCAACAAGTGACACTGTAATACACTTCAGTATTATCATATACTCATTGTAGCAACAAGTGACACTGTAATACACTCCAGTATTATCATATACTCATTGTAGCAACAAGTGAAGCAACAAGTGACACTGTAATGCACTCCAGTATTATCATATACTCATTGTAGCAACAAGTGACACTGTAATACACTCCAGTATTATCATATACTCATTGTAGCAACAAGTGACACTGTAATACACTCCAGTATTATCATATACTCATTGTAGCAACAAGTGACACTGTAATGCACTCCAGTATTATCATATACTCATTGTAGCAACAAGTGACACTGTAATACACTCAAGTATTATCATATACTCATTGTAGCAACAAGTGACACTGTAATACACTCAAGTAATATCATATACTCATTGTAGCAACAAGTGGCACTGTAATACACTCAAGTAATATCATATACTCATTGTAGCAACAAGTGGCATGATTTATATTGAAGCAACAGTTAAACCTGTTTCAAAAGACTGTAATGGACTGTATATTCTGTTGTTAAATTGTCTACACATCTCGTCATGTGATGTGTAACGTGATGTGTGAGTGTAAACTTTTAATTTCCAGTACTAGAACAAATATGTGACTTTGGAAACCATACTCACCTACTCGCTCGCTCACTTGCTCACTCATTCACTCACATACTCACTCACACTCACTCACACTCACTCACAACTCCTCACGAACTCACCCACTCACTCACTAACTCTCTCTCTCTCTCTCTCTTATAATATACTGTAAGTAGAAATGAATATTCACACAATCACTTTTTTTTACACTTGTTCGTTTACTACCTCAATTCCTCATTCATTCTTCTGATATACTGTATAAATAGGAATCACTAGCTCTCTCATTCCATCACTTGCTCACACTTTTTGTGATACTGTTAATACTCACTTCCTCACTCATTTTCTGATTTACTCATACATTCACCAGCTCGCTCACTGACTCGCTCACTTGCTCACTGACTTACTCACTTGCTCGCTCACTCACTCACTCACTGACTCACTCACTTGCTCACTGACTCACTCACTGACTCGCTCACTCACTCACTTGCTCACTCACTTGCTCGCTCACTCACTCACTGACTCACTCACTTGCTCACTCACTTGCTCGCTCACTCACTCACTGACTATATAATATTTAGGGGATACAATATAATATTTAGGGGATAACTATGTTACATTTGAACAGTTCCAACGTTAAACGGAGCATGGTAGGTAATCAGTATTTGCGACAGTAAAATCCATTTTACGATCAGAACTCCTCAATTGTAACATAGTTATCCCCATTATAATGCAAATCCAAAACAAATAATGCTCAAATTAATTGAATAAATGAAGATTTCTGATGTTACAGTTAGACAGTTAGAACAGACGCATCTATGTAGACCTGTATCATTATGCCACAAATATTGTTCTATCACTAAAGCACTGATATTCATAGGTATGATAATTTTATTATTGGAAATACAGACGCCGAATTAATATCTATATTAAAATATAAGAAAATCTTTGTTTACAACAATGAATTATGTCATTATTACGTTTTGTAAACAAAAGCATGTGTACCGGCGTATAGGAAATACATGACGTAATAGTAGCCTAGACAGCACTCGACCTCATAACTTCGACTGTAAAAGTAGATTTTACTGTGGTTGGGGTCCAATCAAAATCCTGTATTCAATGTCTTTGCATTATAATCATATACAGTATTGTCGTAATGTTGTTACTGCAACATCAGCCATCTTTCAGCTATAAGAGATGATAGCAAGTTTGTTAATCTAAAAGGTTTAATCCAAAGAGAAACTTGTATAATGTGTGAGATGGAAGGGTTTGTTTTATGTGCTGTTTTCTACCATAGGGATTTTTCTGGGTATCCACAGGGTCCGGTAAAGGGACCCATTCCCAATGCAAAAAACATACATTTTTCCCAATTCTGTAGTAAAAAATTCCCAATTAGCTATGTTTATCAATTTTTGAGAGAAAAAATTCACAAGATCATCAACATCATATTCGGAGGATATCTTGTTCTGATAACGATTTCAATCTATATTAACCCATATTTTGCTGGATGATTTATATAGAGACCCTATTTTGCTGTGAACACCAATATAATTTGTTCAATTACCAGTATTCTAGTGGTCTAGAATTTCTAATATGTTGTTGTGATTTTTCCCAAAATTACATTTTTGTTGAGCATTTTCCCAAATTCATCCCAAGGTTCTTTTCCCAAAAAGGTCAAGAAATATCCCTGTACTAGCTTATGATGGTGATTTTAAAGTAAGTTACTATAGCAACAGAAAAGTCCCTGTATTATTACACTATTCTACAGATACTGGCCGGTATAAAACTTTAATCCCCAGACTTTGTATCTGGTATATCTTGATATTCATGTCAGCATGTCACAGTCAAGCATTACCACTCCCATATTCACATTATACTAACTCTTGGGGTGAACCAGTTTGATACTGTGTCTACTTGTCACTTAGCACCAGGCGAGAATAATAGAATCTTACATTGATAACAGGGTAAACCATAGATATCTCAAAGGAGGATGAATATTTTCCTGTCCAGAACAAACTTTAGCCAGTTCTGGACATTGAAAATATTCATCCGAGTTTGAGATATCTCTTCCTTACACCTGGAGAAAACCATCAACCTATGGCGAGCAATCTGACAAACTTTCTCACACTAGGTTCTGTCCTGAGTGGGATTCGAACCGGTACTTTGATCCGTTATAGGGCTGGATCAATATAGCGATAAAACATTTAGACCGGATTTTAGTTTCTCGATATGATACGGTTTTGCATTTTGCATTGTACTGGTTCAAAGGGGAACAACTCTTACAAATGAAAAATATCGAAACTTCCTTTTTACTAGCTTTACATCAAAACTTAGCGGTGTTGTCTGGTGCTTAGTGCTAAACTAAAGACCAAGATGTCTCAACGAAAATTGAAAGTGTGGAACTATTTTTCCAAAATAATGAAAAAATGCAATTTATGCAAAGCCGAAGTTGCAAGCTCTGGAGGTACAACAAATATGTCAACTTGTATCACTGTTACTGTGAAGACGGTCGCCGGTCGAATAGGTAATGGCAATAAAACCCTGTTGTATTGTATCAGCAATATGTATTGGATATTGGTTTATATGTATTGCAATATGTATTGTATTGGTTTCTCCCTGGCAATACCCAGGCCTAATCTGTAAACATGCACTTTAGACCACTCTGCACTGGTTTAAACAAGGGCAGGTTGATACCACATAAAACAGTATTAATATCATGTTATGCTGGTATTTCATCATGCCATCCTCCCTTTTTATTTGTTAGACAACCCCCTGATATTAGAACAGACATTCTGTAGACATTCCTATCAGATTGTCGATGACCTTTATATTTTGTATAGTGCGTCAAGTTTGACCTGGCTTTTTTACCTTTAATTTGAACATTAGATTGGGCTAATAAACTGTGATTTAGGTAAGACAGCATGTTTCATTACCATAAACACACAGTACCTTGTATTACTATCATTTATCCTTATGTATTAACCATCTAATTACACAATGGATATGTCTGTTTGAATATTCAAATTAAAGGTCAAACAGCCAGGTTAAACTTGACACACTATACATGTTTACAACAAATCTATTTTGATGGTGGTCGTAACAAACAAACAAAGCAGCATGAGAAGGAGTGGATGTATATTTAAGTCACACACTGTTGTAGCCCAGACTTGCCCGTTTTTTCTAATCACCATCAGACTGTGAACAACCTTTACCAGCTAAAATATTGTTATACAAACAAAACAAAACAAAAAAATCGTAAAAAAAATTAATGAATTAGAACAGAGTTTGGTATTGTTTAGAACAGAGTTTGGTATTGTTTAGAACAGAGTTTGGTATTGTTTAGAGCAGAGTTTTGGTATTGTTTAGAACAGAGTTTGGTATTGTTTAGAACAGAGTTTGGTATTGTTTAGAGCAGAGTTTTGGTATTGTTTAGAACAGAGTTTTGTTATTGTTTAGAACAGAGTTTGGCATTTTTTAGAACAGAGTTTGGTATTGGTAACTTACTTGAACAAAATCACAACTAAAAAAATCAATAGGCACCAGAGTGTGTAAGTGGAGTTTCAACTTCATATTCTATATGATGAATGATTCACATATCAAATGTTCGTTCAATATCTGCAAAATCTGCTCATATTTTCATCAAAAATCACAAAACTCAACCTTAATCTGTAACTCATGACTGTAGACTCTCATACAAAATATTAATTCAATATCTGCAAGCATTTAGAAAAAAAGTCCTGAAAACTACTATTTTTAAGAAATTTTCTTAGTCCAAGGCCCATAATTTCATAACGATAACTAAACCAGAACGAAACTCAAACGTGATCTGTAACTCATGATGGTTAACTCGCACACTAATTTAAGTTCAATATCCGCAAGCCTTAAAAATAAATCCTGAAAACTGTTACTTTAAAGAAATTTTTAAGTCAATGGCCTATAATTTCACAAAAAAAAAATCACTGAACCGGAACGAAACTCAAACTTGATCTGTAGCTTATGATGGTTACCTCACATACCAAATATTACTTCAATATCTGCAAGAGTTGGGGAAAAAGTTTGGAAAACTATCCTGCATGCATCACTCATATTTGTAGTCGAGTTTAACTTCGTTTTTGTTGTAAAACCCTGTTAAATCAAACAAAAATATATAGCTGGTGACGTCTCAGTATAAGTGCAATATTTTTGTCTGGGACAAAGCCCTATTCAATTGAACAACCATTCATAATTACCAGTCTTATGTTAAGGAAATTTTGTTATGTTTTGTATAAGCACTGTCCACTCTATCATCCATTTAAAATTTTCATACACTGAATGTCTGTGTCACGTTTCATGGGACTTGTAAACAAATTTCGTTTTATCCCAATGACACTTGATCTTGGGATGTGTTTTGTAATTATGAGTTACAAATTTGCTGGTAATTGAAGTTGACATGTTCAGTTTATTTACATTAATCTGTACTGTTATTCCTCCATAAATATGTGTATAGGCAAACAACATTGACCTGTCTGTTTGACCTTTAATTTAAATACTTAATATGGACCATTACATTTGTGTATAGGGAACACAGATGTTCATTTTCTCTACCTCATGGGAAGCATGTATTTTTGTATTTACTGCAAATTTTAAAACTACCCATGTATTGGGTTAATCATTGTATATGAATATTCTTATGAAAGGTCGAGCTGACAGGCCAGTGTTGTTTGCCTATATAAAGCTGTTTGTATGATAATTGACCTGTCCTCTCAGTGAAGACGCTTAACAATCGTGAGTGTTTTAGCTATTAGCCTGATAATAAGCCGGACACCTGAAGTTGGTTACTTTTTCAACATTCAACATTCAATGTTGAAAAAGTAAATGATATCTGAAGTTAGTTACTTATTCAACATTCAATGTGAAACAGTAAGTAAGTAAGTTTATTTACTTTTTCAACATTCAACATTTTATTTTGTAACAGCAATTACATCCATAACTATAGAGAAGCTGTCGCCTTAAAATGATTTATGACTTTCAGAGGATAGAGCTAATATTGTATGGGGTTGACTATGTCAAATACCAAGAAAACTTTGCTATTATGTCCGATTTTGTTACATTTCCCTACCAGTTTTTACTTATATCCTCTAAGTTAACAGTGAACGAGTTCTCATACCACCTAATGATATATTATGCAACACTTGTATTGTCACTAGGAATGTCAGTGTCAAATTTAGTTAGCTTTGAACGGGGTTGACTATGTCAAATAGCAGGAAAACATTGCTATTATGTCCGATTTTCTTACATTTCCCTACTAGTTCTTACTTATATCCTATAGGTTCACAGTGAACAAGTTCTCGTGCCACCTAATGATATATTATGCAACACTTGTATTGTCACTAGGAATGTCAGTGTCAAATTTAGTTAGCTTTGAACGGGGTTGACTATGTAATATAGCAAGAAAACGTTGCTATTATGTGCGATTTTGTTACATTTCCCTACCAGTTCTTACATATATCCTATAGGTTCAAAGTGAACTAGTTCCCGTGCCACCTAATGAAATATTATGCAACACTTGTATTGTCACTAGGCATGTCAGTGTCAAATTTGGTTAGCTTTGAACGGGGTTGACTATGTCAAATAGCAGGAAAACATTGCTATTATGTCCGATTTTCTTACATTTCCCTACTAGTTCTTACTTATATCCTCTAGGTTCACAGTGAACTAGTTCTCGTGCCACCTAATGATATATTATCCAACACTTGTATTGTTGCTAGGTATGTCAGTGTCAAGTAATGTTTGCTTTGAACGGGGTTGACTATGTCAAATAACAGGAAAACTTTGCTATTATGTCCGATTTTCTTACATTTCCCTACTAGTTCTTACTTATATCTTCTAGGTTTACAGTGAACAAGTTCTCGTGCCACCTAATGATATGTTATGCAACACTTGTATTGTCACTAGGTATGTCAGTGTCAAATTTGGTTATCTTTGAACGGGGTTGACTATGTCAAATACCAGAAAAACTTTGCTATTATGTCCGATTTTCGTACATTTCCCTACTAGCTCTTACTTATGTCCTCTAGGTTCACAGTGAACAAGTTCTCGTGCCACCTAATGATATATTATGCAACACTTGTATTGTTGCTAGGTATGTCAGTGTCAAACTTGGTTAGCTTTGAACGGGGTTCACTATGTCAAATATCAGAAAAACTTTGCTATTATGTGCGATTTTCTTACATTTCCCTACTAGTTCTTACTTATATCCTCTAGGTTCACAGTGAACAAGTTCTCGTGCCACCTAATGATATATTATGCAACACTTGTATTGTCACTACGTATGTCAGTGTCAAATTTGGTTAGCTTTGAACGCGGTTGACTATGTCAAATAGCAGGAAAACGTTGCTATTATGTGCGATTTTGTTACATTTCCCTACCAGTTCTTACTTATATCCTATAGGTCCACAGTGAACTTGTTCTCGTGCCACCTAATGAAATATTATGCAACAATTAAATTGTCACTAGGTATGTCAGTGTTAAATTTGGTTAGCTTTGAACGGGGTTGACTATGTCAAATATCAGAAAAACTTTGCTATTATGTCTGATTTTCTTACATTTCCCTACTAGTTCTTACTTATATCCTCTAGGTTCACAGTGAACAAGTTCTCTTGCCACCTAATGATATATTGCAACACTTGTATTGTCACTACGTATGTCAGTGTCAAATTTGGTTAGCTTTGAACGGGGTTGACTATGTCAAATAGCAGGAAAACATTTAGACTAGGCACATTTTCAGAAAAGACGTCGTTTTAAAAAGGAAGAGGCATTTTTTAGTAAAAGCAAACCATATATCCTTCTTACCTAATTTGGGTGTGCTGAGTTCGAAAATGGCGGATACCAAGCTGAAAAATTGCTCTAAGTAGGTCAAAATTTAAATACAAAATGGCCGCCAAAATCAAAAAGGTTTTTTGCGTAAAATTTGATATAGAAGTTGTTGTAATGGCAAGAAACAGCTATTAATCAAATATTGTAATATTTCAAGGCTTAAGTGGGTGTTAATGAGTAAAAAATTTAAACAAAAGGTCCACGGGCATTATTGCTCACCTGAAAACATTTAGAAAATACTGAAATTTTAGAGGCAACAACATTTTCGTTGATTATCATATACACAATTTGCTATGGGGTTAGATCTTGGCATGTTGATTTTTTGCGACTTCGTGATTTTGTTTATAATACTTTTAAAAAAAATATGAAAAAAAATCGCAAAAATTATACTCCAGGGGTAACATCTCCTCTATGGATCATCATATTTTTACAAACATTGCTACTTAGCTTGTCATGCTCATGTTTTTCAATGCATTGCACTTATATAACACTAATAGTTTTCAAGTAAATAGTCACAAAACCAGCAAACTTTGCAAAAATATTATTTTTAGGGGCAATAACTCTGAAAAAGGTGGTTTGAATCTATGAAATCAAAAGATTGGCATGCTGGTCAGCCTTCGTCTCAGGTGGCCTAGCGACAAAGATCATTATGAAAAAAGTTATGTACATATATATTCCAAATATGTCGATAAAGTGTATCCTTTGTGTGAGGTAAATTTATATATTAAAAACTTAAAAATAAGGTAAAATGTTTTTCTAAAACGTAACTGAATTTATTAGTTGTAAAACGTGTTTCACCGTTATGTACGGTTATTTTTTGTTACATATCCTGGATAAAGTTCAATATTTAACTTCAGCCAGTTTTAAATTTTTTACTTTTGTTTTTGGATTGTAATTTGAACATGGGACTGCATGTTTCTGTTAAATTAAATGAATTAAATTAAGTATGACATATAACATGCTGAAACACTGATTTATGTAGACCAGAATGTGAATGAAATAGCTTACAAAACCGAAATCTGTGTTTGCAACAAATGCTTACGAATTTTTTCCTTTTAACAGAGGAAGAGCCAAGTAAATGTAACTAAACTAGCCTTTAAAAACCTATTTAGAGGACTCTGAGGTGCTAAGTCATCACCGAGCAACTCAATTTTTTGCTAAATTTGTGAACTTGCATTACAAAATGTTGTTGTAAAATTTGACATTTAACCATAGCAAAGGCAACACTACACTTGGTTTTATTGAATTGGTAAGAAGTATGCGGGTTGAATGATATGTCGTGAGCCTTCTGTTAAAAAGGAGATTAACGATGATGTCCCTTTTCAACCCCTCTATTTCCTGATTGTGTATCCGAAGACCAGTGTCGTTTTTAAGTTAATATCAACAAGGTATTACTCCTTGTGACTTGGCAAATGTAAAAAATTGTGAAAGAGCAGGATCCAATATTTGCAAGAGAACGGTGAAGCACCTAAGGCTATCCATACTGATATGAAAGCAGCACAGGAAAAGATGCCCCTTGATAAGCAATAGTAAAAAGTAGTTGGCGTATTATAAACGGCAGAACATATATGGTGACCCATTCTTGGAAGGCATGCCACTGTTGCAACCCCAAAATGGTCAATAAAGGTTTGTTTTCATTCATGGTAGCCGAAAACAACATTGGCTGCTAATTTCTGAGAAATCCTTTTCTTTCAAAAAGAAAATTGTTTTTGCAACTCTGTAAAAAATACTTTAAAATTAAAGATTTTCACAAATTTTGGAAGTTTAACCACAAATCATTTTAAAATTGTGGAAACGTAGATAAAAGCCATAAATATCGGTATTAAGGTGAGAAAGCTTTGAGCCGTTGGGCTTCTGGCAATTAATCAGAAACAAACAAGATGCACTTTGTCGCGTGTTAATCTAAATTTTTTAGTGGTAGATACTGCTAGCTCCTATACGAGCTTTGTTACTATGGAGACAAAGCATCCCAGAGCCCAAACAACAGTCAAAACAATGGAACCACTCTGGTTCACCTCCGCCAAAGAAGGTAGAAAAAGACTGTTCCATTATCTAGAAAGGTTATGACAACGGTTATCTGAGATATTGATGATATTCTGATGGTAGATTATTTCCGAAAGGGACAAAAAATAAATGTCATATTATTTGTATTACTTGTGAGGCTGTTACGGAAAAATATTCCACTCTAGTGTTTTGGAAAACTCAGTAAAGGTGTGGTCCACTAGCACAATGCTACCATTGCCTTGACTGCAATTAACGATTGTGGCTTTAGATTTTTAATGATTGAGTGGCCAGTTATTGCTTAAGCTTGCACATCAGTCTTTCGTCTATTTCCAACACTGAAAACGGTCATTTACTTTACTTAGTTTATAGTCAGATGATGATGTCATATATTCATTGGAGGACTTCTGACTTTAAAAGAAAATGAATTCTTTAAAAGTTGCATTGAGTTCCTTAAACACCGCTGCCAAAACTGTATAGAGACTGATACTATGTTGAAAAATAATGCAATGTTACCGGCAAAGTTCAAATCATTACAATTTGGTATTTTGACATTTACAACAATGGGTTTTACATACTATTTTGCAAGAACATGTGGTAAACTCTATATATAAAAGACTGTTCCTGAACAGGCTTTTTCTGCATTTTAAACACAAGTTTCGATTTTACTATTAGTTTATCAATTTCACGCCATGATCTTATAAAGCAGTGTTTCAGTATAGTTTTAGACATGGACTTAATTTAATCATGTAGATTTCATAAGTGTAATATGCAAAAGGCACACATAATGAACAAACACTTATAACCTCCACATTACTTTTAGAAGTACTTTTACATTGGGTTTAAACATTTAAACTTCACTTTAGCCTCTTCCATTTTAATTTAGCAACCTCAAGTTATGCTGAAATGTTAAAATGAACAAAGTACCATCTTTTGATAAACATGTAACTTCAATAACACTGTGAAATTATACGCATAAATTGAAACAGTCGCCATTTTGTTTTTGGAAATATGGGTAAATCCTTCCCTTTGAATGACTTTTGCAAGTTTTGAATTTAGTACTCTCAATTTATATTTCAAACGCATGTTATCAACTTTTGCTAATATTTGCCACCCCAAGTAACATTTTTGCATTGGTACACTATGGATTTAGGTCGCCATTTTGTTTTTGGAATTATGGGTTCAAAACCTTAAAATTTAGCTTGGTATCCGCCATTTGTGCATTCATCAACTTCGAATGATACTGAATAAAGCATGCTACTAACTTTTACCAAAATTTGTCAACTCAAGTATCATATTTTGCGTTGGTACACCATCAATTTTAGTCGCCATTTTGTTTTTGGAATTATGGGTTAAAGAACTCAAAATTTAGCTTGGTATCCTTCATTTTGAAATTCAGCAAACTCGAATAATGTTGAATGAAGCATGTTACCAACTAAAATTTGCTACCCCAATGAACATTTTTGCATTGGTACACTTTGAATTTAAGTGGCCATTTTGATTTTGGAATTATGGGTTAAAAAACTCAAAATTGAGCTTTGTATGGGTCATTTTTGAATTCGGCATCCTCAAATTATGTTAAATAAATCATGTTACCAACTTTTACCAAAATTTGTCGACCCAAGTAGCATTTTTGCATTGAGTCACCATTAATTTTAGCCGCCATTTTGTTTTTTGAATTATGGGTTCAAAAACTCAAAATTCAGCTTGGTATCCGCCATTTTCGAATTCAGCACCCTCGAATTAGGTTAGATAACGATGTTACCAACTTTTACTAAAAAATGCCGCTTCAAGTCACATTTTCTGAAAATGTGCCTAGTCTAATTGCTATTATGTGCGATTTTGTTACATTTCCCTACCAGTTCTTACTTATATCCTATAGGTTCACAGTGAACTTGTTCTCGTGCCACCTAATGAAATATTATGCACCACTTGTATTGTCACTAGGTATGTCGGTGTCAAATTTGGTTAGCTTTGAACAGGGTTGACTATGTCAAATAGCAGAAAATCTTTGCTGTTATGTGCGATTTTCTTACTTTTCCCTACTAGTTCTTACTTATATCCCCTAGGTTCACAGTGAACAAGTTCTCGTGCCACCTAATGATATATTATGCAACACTTGTATTGTCACTAGGTATGTCAGTGTCAAATTTGGTTAGCTTTGAACGGGGTTGACTATGTAAAATGGCAGGAAAACTTTGCTATTATGTCCGATTTTGTTACATTTCCCTACTAGTTCTTACTTAAATCCTATAGGTTCACAGTGAACAGGATCTCGTGCCACCTAATGATATATTATGCAACACTTGTATTGTCACTAGGTATGTCAGTGTCAAATTTGGTTAGCTTTGAACGGGGTTGACTATGTCAAATAGCAGGAAAACTTTGCTATTATGTCCGATTTTCGTACATTTCCCTACTAGTTCTTACTTATGTCCTCTAGGTTCACAGTGAACAAGTTCTCGTGCCACCTAATGATATATTATGCAACACTTGTATTCTCACTAGGTATGTCAGTGTTAAATTTGGTTAGCTTTGAACGGGGTTGACTATGTCAAATAGCAGATAAAGTTTGCTATTATGTGCGATTTTTGTACATTTCCTTACTAGTTCTTACTTATGTCCTCTAGGTTCACAGTGAACAAGTTCTCGTGCCACCTAATGATATATTATGCAACACTTGTATTGTCACTAGGTATGTCAGTGTCAAATTTGGTTAGCTTTGAATGGGGTTGACTATGTCAAATAGCAGGAAAACTTTGCTATTATGTACGATTTTCGTACATTTCCTACTAGTTCTTACTTATATCCTCTAAGTTCACAGTGAACAAGTTCTCGTGCCACCTAATGATATGTTATGCAACACTTGTATTGTCACTAGGTATGTCAGTGTCAAATTTGGTTATCTTTGAACGGGGTTGACTATGTCAAATACCAGGAAAACTTTGCTATTATGTCCGATTTTCGTACATTTCCCTACTAGCTCTTACTTATGTCCTCTAGGTTCACAGTGAACAAGTTCTCGTGCCACCTAATGATATATTATGCAACACTTGTATTGTTGCTAGGTATGTCAGTGTCAAACTTGGTTAGCTTTGAACGGGGTTGACTATGTCAAATATCAGAAAAACTTTGCTATTATGTGCGATTTTCTTACATTTCTCTACTAGTTCTTACTTATATCCTCTAGGTTCACAGTGAACAAGTTCTCGTGCCACCTAATGATATATTATGCAACACTTGTATTGTCACTACGTATGTCAGTGTCAAATTTGGTTAGCTTTGAACGCGGTTGACTATGTGAAACAGCAGGAAAACGTTGCTATTATGTGCGATTTTGTTACATTTCCCTACCAGTTCTTACTTATATCCTAGGTTCACAGTGAACTTGTTCTCGTGCCACCTAATGAAATATTATGCAACACTTAAATTGTCACTAGGTATGTCAGTGTCAAATTTGGTTAGCTTTGAACGGGGTTGACTATGTCAAATATCAGAAAAACTTTGCTATTATGTCCGATTTTCTTACATTTCCCTACTAGTTCTTACTTATATCCTCTAGGTTCACAGTGAACAAGTTCTCTTGCCACCTAATGATATATTATGCAACACTTGTATTGTCACTACGTATGTCAGTGTCAAATTTGGTTAGCTTTGAACGGGGTTGACTATGTCAAATAGCAGGAAAACATTGCTATTATGTGCGATTTTGTTACATTTCCCTACCAGTTCTTACTTATATCCTATAGGTTCACAGTGAACTTGTTCTCGTGCCACCTAATGAAATATTATGCACCACTTGTATTGTCACTAGTATGTCGGTGTCAAATTTGGTTAGCTTTGAACGGGTTGACTATGTCAAATAGCAGAAAAACTTTGCTGTTATGTGCGATTTTCTTACTTTTCCTACTAGTTCTTACTTATATCCCCTAGGTTCACAGTGAACAAGTTCTCGTGCCACCTAATGATATATTATGCAACACTTGTATTGTAACTAGGTATGTCAGTGTCAAATTTGGTTAGCTTTGAACGGGTTGACTATGTAAAATGGCAGGAAAACTTGCTATTATGTCCGATTTTGTTACATTTCCCTACTAGTTCTTACTAAAATCCTATAGGTTCACGTGAACAGGATCTCGTGCCACCTAATGATATATTATGCAACACTTGTATTGTCACTAGGTTTGTCGGTGTCAAATTTGGTTAGCTTTGAACGGGGTTGACCATGTCAAATAGCAGAAAAACTTGCTATTATGTCCGATTTTCGTACATTTCCCTACTAGTTCTTACTTATATCTAGGTTCACAGTGAACAAGTTCTCGTGCCACCTTATGATATATTATGCAACACTTGTATTGTCACTAGGCATGTCAGTGTCAAATTTGGTTAGCTTTGAATGGGGTTGGCTATGTCAAATAGCAGAAAAACATTGCTGTTATGTACGATTTTCTTACTTTTCCCTACTAGTTCTTACATATATCCCCTAGATTCACAGTGAACAAGTTCTCGTGCCACCTAATGATATATTATGCAACACTTGTATTGTCACTAGGTATGTCAGTGTCAAATTTGGTTAGCTTTAAACGGGGTTGACTATGTCAAATAGCAGGAAAACTTTGCTATTATGTCCGATTTTCGTACATTTCCCTACTAGTTCTTACTTATATCCTCTAGGTTCACAGTGAACAAGTTCTCGTGCCACCTTATGATATATTATGCAACACTTGTATTGTCACTAGGCATGTCAGTGTCAAATTTGGTTAGCTTTGAATGGGGTTGACTATGTCAAATAGCAGAAAAACATTGCTATTATGTGCGATTTTCTTACTTTTCCCTACTAGTTCTTACTTCTATCCCCTAGGTTCACAGTGAACAAGTTCTCGTGCCACGTAATGATTATTATGCAACACTGGTATTGTCACTAGGTATGTCAGTGTCAAATTTGGTTAGCTTTGAATGGGGTTGACTATGTCAAATAGCAGGAAATCTTTGCTATTATGTCCGATTTTGTTACATTTCCCTACCAGTTTTTACATATATCCTCTAGGTTCACAGTGAACAGGTTCTTGTGCCACCTAATGATATATTATGCAACACTTGTATTGTCACTAAGTATGTCAGTGTTAAATTTGGTTAGCTTTGAACGGGGTTGACTATGTCAAATAGCAGGAAAACGTTGCTATTATGTCTGATTTTCTTACATTTCCCTACTAGTTCTTACTTATATCATCTAGGTTCACAGTGACAAGTTCTCTTGCCACCTAATGATATATTAGGCAACACTTGTATTGTCACTAGGTATTTCAGTGTCAAATTTGGTTAGCTTTGAACGGGGTTGACTATGTGAAATAGTAGGAAAAATTTGCTATTATGTCCGATTTTCGTGCATTTCCCTACTAGTTCTTAATTAATCCTCTATGTTCACAGTGAATTAGTTCTCGTGCCACCTAATGATATATTAGGCAACACTTGTATTGTCACTAGGTATGTCAGTTTTAAATTGGTTAGCTTGAACGGGGTTGACTATGTCAAATAGCAAGAAAACGTTGCTATTATGTCTGATTTTCTTATATTTCCCTACTAGTTTTTACTTATATCCTCTAGGTTCACATTGAACTAGTTCTCGTGCCACCTAATGATATGTTATGCAACACTTGTATTGTCACTAGGTATGTCAGTGTCAAATTTGGTTATCTTTGAACGGGGTTGACTATGTCAAATACCAGGAAAACTTTGCTATTATGTCCGATTTTCGTACATTTCCCTACTAGCTCTTACTTATGTCCTCTAGGTTCACAGTGAACAAGTTCTCGTGCCACCTAATGATATATTATGCAACACTTGTATTGTTGCTAGGTATGTCAGTGTCAAACTTGGTTAGCTTTGAACGGGGTTGACTATGTCAAATATCAGAAAAACTTTGCTATTATGTGCGATTTTCTTACATTTCCCTACTAGTTCTTACTTATATCCTCTAGGTTCACAGTGAACAAGTTCTCGTGCCACCTAATGATATATTATGCAACACTTGTATTGTCACTACGTATGTCAGTGTCAAATTTGGTTAGCTTTGAACGCGGTTGACTATCTGAAACAGCAGGAAAACGTTGCTATTATGTGCGATTTTGTTACATTCCCTACCAGTCTTACTTATATCCTATAGGTCACAGTGAACTTGTTCTCGTGCCACCTAATGAAATATTATGCAACACTTAAATTGTCACTAGGTATGTCAGTGTCAAATTTGGTTAGCTTTGAACGGGGTTGACTATGTCAAATATCAGAAAAACTTTGCTATTATGTCCGATTTTCTTACATTTCCCTACTAGTTCTTATATATCCTCTAGGTTCACAGTGAACAAGTTCTCTTGCCACCTAATGATATATTATGCAACACTTGTATGTCACTACGTATGTCAGTGTCAAATTTGGTTAGCTTTGAACGGGGTTGACTATGTCAAATAGCAGGAAAACATTGCTATTATGTGCGATTTTGTTACATTTCCCTACCAGTTCTTACTTATATCCTATAGGTTCACAGTGAACTTATTCTCGTGCCACCTAATGAAATATTATGCACACTTGTATGTCACTAGGTATGTCGGTGTCAAATTTGGTTAGCTTTGAACGGGGTTGACTATGTCAAATAGCAGAAAAACTTTGCTGTTATGTGCGATTTTCTTACTTTTCCCTACTAGTTCTTACTTATATCCCTAGGTTCACAGTGAACAAGTCTGTGCCACCTAATGATATATTATGCAACACTTGTATTGTAACTAGGTATGTCAGTGTCAAATTTGGTTAGCTTTGAACGGGGTTGACTATGTAAAATGGCAGGAAAACTTTGCTATTATGTCCGATTTTGTTACATTTCCCTACTAGTTCTTACTAAAATCCTATAGGTTCACAGTGAACAGGATCTCGTGCCACCTAATGATATATTATGCAACACTTGTATTGTCACTAGGTTTGTCGGTGTCAAATTTGGTTAGCTTTGAACGGGGTTGACCATGTCAAATAGCAGAAAAACTTTGCTGTTATGTACGATTTTCTTACTTTTCCTACTAGTTCTTACATATATCCCCTAGATTCACAGTGAACAAGTTCTCGTGCCACCTAATGATATATTATGCAACACTTGTATTGTCACTAGGTATGTCAGTGTCAAATTTGGTTAGCTTTAAACGGGTTGACTATGTCAAATAGCAGGAAAACTTTGCTATTATGTCCGATTTGTACATTTCCCTACTAGTTCTTACTTATATCCTCTAGGTTCACAGTGAACAAGTTCTCGTGCCACCTATGATATATTATGCAACACTTGTATTGTCACTAGGCATGTCAGTGTCAAATTTGGTTAGCTTTGAATGGGTTGACTATGTCAAATAGCAGAAAAACATGCATTATGTGCGATTTTCTTACTTTTCCCTACTAGTTCTTACTTCTATCCCTAGGTCCACAGTGAACTTGTTTTCGTGCCACGTAATGAAATATTATGCAACACTTAAATTGTCACTAGGTATGTCAGTATCAAATTTGGTAGCTTTGAATGGGGTTGACTATGTCAAATAGCAGGAAATCTTTGCTATTATGTCCGATTTTGTACATTTCCCTACCAGTTCTTACATATATCCTCTAGGTTCACAGTGAACAGGTTCTCGTGCCACCTAACGATATATTATGCAACACTTGTATTGTCACTAAGTATGTCAGTGTTAAATTTGGTTAGCTTTGAACGGGGTTGACTATGTCAAATAGCAAGAAAACGTTGCATTATGTCTGATTTTCTTCCATTCCCTACTAGTTCTTACTATATCATCTAGGTTCACAGTGAACAAGTTCTCTTGCCACCTAATGATATATTATGCAACACTTGTATTGTCACTAGGTATTTCAGTGTCAAATTTGGTTAGCTTTGAACGCGGTTGACTATCTGAAACAGCAGGAAAACGTTGCTATTATGTGCGATTTGTTACATTTCCCTACCAGTTCTTACTTATATCCTATAGGTTCACAGTGAACTTGTTCTCGTGCCACTAATGAAATATATGCAACACTTAAATTGTCACTAGGTATGTCAGTGTCAAATTTGGTTAGCTTTGAACGGGGTTGACTATGTCAAATATCAGAAAAACTTGCTATTATATGTCCGATTTTCTTACATTTCCCTACTAGTTCTTACTTATATCCTCTAGGTTCACAGTGAACAAGTTCTCTTGCCACCTAATGATATATTATGCAACACTTGTATTGTCACTACGTATGTCAGTGTCAAATTTGGTTAGCTTTGAACGGGGTTGACTATGTCAAATAGCAGGAAAACATTGCTATTATGTGCGATTTTGTTACATTTCCCTACCAGTTCTTACTTATATCCTATAGGTTCACAGTGAACTTGTTCTCGTGCCACCTAATGAAATATTATGCACCACTTGTATTGTCACTAGGTATGTCGGTGTCAAATTTGGTTAGCTTTGAACGGGGTTGACTATGTCAAATAGCAGAAAAACTTTGCTGTTATGTGCGATTTTCTTACTTTTCCCTACTAGTTCTTACTTATATCCCCTAGGTTCACAGTGAACAAGTTCTCGTGCCACCTAATGATATATTATGCAACACTTGTATTGTAACTAGGTATGTCAGTGTCAAATTTGGTTAGCTTTGAACGGGTTGACTATGTAAAATGGCAGGAAATCTTTGCTATTATGTCCGATTTGTTACATTTCCCTACTAGTTCTTACTAAAATCCTATAGGTTCACAGGAACAGGATCTCGTGCACCTAATGATATTATGCAACACTTGTATTGTCACTAGGTTTGCGTGTGTCAAATTTGGTTAGCTTTGAACGGGGTTGACCATGTCAAATAGCAGAAAAACTTTGCTGTTATGTCCGATTTTCTTACTTTTCCCTACTAGTTCTTACATATATCCCCTAGATTCACAGTGAACAAGTTCTCGTGCCACCTAATGATATATTATGCAACACTTGTATTGTCACTAGGTATGTCAGTGTCAAATTTGGTTAGCTTTAAACGGGGTTGACTATGTCAAATAGCAGGAAAACTTTGCTATTATGTCCGATGTTCGTACATTTCCCTACTAGTTTCTTAATATCCTATAGGTTCACAGTGAAACAAGTTTCGTGCCACCTATGATATATTATGCAACACTTGTATTGTCACTAGGCATGTCAGTGTCAAATTTGGTTAGCTTTGAATGGGGTTGACTATGTCAAATAGCAGAAAAACATTGCTATTATGTGCGATTTTCTTACTTTTCCCTACTAGTTCTTACTTCTATCCCCTAGGTCCACAGTGAACTTGTTTTCGTGCCACGTAATGAAATATTATGCAACACTTAAATTGTCACTAGGTATGTCAGTGTCAAATTTGGTTAGCTTTGAATGGGGTTGACTATGTCAAATAGCAGGAAATCTTTGCTATTATGTCCGATTTTGTTACATTTCCCTACCAGTTCTTACATATATCCTCTAGGTTCACAGTGAACAGGTTCTCGTGCCACCTAACGATATATTATGCAACACTTGTATTGTCACTAAGTATGTCAGTGTTAAATTTGGTTAGCTTTGAACGGGGTTGACTATGTCAAATAGCAGGAAAACGTTGCTATTATGTCTGATTTTCTTACATTTCCCTACTAGTTCTTACTTATATCATCTAGGTTCACAGTGAACAAGTTCTCTTGCCACCTAATGATATATTATGCAACACTTGTATTGTCACTAGGTATTTCAGTGTCAAATTTGGTTAGCTTTGAACGGGGTTGACTATGTGAAATAGTAGGAAAAATTTGCTATTATGTCCGATTTTCGTGCATTTCCCTACTAGTTCTTAATTATATCCTCTATGTTCACAGTGAATTAGTTCTCGTGCCACCTAATGATATATTAGGCAACACTTGTATTGTCACTAGGTATGTCAGTTTTAAATTTGGTTAGCTTTGAACGGGGTTGACTATGTCAAATAGCAAGAAAACGTTGCTATTATGTCTGATTTTCTTACATTTCCCTACTAGTTCTTACTTATATCATCTAGGTTCACAGTGAACAAGTTCTCTTGCCACCTAATGATATATTATGCAACACTTGTATTGTCACTAGGTATTTCAGTGTCAAACTTGGTTAGCTTTGAACGGGGTTGACTATGTGAAATAGTAGGAAAAATTTGCTATTATGTCCGATTTTCGTGCATTTCCCTACTAGTTCTTAATTATATCCTCTATGTTCACAGTGAACACGTTCTCGTGCCACCTAATGATACGTTATGCAACACTTGTATTGTCACTAGGTATATCAGTGTCAAATTTGGTTAGCTTTGAACGGGGTTGACTATTTCAAATAGCAGGAAGTCTTTGCTATAATGTCCGATTTTCTTACATTTTCAACTAGATCTTACAGATATGTTTTTCTTTCACAGTCAACGAGTTCTCGTGCCACCTAAAGATATATTAGGCAACACTTGTATTGTCACTAGGTATTTCAGTGTCAAATTTGGTTAGCTTTGAATGGGGTTGACTATGTCAATTAGCAGGAAATCTTTGCTTTTATGTCCGATTTTCGTACATTTCCCTACTAGTTCTTACTTATGTCCTATAGTTTCACAGTGAACAGGATCTCGTGCCACCTAATGATATACATGTATTATGCAACACTTGTATTGTCACTAGGTATGTCAGTGTCAAATTTGGTTAGCTTTGAATGGGGTTGACTATGAAAAATAGCAGAAAAACTTTGCTATTATGTGCGATTTTCTTACTTTTCCCTACTAGTTCTTACTTCTATCCCCTAGGTTCACAGTGAACAAGTTCTCGTGCCACTTAATGATATATTATGCAACACTTGTATTGTCACTAGGTATGTCAGTGTTAAATTTGGTTAGCTTTGAACGGGGTTGACTATGTGACAATCCAAGTATTGCATAATATATCATTAGGTGGCACGAGAACTTGTCACTGTGAACCTAGAAGATAAAGTAAGAACTAGTGGGAAATGTAAGAAAATCGGACATAATAGCAAAGTTTTCCTGCTATTTGACATAGTCAACCCCGATCAAAGCTAACCAAATTTGACACTGACATACCTAGTGACAATGGAAGTGTTGCATAATATATCATTAGGTGGCACGAGAACTCGTTCACTGTGAACCTAGAGGATATATGTAAGAACTAGTAGGGAAATGTAACAAAATCGGACATAACAGCAAAGTTTTCCTGCTATTTGACATAGTCACCCCATTTAAAGCTAACCAAATTTGTCACTGATATACCTAGTGACAATGCAAGTGTTGCATAATATATCATTAGGTGGCACGAGAACTCGTTCACTGTGAACCTAGAGGATATATGTAAGAACTAGTAGGGAATTTAACAAAATCGGACATAATAGCAAAGTTTTCCTGCTATTTGACATAGTCAACCCCGTTCAAAGCTAACCAAATTTGTCACTGATATACCTAGTGACAATACAAGTGTTGCCTAAGATATCATTAGGTGGCACGAGAACTCGTTCACTGTGAAAGTAAAAACATATCTGTGAGATTTAGTTGAAAATGTAAGAAAATCGGACATAATAGCATAGTTTTTCTGCTGTTTGAAATAGTCTTCCCCATTCAAAGCTAACCAAATTTGACACTGACATACCTAGTGACAATGCAAGTGTTGCCTAATATATCATTAGGTGGCACGAGAACTCGTTCACTGTGAACCTAGAGGAATATGTAAGGACTAGTAGGGAAATGTAACAATATCGGACATAATAGCATAGTTTTCCTGCTATTTGACATAGTCAACCCAGTTCAAAGCTAACCAAATTTGACATTGACATACCTAGTGACAATACAAGTGTTGCATAATATATCATTAGGTGGCACGAGAACTCGTTCACTGTGAAAGGAAAACATATCTGTGAGATTTAGTTGAAAATGTAAGAAAATCGGACATAATAGCATAGTTTTTCTGCTATTTGAAATAGTCAACCCCATTCAAAGCTACCCAAATTTGACACTGACATACCTAGTGACAATGCAAGTGTTGCCTAATATATTATTAGGTGGCACGAGAACTTGTTCACTGTGAACCTAGAGGATAAATGTAAGAACTAGTAGGGAAATGTAAGAAAATTGGACATAATAGCAAAGTTTTTCTGCTATTTGACATAGTCAACCTCGTTCAAAGCTAACCAAAGTTGACACTGACATACCTAGTGACAATACAAGTATTGGATAATATATCATTAGGTGGCACGAGAACTCGTTCACTGTGAACCTAGAGGAAAAAAAGTAAGAACTAGTAGGAAATGGGAGAAAATTGGACATAATAGCAAAGTTTTCCTGCTATGTGACATAGTCAACCCCGTTCAAAGCTAACCAAATTTGACACTGACATACCTAGTACCAATACAAGTGTTTGCATAATATATCATTAGGTGGCACGTGAACATGTTCACTGTGAACCTAGAGGATATAAGTAAGATCTAGTAGGGAAATGTAACAAAATCGCTCATAATAGCAAAGTTTTTCTGCTATTTGACATAGTCAACCCCGATCAAAGCTAACCAAATTTGACACTGACATACCTAGTGGCAATACAAGTGTTACCTGAGATATCATTAGGTGGCACGAGAACTTGTTCATTGTAAACCTAGAGGATATATGTTAGGACTAGTAGGGAAATGTAACAAAATCGGACATAATAGCAAAGTTTATCTGCTATTTGACATAGTCAACCCCATTCAAAGCTAACCAAATTTGACACTGACATACCTATTGACAATACAAGTATTGGATAATATATCATTAGGTGGCACGAGAACTCGTTCACTGTGAACCTAGAGGAAAAAAAGTAAGAACTAGTAGGGAAATGTGAGAAAATTGGACATAATAGCAAAGTTTTCCTGCTATGTGACATAGTCAACCCCGTTCAAACCTAACCAAATTTGACACTGACATACCTAGTACCAATACAAGTGTTGCATAATATATCATTAGGTGGCACGTGAACATGTTCACTGTGAACCTAGAGGATATAAGTAAGATCTAGTAGGGAAATGTAACAAAATCGCTCATAATAGCAAAGTTTTTCTGCTATTTGACATAGTCAACCCCGATCAAAGCTAACGAAATTTGACACTGACATACCTAGTGGCAATACAAGTGTTACCTGAGATATCATTAGGTGGCACGAGAACTTGTTCATTGTGAACCTAGAGGATATATGTTAGGACTAGTAGGGAAATGTAACAAAATCGGACATAATAGCAAAGTTTATCTGCTATTTGACATAGTCAACCCATTCAAAGCTAACCAAATTTGACACTGACATACCTAGTATCAATACAAGTATTGGATAATATATCATTAGGTGGCACGAGAACTCGTTCACTGTGAACCTAGAGGAAAAAAAGTAAGAACTAGTAGGGAAATGTGAGAAAATTGGACATAATAGCAAAGTTTTCCTGCTATGTGACATAGTCAACCCCGTTCAAACCTAACCAAATTTGACACTGACATACCTAGTACCAATACAAGTGTTGCATAATATATCATTAGGTGGCACGTGAACATGTTCACTGTGAACCTAGAGGATATAAGTAAGATCTAGTAGGGAAATGTAACAAAATCGCTCATAATAGCAAAGTTTTTCTGCTATTTGACATAGTCAACCCGATCAAAGCTAACGTAATTTGACACTGACATACCTAGTGGCAATACAAGTGTTACCTGAGATATCATTAGGTGGCACGAGAACTTGTTCATTGTGAACCTAGAGGATATATGTTAGGACTAGTAGGGAAATGTAACAAAATCGGACATAATAGCAAAGTTTATCTGCTATTTGACATAGTCAGCCCCATTCAAAGCTAACCAAATTTGACACTGACATACCTAGTGACAATACAAGTGTTGCCTAATATATCATTAGGTGGCACGAGAACTTGTTCACTCTGAACCTAGAGGATATATGTAAGAACTAGTAGGAAATGTAACAAAATCGCACATAATAGCAAAGTTTTCTGCTATTTGACATAGTCAACCCGTTCAAAGCTAACCAAATTTGTCACTAACATACCTAGTGACAATACAAGTGTTGCATAATATATCATTAGGTGGTACGAGAACTTGTTCACTGTGAACCTAGAGGATAAAAGTAAGAACTAGTAGGGAAATGTAAGAAAATTGGACATAATGGCAAAGTTTTTCTGCTATTTGACATAGTCAACCTCGTTCAAAGCTAACCAAATTTAATACTGACATACCTAGTGACAATACAAGTGTTGCATAATATATCATTAGGTGGTACGAGAATTTGTTCACTGTGAACCTAGAGGATAAAAGTAAGAACTAGGGAAATGTAAGAAAATTGGACATAATGGCAAAGTTTTTCTGCTATTTGACATAGTCAACCCCGTTCAAAGCTAACCAAATTTGTCACTGACATACCTAGTGACAATACAAGTGTTGCCTAATATATCATTAGGTGGCACGAGAACTTGTTCACTGTGAACCTAGAGGATATAAGTAAGAACTAGTAAGGAAATGTACAAAAATCGCACATAATAGCAAAGTTTTTCTGCTATTTGACATAGTCAACCCCGTTCAAAGCTAACCAAATTTGTCACTGACATACCTAGTGGCAATACAAGTGTTGCCTAATATATCATTAGGTGGCACGAGAACTCGTTCACTGTGAACCTAGAGGATAAAGTAAGATCTAGTAGGGAAATGTAACAAAATCGCTCATAATAGCAAAGTTTTTCTGCTATTTGACATAGCCAACCCCGTTCAAAGCTAACCAAATTTGACACTGACATACCTAGTACCAATACAAGTGTTGCATAATATATCATTAGGTGGCACGAGAACTTGTTCACTATGAACCTAGAGGATATAGTTAGGACTAGTAGGGAAATATAACAAAATCGGACATAATAGCAAAGTTTATCTGCTATTTGACATAGTCAATCCCGTTCAAAGCTAACCAAATTTGTCACTAACATACCTAGTGACAATACAAGTGTGCCTAATATATCATTAGGTGGCACGAGAACTTCTTCACTGTGAACCTAGAGGATAAACGTAAGAACTAGTAGGGAAATGTAAGAAAATTGGACATAATAGCAAAGTTTTTCTGCTATTTGACATAGTCAACCTCGGTCAAAGCTAACCAAATTTAACACTGACGTACCTAGTGACAATACAAGTGTTGCATAATATATCATTAGGTGGCACGAGAACTTGTTCACTATGAACCTAGAGGATATATGTTAGGACTAGTAGGGAAATATAACAAAATCGGACATAATAGCAAAGTTTATCTGCTATTTGACATAGTCAATCCCGTTCAAAGCTAACCAAATTTGTCACTAACATACCTAGTGACAATACAAGTGTTGCCTAATATATCATTAGGTGGCACGAGAACTTCTTCACTGTGAACCTAGAGGATAAAAGTAAGAACTAGTAGGGAAATGTAAGAAAATGGGATATAATAGCAAAGTTTTCCTGCTATTTGACATAGTCAACCCCGTTCAAAGCTAACCAAATTTGTCACTGACATACCTAGTGACAATACAAGTGTTACCTGAGATATCATTAGGTGGCACGAGAACTTGTTCATTGTGAACCTAGAGGATATATGTTAGGACTAGTAGGGAAATGTAACAAAATCGGACATAATAGCAAAGTTTATCTGCTATTTGACATAGTCAACCCCATTCAAAGCTAACCAAATTTGACACTGACATACCTAGTGACAATACAAGTGTTGCCTAATATATCATTAGGTGGCACGAGAACTTGTTCACTCTGAACCTAGAGGATATATGTAAGAACTAGTAGGGAAATGTAACAAAATCGCACATAATAGCAAAGTTTTTCTGCTATTTGACATAGTCAACCCCGTTCAAAGCTAACCAAATTTGTCACTAACATACCTAGTGACAATACAAGTGTTGCATAATATATCATTAGGTGGTACGAGAACTTGTTCACTGTGAACCTAGAGGATAAAAGTAAGAACTAGTAGGGAAATGTAAGAAAATTGGACATAATGGCAAAGTTTTTCTGCTATTTGACATAGTCAACCCCGTTCAAAGCTAACCAAATTTGTCACTGACATACCTAGTGACAATACAAGTGTTGCCTAATGTATCATTAGGTGGCACGAGAACTCGTTCACTGTGAACATAGAGGATATAAGTAAGAACTAGTAGGGAAATGTAACAAAATCGGATATAATTGCAAAGTTTTTCTGCTATTTGACATAGTCAACCTCGTTCAAAGCTAACCAAATTTAATACTGACATACCTAGTGACAATACAAGTGTTGCATAATATATCATTAGGTGGCACGAGAACTTGTTCACTGTGAACCTAGAGGATATAAGTAAGAACTAGTAAGGAAATGTACAAAAATCGCACATAATAGCAAAGTTTTTCTGCTATTTGACATAGTCAACCCCGTTCAAAGCTAACCAAATTTGTCACTGACATACCTAGTGGCAATACAAGTGTTGCCTAATATATCATTAGGTGGCACGAGAACTCGTTCACTGTGAACCTAGAGGATATAAGTAAGATCTAGTAGGGAAATGTAACAAAATCGCTCATAATAGCAAAGTTTTTCTGCTATTTGACATAGCCAACCCCGTTCAAAGCTAACCAAATTTGACACTGACATACCTAGTACCAATACAAGTGTTGCATAATATATCATTAGGTGGCACGAGAACTTGTTCACTGTGAACCTAGAGGATATATGTTAGGACTAGTAGGGAAATATAACAAAATCGGACATAATAGCAAAGTTTATCTGCTATTTGACATAGTCAATCCCGTTCAAAGCTAACCAAATTTGTCACTAACATACCTAGTGACAATACAAGTGTTGCCTAATATATCATTAGGTGGCACGAGAACTTCTTCACTGTGAACCTAGAGGATAAACGTAAGAACTAGTAGGGAAATGTAAGAAAATTGGACATAATAGCAAAGTTTTTCTGCTATTTGACATAGTCAACCTCGGTCAAAGCTAACCAAATTTAACACTGACGTACCTAGTGACAATACAAGTATCGGATAATATATCATTAGGTGGCACGAGAACTCGTTCACTGTGAACCTAGAGGATAAAAGTAAGAACTAGTAGGGAAATGTAAGAAAATGGGATATAATAGCAAAGTTTTCCTGCTATTTGACATAGTCAACCCCGTTCAAAGCTAACCAAATTTGTCACTGACATACCTAGTGACAATACAAGTGTTGTATAATATATCATTAGGTGGCACGTGAACATGTTCACTGTGAACCTAGAGGATATATGTTAGGACTAGTAGGGAAATGTAACAAAATCGGACATAATAGCAAAGTTTATCTGGTATTTGACATAGTCAATCCCGTTCAAAGCTAACCAAATTTGTCACTGACATACCTAGTGACAATACAAGAGTTGACTAATATATCATTAGGTGACAAGAGAACTAGTTCACTGTGAACATAGAGGATATAAGTAAGAACTAGTAGGGAAATGTAACAAAATCGGACATAATAGCAAAGTTTTTCTGCTATTTGACATAGTCAACCTCGTTCAAAGCTAACCAAATTTAACACTGACATACCTAGTGACAATACAAGTGTTGCCTAATATATCATTAGGTGGCACGAGAACTTGTTCACTGTGAACCTAGAGGATATAAGTAAGATCTAGTAGGGAAATGTAACAAAATCGCTCATAATAGCAAAGTTTTTCTGCTATTTGACATAGCCAACCCCGTTCAAAGCTAACCAAATTTGACACTGACATACCTAGTACCAATACAAGTGTTGCATAATATATCATTAGGTGGCACGAGAACTCGTTCACTGTGAACATAGAGGATATATGTTAGGACTAGTAGGGAAATGTAACAAAATCGGACATAATAGCAAAGTTTATCTGCTATTTGACATAGTCAACCCCGTTCAAAGCTAACCAAATTTGACACTGACATACCTAGTGACAATACAAGTGTTGCATAATATATCATTAGGTTGCACGAGAACTTGTTCACTGTGAACCTAGAGGATAAAAGTAAGTACTAGTAGGGAAATGTAAAAAATTGGACATAATAGCAAAGTTTTTCTGCTATTTGACATAGGCAACCTCGTTCAAAGCTAACCAAATTTAACACTGACATACCTAGTGACAATACAAGTATTGCATAATATATCATTAGGTGGCACGAGAACTCGTTCACTGTGAAAGTAAAACATATCTGTGAGATCTAGTTGAAAATGTAAGAAAATCGGACATAATAGCAAAGTTTTTCTGCTATTTGACATAATCAACCCCGTTCAAAGCTAAGCAAATTTGTAATTGTCTTACCCAGTGACAATACACAGGTTGCCTAATATATTATTAGGTGGCACGAGAACTTGTTCACTGTGAACCTAGAGGATAAAAGTACGAACTAGTAGGGAAATGTAAGAAAATTGGGCATAATAGCAAAGTTTTTCTGCTATTTGACATAGTCAACCCCGTTCAAAGCTAACCAAATTTGTCACTGACATACCTAGTGACAATACAAGTGTTGCCTAATATATCATTAGGTGGCACGAGAACTAGTTCACTGTGAACCTAGAGAATATAATTAAGAACTAGTAGGGAAATGTAAGAAAATTGGACATAATAGCATAGTTTATCCGCTATTTGACATAGTCAACCCCATTCAAAGCTAACCAAATTTTACACTGATATACCTAGTTACAATACAAGTGTTGCCTAATATATCATTAGGTGGCACTGTGAACCTAGAGGATAAAAGTAAGAACTAGTAGGGAAATGTAAGAAAATTGGACATAATAGCAAAGTTTTTCTGCTATTTGACATAGTCAACCCCGTTCAAAGCTAACCAAATTTGTCACTGACATACCTAGTGACAATACAAGTGTTGCCTAATATATCATTAGGTGGCACTGTGAACCTAGAGGATATAAGTAAGAACTAGTAGGAAAATGTAAGAAAATTGGACATAATAGCAAAGTTTTTCTGCTATTTGACATAGTCAATCCCGTTTAAAGCTAACCGAATTTGACACTGACATACCTAGTACCAAAACAAGTGTTGCATAATATATCATTAGGTGGCACGAGAACTTGTTCACTGTGAACCTAGACGATATAAGTAAGATCTAGTAGGGAAATGTAACAAAATCGCTCATAATAGCAAAGTTTATCTGCTATTTGACATAGTCAACCCCGTTCAAAGCTAACCAAATTTGTCACTGACATACCTAGTGGCAATACAAGTGTTGCCTAATATATCATTAGGTGGCACGAGAACTTGTTCATTGTGAACCTAGAGGATATAAGTAAGGACTAGTAGGGAAATGTAAGAAAATTGGACATAATAGCAAAGTTTTTCTGCTATTTGACATAGTCAACCCCGTTCAAAGCTAACCAAATTTGTCACTGACATACCTAGTGACAATACAAGTGTTGCCTAATATATCATTAGGTTGCACGAGAACTTGTTTACTGTGAACCTAGAGGATAAAAGTAAGAACTAGTAGGGAAATGTAAGAAAATTGGACATAATAGCAAAGTTTTTCTGCTATTTGACATAGTCAACCGCGTTCAAAGCTAACCAAATTTGTCACTGACATACCTAGTGACAATACAAGTGTTGCCTAATATATCATTAGGTGGCATGAGAACTCGTTCACTGTAAAAGTAAAACATATCTGTGAAATCTAGTTGAAAATGTAAGAAAATCGGACATAATAGCATAGTTTTCTGCTATTTGAAATAGTCAACCCCGTTCAAAGCTGACCAAATTTGTCACTGACATACCTAGTGACAAGTGTTGCATAATATATAATAAGGTGGCACGAGAACTTGTTCACTGTGAACCTAGAGGATATAAGTAAGAACTAGTAGGGTAATGTAAGAAAATCGCTCATAATAGCAAAGTTTTTCTGCTATTTGACATAGTCAACCCCATTCAAAATTAAGCAAATTTGACACTGACATACCTAGTGACAATACAGTGAACCTGGTGATCACAATTTCCTGTTTTTCCCGGTTTGAAGTATTACCAATTTGTGTTGTTCTTATACCGTATTATTACGTAAATTAATAACCATTTTGCTAAAATACAGCAGGTTTTTGTATTTAAGTTACAAATATGCATTTTAATCAAAACTCTGTATAGTACCTACATTTTTCCGCACTATTTTGGTACCATGCACGGAATAATGGTACCTATTTCGTCATAACTCAATTGTGTCGCTTACACATTGTGCAAAAAAAAATTCATGTAATTTTGTTTTGTGTTTGATAATTTGATTGAGAGAAGTGAACACCTCTACTGTAATCAGTAAGACAAATACAAGTATTTGACATTTTAAACGCAATTTTTTCTTAGTAATGGAAATTAAGTTATTACATGTTTTGTATTAATTATGTTTTATGTATTGGGATTTACAGGCGAGAGTTGCTCTTGAGGATAATTTTAATAGCGTCAAGTTACTTAAAGCCCCTGCAAATGTCTGACACGTGATCACTGGACGCTGTGACATTATAACTGTCTGGCACGTGATCACTGGATACTATGACATTATACACCCTTCCGATAAATCGCGACACCTGGCGGGAGTACCATGATTGATAGTAGAATGTGACGTCATATAGGGAGTTATGAAATGGAAATAATAGCATTTCGTATTTTCCCTCAATATAATATTGTTTTAAAATTAAATATTAAATTTCAATTTTAGTTACATATCGCTGATATTTTATTCCATGACTTCTTGAAAAATAATTTGAAATTAATATATTTTTTCATTAAAAATTTCAAAAATTCATTTTAATTGTTACATAATAGTAACTGTTCCATGACATATTTGATATTGTAATACCAAGTCATGGGCAGTCATTCGGAACTAATCAGGGCACTGATTTTGATTACCTGATTTACAGGAGAGAAAATGCTTCGGTCCAACCTAAGGACAATTTGCTTATGCATGAATGAATCCAGGTGTGTCAGAAGTAGCCTAAGCTTTTCATTAATCTCGGAAGATTCTCAGTCGGTAGAATTATTTAAACGAGAGAGAGAGAGAGAGAGAGAGAGAGAGAGAGAGAGCAACAAACATTGCATTTTAAGTATTCTGTAACTCAGTGAATAATTATATAAACGAACAAATTATCTATCCGAAAAATTTATAACGAGTCATGGGATAATTATTTATCCGACATTTTGAAACTTAACATATTTGTGTTACCAGTTTAAAGATGATAAATTATAATAAACATCGCATAATTAGTATTAAAAGTTATTTATTTATTTATTTTCAATTTTATACTTTTTGATTTTTTGACAAATAAGTATAATATAGCCAAAGCAGTGATACGACACTACATGAGAATAAATCAGGTATTTATCGCTGTGTATTATAATTAGGTGTTGCCTTGTTCAACTCGTAATCAGATAATCTAGAGAGGTAAGCGTACTTGTATCTTCCTGTTAATTGCAAATTGGATTAATGAAACCAATTAGAAGTCCTATTTTTTAAGACAACATAGGTTAGGATGCCATCATTTCTACTTAGAATCAGTTGTTATTTATATAAATTTGACCGAAATTTTAACCATACAACTAAAATTTCAATGTTGTTGTTTTTTAGTTTTTTGTTTTTGTTTTTTTTTTTTTAAATATTTTTAATAATAATTTTGAAAAAAAAATCAGAACCTTTAACATTTTTTAGCAATAACGGATCTTTCTTTAATTAAAGTTTAATCCGTTGAACAATGATTTTTAAATACTTTAAGATGTCGCTAATTTGTAATCACAGGAAAGTTTAAGTTTTTAAATAATTTTGACTATCAATTATGTATCTGAATTGTTTAATTTATATCAATATTTTGTAAATAAGTTTTATGAAAATTCCGATTTTATAAAAAATAAAAAATAAACAATAAAAAAGTGGAAGGTGAACGTTTGTAGTAATTTGATTAAAAAATTAAAATATTTCCAGTCGGATAAAAATATGAATTTCAAATGTCCTTGAGGATAATTAAATGGTGCAAAATATTAATAAATATACGTACATGTATTTTATATTTTTCAAATTTGAACATTTACAAATTGCAATTTTCTAGTTAAAATAAAACTCGTTATTTTGTTGAAGAAATTACAAGAAATTCTACACAATCCTTTACAATGTTAAGTTTCTTTTCGGATGATCATCTATGTGTTTAAAATTTGTTTAATTAGCCCATTCATAATTTGTAATTTATTTAATGTAATATTCGCTTTGTCGGTTTATCATCTCACCTGTAGCTTACATATGACACCTAACAGACACTCGAATTGAGTGAATATACTGTACATGATGATTGGATCGATAGATGCTAGCCTTCCCGGTGTGACGTCATATCAAGAGCGATAACCAGTTTCCGGCTATTTCTGGAAGGGTGTATAACTGCACATGAATCTCATCATTTTTTATGTTTTGGTTGGGTTTGTAAAAGGTGTGGAAAGTACCGTATCTGTCCTTCCTAAAATAGAATGGACATTGTAGTGGTCAGTAAAAGGCAATTAATTTAAATGTCAAACTGTTTAATTGTTGAAAAGTTACAAACAATATTCATTTTAACTTTTATCTCTTGTTTACTAGTCTAGTTTTCGTCTTTTTTCATTTTTTCTTGCAATAGTGATGCTTTTGAAGTGTAATGATTCACGATCAATGCTTTACAAATTGCTTTACACTCGCTGCGCCATCGATGTCTTTAAATCTGCCAAAAATGGTGATCATGTTTTCCCTTCTTTTTGTTTTGTTTAAATGACCTGCCAAGTGTTGTATGTTTAACAGAACAACTTAAGTTACAAAAATACACAGCTTATTGTGACATGTATGGTCATAATGAGAATGGTTAAATATGAAGTATTTTATTATGATTTTATTATTCTTAGCAATAAGTTTATTAGATAATTATGATAGACTGTGGTTTATAGGCCACTGGACAGCTGTCATAAAACATTCGGGTGGTAACGGGAAAATTATCTTTTCTATTAATTTGGATAATTTGGATGCTCGTTCGGCTGACCAACTGGTTGGTTCCGGGCTTTCGATTGAATGTAGACGAATGAAAAAGAAGGGAGGAATGTGGCGGACCGGGCTCGATTATTGGCCGGGTGGCTAAGTCATTAGAGCAATCCGCTGATATCGAGTAGGCCCCATGTTCTAGTTCCAGTTTGGTCGCTACTTTTTTTTATCTCAAAGGAAGTATTTGCTGCATATGTTCCGGGCCGATGTCCTTTTTACCTGTCATGTGCTATTTTTGTCTTTATTATTTTATCGGAAAAAAAAATATTTAAAATCATTTGCCATATGCTAATGTTTAATGCTATATGTCATGAAATGGAAAAATCCACATGACACATACGGACAGCATTAATATCCATGTACTTTCTAAAAAAACTGTCGTGTGCTACTTTTGAATTTTTATGAAATAATACATTCAAAAGTAGCACATGCCATTATATCATAAAAATTCAAAAGTAGCACATGCCATTATATCACAAAAAATTAAAAGCAGCTTCGATTGAAATGTTCACATTTCTTAACTTTCAGAACAATGAAAATTACGATATGACTTGAAGTCCTGAGAAATTTGTAAAATTAAACTTCATCCTGTAATTTCAAGCGATCACATTTAATATGTAAATATGACACATGCAAATATTATTTTACATCAGATTACGCTCAATTTGCCCTAAAAAATTTCTTTGCTTCACAAAATGCACATTGTCTCAAAAAGGACATTTAAATATTTCTCATCGTCGTTAATTTTCATTACTTATAATAATAATATTATTATTATTATTATTATTATTATATTATTATTATTATTATTATTATTATTATTAAGGTGTATATATCAGCACCAAAACAATTAAGTGACTTTAAGTAATTACCCCAAAAGTTAAGATCAGCGTAATCAACATGCAAATATAATATCGTGTTTTTAATTAAATTTGTAGACTCTTCTCTTCCTGATAAAATTAACTCAAAAATGTTCTCGATTGTACGGAAACGTATTAGGGTCACGACAATTTTTTTTTTAATTTTGATACGATTGTCATTACTGTGAATACAAAACACTTTCACGTTAAAATAAATATTGCAATTATCATAATTATGCTGCAGCAAACGATTGTCCCATCCTTCTATTGTCATTCATATTACATTTAAAACCCAACACGTCCGAGTCTTAATAAACTATCAGTGGCATTTCATATTGACATTATTTAGTCGTGTTATGATAAAAATATGCAAATTAACAAGAACATTGACATGTGCATCTATGACAGATGACCAGTATGGTCTCTAGACAATGTAAAGTCTCAAAAACTCATTAATCAAGGGTTAAGTGTATCCAACATCTCTTCAGATAAGGTAGTGTGTTAGTTCATTACAATTGAGGATAAAGTTGCAAATATAAGTAGAAAAACCTGAAAAATTAAGTAGTGTATTATATCCGAATGTTGAATAAGTAACTAACTTCAGATTATATTTACTTTTTCAACATTGAATGTTGAATGTTGAAAAAGTAACTAACTTCAGATACGGTAATAAGCCTATAACGCTATCAATTCAAAAACACACTTTAACCGATGAAAATAAATTTCTGACTTATCTTAAACAATTAGGGATGACAACTTTCCATAAGCGTAGTGATTGACGTATATCGCACAATTCTGTTTATACAATCCCATTGCAGTGTTGTTTCTTAGTTTTAACATCAAACCGAACATGCCGACGCATTTCGTCTATAGTAAATAAAATGAGTTCTCAATGTGGAAGGAGAAGCAACAGCGACCTGTGTCAAGAGCATAGATCAGTCTGAAAAAAAAAAAAAAAAAAAACGCAAAAAAAAATTTAATTAGTGCAATAAATTTTCATGGTAGTCACCATTTTATGATGTAAAAACTTTAATTTTTAAGTCTTGACAAGGTTATTTTTGTGAGGGGAAATTTTTGCAAAATTGTGTTGTTGACTTTTCCCTAAGGGGTTATTTTTGCGATTTTTGCCTATTATTGTGATACAAAGCATACGCAAATTGACTTTCCATGATTTTCAGGAGGGGTCAATTTTTGTGACCGTGACAAGTATAGCACAAATGAGTTATTATTTGAAAAGTTTTAGCAATGAATTGCAGTTTGAAACCAAGCATATTTCTAATTTAAAAAAAAAATATATTGCTGATTTTCAAGTTCTGATTGAACTTTATGAGCATTGCAACAAAAATTCTGTGCTTCAAGTCTCAAAAATTATCTGGAGCACTGGTCATACCCCATGCATGTTTCAACAATAATGAAACTTGTATTAAGAAATGACATTCTGCTCATGGTATTTTAAGGGGTAATGAAAGATAGTGTGGCGTGTGCCAAATTCGATGAAGGGCAAAGCCCTTCATTTTTAATTTGGCATGCGCCACGCTATCTTTCAATCCACGTTGAAATACCATTAGCAGAATTGTCATTTCTTATATTTACAATTTTTTCTTTAAATAAATATTTTGTGCCTTTGGCGCTATTTTTTCCATATTTGCTCGTGTGATATAGGGTTTTGCCATGCGAGATCGGCATGTCTCACATGACCACGCGACTCCCTGTGTAGGACATGACATAATATTGCGGGAAAATTGATACACATCAAGGGTCATGACCCCCATTGTCTTTCATTGGGAATTGAAATACAATTGCTTCTGTATGTTTCATCGAAGACAGGTACAGTCATATTGTAAATATTGCTAATTAAAGACAAAAGCTAAGGCAATTGGTCTAACGGTGATTATAGAATCTGGAAAAGATTATTGTAGTAATGTGAAGCCAAAATTAACCTGCTTTTCTCTATTTTAAAATTTATGTAACAAGAATGGCATTTTCCATTTTCATAATTTTATCTTTTTTATTGCTAATTTTCACAATATTACAAGGGCCTTGGCCCCATTCACTTCTCAAAATTTTGAAAGACAACCCTGGTATAATATTTCACACACGGACAATGTGAATCATATAGGATCTGGAACGGATATTAAACTTCTTAACAGAAACACTTTTAATGGTTGATTAATTGCAAAAAAATCCAGAAAATTCCTATTTATACTTTAAGTATTGAACTCTCTAACCCAAATGTTATGACTTTCGACATCAAAGTTAAAATTTTCTGTCACACTGTAATATCTTTGCACAATAAAAATGTTCTGATAAAGTTACATGCAATATTGCAAACTGCTATTGAAAGTCGAGGTAATGAATTTCATGTCAAACTGTAATAATGGTAAGCTGCTACAATTTATTAGAAACTTTGAATGTATTAATAAACTCACAAAATGCTGAATTTAACATACAGCTGACATTATGATTATGTCTGACTTATTTCATAGATGATACTGCTTTGGTGGCTCAGTGATAGAGTGTTTGCCTTAAATGGTGGAGGTTGTGGGTTTGAACCCCCAGAGAGTAATACATATCTTTAAAACTCCAAAGATGATACTGCTTTGGTAGCTCAGTGGTAGAATGTTTGACTTAAATGATGGAGGTTGTGGGCTGGAACTCCCAGAGAGTCATACATGACACTTTAGAATTTTGTATGACCAATTTCAAAGATGATAGTGGTAGAGTGTCGAGACAAAAGCTCAAGGTTGTGGATTTGAACCCCGTAAGGTCATATATAACTTTTTAAAATTATGTTCAACCAATTTCAAAGATGATGAGATATTAGTTGAGTGTCCACCAGATGTGGTGGTTCAGTGGTAGAGTGTATGCCATGACAGCAAGAGTTCATGTGTTCGATCTCTAGCCAGGTCGTACATAACCTAAAATTATGTTTGACAAATTCCAAAGATGAATAATTCCTTGGTGACATAGTTGTAGTGTGTCAGATACAAGAGTTGGAGGTTATGGATTCGAACCCTGGATGGTTATACATCAGGTTTGACCAACTCCAAAGGTGATAACTCCTTGATGACTTTGTAGTAGAGCTCCCACCTCAAATGAGGCAGGTTGTGGGTTTAAACCTGGTCATATATAAGACTTTAATACATGTATTGTCTGACCAACTCCAAATATGATGAGGTGGTGGTTCAGTGGTAGAGCATCTGCCTCGAGATCAGGAGGTCATGAGTTGGATCCCTGGCCTAGTCATAAATAACTCTTTCAAATTATGTCTGACCTGTTGTAAAGATAAAAAAAATTAGAGCATTTTAGATATATTAACAAATGGATTCCATATCCCAGTTTGGATTTTTTTCACTTGCATTGAAATGATCCTTTCTGGGATAGTGGAGAAAACCAGAGTGCCCAAAGAAAACATAAATGAGTTAAAAATTACATGTATGTTTTATGCCAGTGTCAATTGTCAAGATTGTTTTTCTATTTTCATTGTGGCAATCATTTCTCGAATACTGGGGGAAACCGCAGTGCCTAGATTAACAACTTGTGTTTGCTGCTATTTTATGCTATTTAAGTTTCTGACTTGCCATTGTTTTGAGTTTTTGGCAAATCTTCATGGTTGGATATGGGTGATTACTTCCTGTAGTTTCTTTTAGCAGTGTACCCTGTTTGATGATAATCAAGTCGGCGGATGAAAATCTTTATGCTTTTAGTGAAGATTTTTCAATATTCTCTGATAACTATTTCATCACTACACATGTGTACATATATATATTTAAATGATTTGAGTTTAGTCTCTTGTAATTCTTAATATTATTACACATATTATTTTCCAATTTTCCGCAATTTTCCACACTTCATATGGTTGGTAACAACCCATGGGAAATTCTTTTAGGGTAATGAAACCTTGTCAATTGTCCGTTAGATCTGACCTATATTTAATCAGTATATCTCTGGGAAAGTTTCTTATTAGATGAGATTTGTAATTTCAGTTACAATACAGAATAAGGTCACATCAAAGGTCAAATTTTATTTTTTCTTTAAAGTGTATTGTGTGTGCTGTAAATCATTAAAAATTTTTGGTTTCATTTTATATTTATTCAAATTTAAGAGATTTAAAACTTATCATGAATTATTTAATTTCTTATCATTTACAATAAATCCTTGTTATAATGCCTCTCATGCCTCCTCGCTTATAGCACGCTATTTTGAAGTCCAAAAATCCATTACCTCTTATAAATCCCTCTTCATTTATCGCTAAATAAATAAACAATTATTAAACAATTATAATACCAAAATTCGACGGAACAAATGGTGGTGATGAATTCGGGTTTTACTGTATTTGCTACGCCTGTTGCTTCAAAAGAATGTGCTACGTAAAGCACCTGCTGAAAGGAAGAATTGCCGATTAAGACAGTTTTCCTGTTTACAGTTAAGAGAAACCATCTTGCTTTTTTATATAACATGCTGGGTCCTCAGAGGCTAAGTGGTCTACAGTGTGTGCTTTCACACAGTGCTTATCACCTATAGGTTTAAATCTTACACAGGTCTTCAAAGTAAAATAAGTGTAAAAAACAAATTTGTCATTTCCCTTGCCAAAGGGTTCATGATTTTCTCTGGGGCATTTCAGTTTTCTTGACATTTTAGAGTTAAGTAATGGTGTCTAACATCCCAGTCAAGAATATTTCACTTATATCTAGACATTGACAGCTATATAGGCAAAAGTGCAGAAATGTTGCCTATGCATTGTGCTGATGGCATTATACAGCAGGGTTCTTTATTGTGCCAAGCCTACCATGACTCGGGACTTCGTTTATTTTATGTTCCCATCTGAAAGAACCTTAATTTTCATTTCGTAATGTTGAGTGCTTGGCGAAAGAACAGTCACTACCCACTTTCAAGTTTAAGGTCAGACCCAGCTGGGGTTCGAACCCACAACCTCCCACTTACGGAGGGAGCACTCTACCAACTGAGCTACCACAGTGGTATCTTGACATACTAGTATTGACCACCTTGATATAAGTGAAAAAACCTTGACAAGGGCATAAAACACCATTACTCCACTCAAATCCTTAATTATAGCCACCGGATAATCTCGGGGATTTATTAGGGACTTTTGGGAATAGGTCCTAAACTAAAAATTGGGAAAAACTATCAACTTTCTGCTCATTTTGGGAAAACTTTGACATCATGTCAGAAGTCAGTTTACTCACCACCTCGGAAGCCTTTGATGTAGAAGCGGTATTTTCATCTTGCTTTGTAGATGTTGTTTTAAAATAATCTAGAATCTTTTTCTTGATTTTGCTGATTGGAGGGATTCACAAAATTTACTTTTGTTTTCGTTTAAAAACAACACAATTTTCTAATTGGGAATTTTCTCAGCCGATTTTGGGAAAAAAATTAACATTCTTCCCATTGGGAATTTCGTGAGGCAAGAGATTCTTGTGAAAACAAATTGTTGTGAAATTAAAGTCATGTGTTTGTGATTAAAGCTATGGATGTTATATATAATTGGGATTCAGGAGACTCGGAATAGTAGGTTTCCATAGTTTTGGAGATTTTAACCAAGATACACGTTTGCACTGAGAGAAATTATTACTGAATGATTTAAAAATACACCTGTAATTCAGGTAAGTTTTTTAGTACTGATCCGTTTGGCAGTAAACAAAAACAAGGTGATTATTTATAAATTTTATTAATATAGCAAAGTTGTTTTATCTATCAGGTATATTTGTCAACACTGGTAATCTTGAAATTTGTAATATGGGTTTCAAATTTACCAAATCAGACAAGCAGTTATGTGCATGTGTGTATGATGGAAATTTTGATAATAAAAGTTCGCAAACTGATTCTAAAAAGCAAATCGCATGAAAAAAATGTCACGAAAATAAAGTGTTTTACCGTATAAAAGTCTGATGAACCTGCAATAACATAACTGCACATATTGCTTTCAAGGTTCAAACCTGCCAAAATAAAGACAAAAGGTCATGGAACTTCCATTACAAAAAATATTTAAACCCTCTGACAGAATTACTCAACTTAAATTTACATTGTTTACATCTAAACTCTGATTTATATTTTCAAACTACAGTCCAACCTGCCTTAAAGACCACCTCTATATAAGGGCCACCTGCTTATAAAGGCCAGTAGAATTGTTTCCAATTGTTCTTTATTCAATTTAATTGAGCTTGTATATAAAGGCACCTGTCCATAAAGGCCACTTTTATTGGTTCCCTTGGGTGGTCTTTATAGACAGGTTTGACTGTACTTGCTGTATGTTATATATAAAACAACTATTTATGTCCAAACCATTCTTATTTTTGTAGTCAGTATGGAATTTTAAACTTGGGCCAATATTGAAAACTTATATTTATATACAACCCCACCCTCCACCCACCCCCGCAAACTAGTTTGAAGAGAGTAAATGGGAATCACCATGTCTGTCTCTCTTTGTAAAATCGTGTCCAGGCCATATCTCATAATTTCTTTGGACGACTGTCAAAAAACTTCACATGAATAATCTTCATGGTCCAAAGGTGTGTCATGACGTTTAACCAAGGTCATATTGGAAAGGTCAAGGTCATGAGAAAACATTAAACCCTTGTAGATGTTGGGGTTTGGGGGTATTTGGCTCTCAAGAGTGGTTGTAGTCTTAATTTGACTTTTCTTCTTTTGTAATTTCTTCTTTTAATATTTTTAGCTTAACTCAAATTTATTGGATTTTCTATGGAAATAAAGCATAATTCTCTGTCACAAAAATAGAGATTCAGACGGGAGACGTAAAATTCTGATTATCTTGTCTTAATATTTTTGGTGTCTGTAAAGTGACATTTGCATGAGAAATTCCAATAAGTCTGTAGTATTTTGTTACAAGAAGATAATTCATACTAATAGTTACATTGTGATGTTTGGATGATCCAATTACTATTCTTATTTGCATGTTAATATGTCTGCCACATCGCATGCTGGTTACAAAACGCGAGTCAACTTTGATATTTATAGTTTATTACCCATATTAGCATTTTGTTTCAGCCACGAAACAACTTGTTTTAGATATCTTAAAACGAACAAAAACATATAGTCATTAACTTGGAATTTCCTTGTTATTTCCGATTGGAACGTAAATGAAACAAGGTACCCGTGGCATGATAGGCGTGCCACATAGTCATTAACTTGGCATTTACATGTTCTTTCGGATGGGAACTTAAAAGAACGGAGGTACCTGTGGCATGGTAGGTGTGGCACATATAGTCATTAACTTGGCATTTCCTTAATATTTCGAATTGGAACGTAAATGAAACGAGGTACCCGTGGCATGGTAGGTGTGGCACATATAGTCATTACCTTGGCATTTACATGTTCTTTCAGATGGGAACTTAAAAAAAACAAGATACCCATGGCATGGTAGGTGTGGCACAATAAAGACCCCTGATGTGTAATGCCATCAGTGCAGTGCATAGGCCAAATTTTTGCACCTTTACCTATAGCTGGCAACATCTCAATATAACTGAAACGTTCTTGACTGGGACGTTAAATACAGTTACTTAACTCGACTTGAGACAAGAAGTCATGGGTTAGTTCCCTGGTCTAATCATACATAACTTATGTCTGACAGTAAAGAGGCAGAATAGAGAAATTTAGAAATATCAGCCCTCAAAGTGGGTTTTAAAACTAAGGTTATTTAACCGATCCTCAGACAGGCGTTATTCCAGGAGTGACCTGAAGCTGCAATGTGCGTTCAAGATATAAGTGTCCAGCTGGCAACCAATTTAAATTTTCATGTGGCCAGTGAAAGTTCCAAGTGGCCAGACAATCTTTTCTTCCAAATGAAGGAAAATTAAGGCATCTTTTAGGTGTGGAGAATAAAAATGCACATTTTTAAAACTGACTTACAATCAACATGAAAGCAATGAAAAATTGGGACACCATGAAATTAAATTCTAATCCATTCTGTATGTAACGCCAGTTTTCATTGGCTGATGTCAAAAATTTGCAACAGTAATTACAATATACTGCTTCAAATTTTTCGGGTACCTGCATGTGTATATTTGTAACCAAACCATCTTGATGGATCAATGGAATCTTGCACATGGTTAGACAGAGATATCTCAAACGAGGATGAATATTTTCCCATCATTGAATAGTTATGTGGGAATCTTTTACTTGTGTGTTTAGTTTTCATGCCACCATCCATGCCTTCGGAAAATGATGTCATCAAAATTTGTTGACGTTTTTACATAAATTGATTATGATGTCATCAATTTAGTGTCCATAAGTGATTGTGTCTCATCCAGAAAGCACTTTATTATACCCCCTCTTAAAAAGTGTGGGGGGGGGGGGGTATATAGTGATAGGGGTGTCCGTCCCTGTGTTGGTCCTTCCGTTACACCTTAGGGTACCTATCTCTTATCCGCAACTCCTCCTAAACCCTTCAATGGATTTTCATGAAACTTTCACACAATCTTTGTGATATAATGTAGATGTGCACCTCCTATTTAAAAATTTCATCCGATGGCTTTTTGGGAATGGGGGGTATTTTTTGTGAGCTTGTGGCTCACAGTTTTTCTAGTTTTTCATAGAATCAGATTTAAAAGTCACAGAAGTCCAGTTAATGTGAAAGATTGTTTAGTGTGATCTGTCTTAGCTGTTTTAAATGGATTTAGAAAATCCCAGAATTATTTTTAGTATAATTTTCATAAAATTTCTTGATTTTTCCTTTAAAGTATGTTTTGAATTAGAATAGGGATAACCATCTTGTAATTTTCGATTTGCAGACGTATATTGGTGGTTTTACTGTCACAAATAACATTTTATATATTGACGTGTTGCCAATAAAACTAATTTGCAACAATGTAACTACAGATCTAGGTCTGCAAATAAAAAATTACAAGACAGTTATCCCCTTAATATACCCCCACTTGTATTGTTTCAAAGAAGAGAGGAACTGGTTTACCTCAAACAAAACTTTTCTTAACAGTTCAGTATGAGGCCCCATGCAGCAAGAACTGATTTAAAGTTTGCCAGACGTCAACTTCCTGTTAACCGATTTAGTTTATTATACACCCTGCAAACAAAGTTTAGGAAGGTATATAGGAATCACCCTGTCTGTCTGTCTGTCCGTCTGTCTGGTTGTCCGCTTCATACCTTCCATATCTTCCATGTCTATGCATGGATTTTGTTCTTGTTTATTATTTTTATTGGCGTGCGATTAACTTTCGCGTGTTTCGCAAGGACAAAATAATCATACTAAGTATTCATCGCAAATTGTTTTTTTTCCCCGAAAGTTATTTTATTCATACCAAATGTTCAGCTAAAGTCCATATTGGGAAAATTAATAGTCACAACATGATTTTGGTAAGAAAATCGTGAAAGTTGGTTTACAGTAATATTCTTATTTTTCAAATTTATTGTAGTGTTATAACTTGGAGTCCAATGAATTATGGTCACTTAGCAACAGACTTCCGCAAAGTTACCAAGTAATATTTGTCTCAACTGTAAATGTGGATAATTATTGTTAAAGTGAAATAGCAGCACCAGGACAAAGGTAATGTTTTGCTTTGTTTATCAGTCTTGTTGTTAATATAAGTATTTATATATAAATACAGTAAAACTTCATTATAATGCCCCTCGATAACTTTGCCACCTTGCTTATCCCCACACTATTTTAAAGTCCCAAAATCCATTTTGTTTATATTTTTCTTTATGGGCCTCCCTCGATTTATTGCCAAACCCCTTTATAACGCCAAAATTTGACTGAACAAATGGTGGTTTTAGTGTATTCATGTAATTTTTTTGTATCCCAGAGTTCATTCTAGAAAAGCTCCGTTAAACACCATTACTCAACTCAACTCATCTCAACTCTAGAAAAGCTCTGGGATATAAAAAGATAATACCTATCAACGGTAGCTCAGATGGTAGAGTGCTTGCTTGTAAGTCGGAGGAATTCGGTTCGAACCCCATCCAGGTCTGACCCAAGACTTAAAAGTGGATAGTGACTGTTCATAAGCCAAGCACTCAGCATTACAAAATATTTACATTTGTGATGTTTTAATGTATAAAACTTTGTTTAAGACCTAATGGCAGTTATAGGAGTATAAATGCCATTGCTAATGTGACATCACTCATCTCTTCCTTGCGGCTATACGTGTGACGTCATTTATTGGCCGTTCCTGCTATTGGAAATACATGTTGTACACGACAGTGTTTTAAAGTTTTTTAGGATTAAAATACAAAAATAAGATTTTCAAAAAAAAGGAAATGTAAATATAACCATTGAACTGTCTAGAAATGGCACTTATAGTGCTAACGCACATTATTCAGTTTGCTTTGCAGGGCAATGGCAGTTATAGCATTATAAACACCATTTCTAGACAGTTCAATGGTTAAATGAAAGCCATGGTTCTTTGGGATAGGAACTTAAAATAAATAAGGTCCTGTGTCATGGAAGGTGTGGCAAGATAAAGAACTCTGCTGTATAATGACATCAGAGCAATGCACAGGCAAAATTTCTGCACTTTTGTCTATATATACCTGGTGACATCTTAATATACAATATAAGCGAAATATTTTATATTTTTGACTGGGACATTAAACACCTGGGGGGGGGGGGGGGGGGGGGGGGTGGGGGGGAGGGGGGATGGAGTTACAGTTACCTTATTTTGCCAAATGATCACATTGTTAAGGATGTGTTTACCCTTCAGGAGCAACAGGCATCACTTCCTTGATGTAGTTTCACAGTATTTATTCAATATGTTAGTTTTCAAGTTTTTACTTTACTTTTGGGATTGTGGTTTGGGACATGGGCTTGTATATTTGTATTTGATTCTTTCTATACCCCTGCTTAAAAAGTGGGGGGTATATAGTGATAAGGTGTCCGTCTGTGTGTCCTTCCTTCTGTTACACCTTAGGGTACCTATTTCTTATGCGCAACTCCTCCTAAACCCTTTAATGGATTTTCATGAAACTTTCACACAATCTTGGTGATATAATGTAGATGTGCACCTCCTATTTAAAAAATTGATCCGATGGATTTTTTTTATGTGGGGGGAGCGGGGGTATTTTTTGTGAGCTTGTGGCTCACAGTTTTTCTAGTTTTTTTACATTTTGAGTTCATTTCACTTACTTAAGCAGTAGACTTAATTGTAATATTTGGTTTCAGGGATTTATCAGGGTTTTTGGGAAAAGGCCCTAAAAACTAAAAATTGGGAAAAACTATCAACTTTTTGCTCATTTTGGGAAAACTTCGACATCATTTTTGATATCATTAATGTTTACATTACAAATGCATTGCCTTATATGAATCTCTTTGGAACCGTTGCGTTAATTTTTCGATGACAGCAGTGTGTCGCACGCTCTGTGTAAAGCGATACGTCAGTTAATATCTTCAGCCAATCCGCTTTTGATGTACAGCGGAGGAATACATACCACCAAGGGACTACTTATTCATTCATAATTTCCTGCGGGTTCATTCATAAATCTATCCGGTGACTGCAGGGACGCTCTTTACGAGCGGTAACAAACGTAGAAATTTGTCATACTGCACCAATTTTAAAAATGATTTGAAAATAAAAAAGAATAATAAAAACCAATATTTGTTGTCTTTTTATATCAAAATAATTTTTTAATGATTAATGACCATTTCCCATGGCCTATAAAGAATTAGTGAGTCCGAGGACACCACATTTAAATTATAAACAACTGTTTGTTATTCGACTAAATAATTATATTCATGGTAATATCTTATCAAACAGATTATTGTTTAGTGAAAAAAGGAGAAATCGAATTTAATTTTCAAATGTGTTTTACGGAACTATATTTTACGATCACCAAGCAACGAGACAAATCAACATGGCTGTTCTCTTATATGGTTCTACAATAAGAGTTATCTCGCTTTAAGTATCCAACCACATTAATACACAGACTTTCGGAAAATTAATAATACCTTTTTGTGGGTAAAAATAATGTAAACATAAGGATTGAATGTCACTTTGAATGCTGTCATCGAGGTATGACTGCATCAGCTCACGTTCAAAGTTAACATGAATCTCTTCGCGATTCACTTACTTTGAACGTGAGCTGATGCAGTCATACCTCGATGACAGCATTCAAAGTGACATTCAATCCTTAAATGATTAAATCACTGACCTCTTCATCCCTGAACTGGAATCATTACTTTCAGCCACTGGGAATTTATAATTCTCATGATCACTTGTTGAATTAGAATAATCTTTTTCTGCCGCTTAGTGTTTATCAGTGCTTAATTTACTTTCGTTTTCATTTAAAAACAACACAATTTTCTAATTGGGAATTTTCTTCGCCAATTTTGGGAAAAAATCAATGTTTTTCCTTTGGGAAAGGGGCCGAATTTCGGCCCTTAATAGACCCTTGATAAATCCCTGGGTTTATTGGTATGTAACCGTAGTGGGGTCATACTACTACCTTAGCTCAGTTGGTAGAGTACTTGCTTCCTATGTGGGAGTTCCTGGATTCAAACCCCTACTGGGGTCTGACCAAAAATTGAATATAGGTAGTAACTGTAACTCAGAGATTTTTCCTGGGTATCCACAGGGTCCGGTAAAGGGACCCATTCCCAATGCAAAAAACATACATTTTTCCCAATTCTGTAGTAAAAAATTCCCAATTAGCTATGTTTATCAATTTTTTCAGAAAAAAAAAATTCACCAGATCATCAACATCATATTCGGAGGATATCTCATTCTGATAACGATTTCAATCTATATTAACCCACCTTTTGCTGGATGATTTATATAGAGACAAAAGAGACAGCGCTGTTTTGCTGTGAACACTGATATAATTTGTTCAATTACCAGTATTCTAGTGGTCTAGAATTTCTAATATGTTGTTGTGATTTTTCCCAAAATTACATTTTTGTTGAGCAATATCCCAATTTCATCCCAAGGTCCTTTTCCCAAAAAGGTCAGAAAAATCCCTGCTGTTCTTTCGCAAAGCACTCTGCATTTAGAAATGAAAGTCACAGGGTTGTTAAGGAGAGACCTGAAAATCAGATCTCGTTTGACGGCAGATATTGCACATTAAAGAATCCTCCCTGCCACATTCCCCTGATCACACTGCAAAGGTCAACATTTCTGCCACTTCACCAATAGATGGTGATGTCTCAATATAAATGGAATATTCTTGACTGGGACACAAAACCCATTTAATCAATCAATTTATTGGTTCGTGTTCAAATTGAATGAGACCTTAAGAGGTTCATGATCTAGTAGAGTTACGCACACAATTAAACCTGAATCACAATTAATGTTCATTGCTAATATTATATAAATATTACATTTCTGACAGGGTGCCAGTACATATTGTCACCTCGAGGAAGCATTGTTTGCGGAGGCGATAGCCGAGGTTGACAATGCTTTTCGAGAGGTGACAATATGTACTGGCACCCTATCAGAAATGTAATATTTATTTTATTACACCGAATGTTTGTTTTATTTTACCAATACATGATGTGCATCTTTCGTCTCTAGTAATGTCTGTACCAATTTTCATCCAATTTATCGACAGAGAATGCCTCAAATGCCCAGTCATTTGAGCCAAGAAATTTAAGAAACGCATCCACGGCCCGCTTAATGATCCATTTAGTTAATGCAGGGTCTTTAGACTTTAACAAATTGCCAAGATAGTCATTGTCAACCTCGGCAAACATCATCCGTTGTTGTAACAGACGTTACAGACAAATGTAAACAATATCAATAACAATGAGACGCTTGCCGTAGACACAACTGAAAGCATGTTTTTTTCAAAGCGCTGACGTGATCCAGTGAAGAGAGGCAACTCGAACAAATGTACTGTCACATAGTCACGCGCAGCGCTATGTGACATTATAAATTTTATGTGACAGTACAAATTGTTACATAGCTCTTATCCAATGAAATTGCTAGATTTTTACATAAGGTGTGATAATTACAATTAGTGCTGTTATTATATACCGTCATCGCGATTATCGTCGTCGAGGATTTGCCGATGGCGATATCGTGGAAAAAAGCTTACATCACGATATCCCAGAATTCTATTTCTTACAAAAAATTCTTTGAAATCATCGAATCACTTGTGTATTGATTGTGATTAAGCAGATTAAACATGTGGTTTTGCTGTGAACCAGAAACAAATCAATGCTGACAGCTGACATAATAAAATACAATGTACCATGTTCAATGCACAGTCCAACCTGCCTAAAAGGCCACCTCTATATAAGGGCCACCTGCTTATAAAGGCCAGTAAAATTGTATCACAATTGTTCTTTATTCAAATTAATTGAACTTGTATATAAAGGCCACCTGTCCATAAAGGCCACTTTTATTGGTTCCCTTGGGTAACCTTTATAGACAGGTTTGACTTTATATATAAGTTGACTGCAATTTCATATTGATCATATTCATCTGAAAATATTGCGAGATTATTGCGACAATTTCGTCAGAAGTTTGGTGATATCGCGATGCCGTTTTGTCTCACAATTACAGCTCTATTTACAATCAAACCACTGCAGTAGCTCAGTTGGTAGAGTGCTCGCTCCGCAAGTGGGAGGTCGTGGGTTGGAACCTCGGCCAGGTCTGACCCAAGACTTAAAAGTGGGTAGTGACTGTTCTTTCGCTAAGCACTTGGCATTACAAAATGAAAGTCAAGGTTCTTTCGGATGGGAACTTAAAATAAACGAGGTCCCGTGTCTTGGTAGGCTTGGCACAATAAAGAACCCTGCTGTATAATGCCATCAGTGCAGGCAAAATTTCTGCACCTTCGCCTAAAGCTGGCAACGTCTCGATATGAGTGAAATATTCTTGACTGGAACATTAAACACCATTACTCAACTCTATTTACAATCCAATCTATATGTTTTATTTGGATTTGTGTCTTGAGTTTGGAACTTATTTTGAAGCACTTGAAAAATTAACACATTTATCATGTTTATTGCCGTTTGTTTAAAAACTTTGTGGTCAAATAAAACAACCGCTTCACAGAATTCTTATTCCACCTTGTACAGTCCAATGCAGTGTTGATACTTTAAAAAAAAAAAAAGCTTTTTCCATTATAATTACACCCCCTCTATGCAAACTAATTTGTGTGTGGGGGGGGGAGTAATATAAGAATCGCAGTGTCAATAAAAGAATCACAGTGTCTGTCTGCCTGTTCATCCATCTGTCTGTTAGTCTGACCATCTGTCTGTCTGTGCATCCATCTGTCTATTTGTCTGTCTCTCTGTGTAAAATTTGTCCAGGCCATATCTCACAATTGCTTTGGAGGACTGTCATAAAACTTTACATGAATAATCTTCATGGTCCAAAGGTGTGCCGTGACCTTGAACCAAGGTCATATCAGAAAGGTCAAGGTCACAGGAAAGCATTTAACACTTGTAGATGTTGTGGCTGAGGCACGGCTGTTAGAACCCTTCTTCGTCCCATTAATAAAAGTTATCGATATCAAGCATGCGTAGTGTAGCGAAATGTACATCGCTGGCAACCGATGTCCGCCATATTTGTTTACCGCTTCAGAGAGGGATGGTCTCAGTAGTGCAAAAAGATTAGAAAACTCACCGGACGAATTTAGGTGTTTTAAATATATTTCAAATCTTGGATAAATTATCTTCCGACCATCAAAACGATTTTTTTTATTTTTGCTCTGTATTCAGAGATAATTGTGTCCAAAGTTGCGATTTCTCAGAAAAACTTAAAAATGTCGATTTCTGACTGGTACTACATCACATTATGCCGAATAATTACATTATGAGGCAAAAATTAGAAAAAACGCGTTCTGATGGTCGTTAGAATAGTATCTAAGCTCGATATTTTATACGAGATCTTGAAAGAAAACACGGCAGATTTTCTAATCTTTTGACACTCATTAGGGGCACATGCCGTTGCAGTTTGCCAAAATGGCGTTTGAGACGATCTTTTCCGTGACGGTGCATGTAGCTTTGTGCAAAACCATAATTGTTGCTCGTCATTATTTAAAAAGAAATATTGCAGAACGTAAACAGCATATCATTTGATTTTTTTTTGTGTTATCTGTTTTGGTTACTTTATTTTTCTATACCACAAGGGGGTACCTCACCGTACCTGTCGTGATAACTTTCGAAAATGGCACTGTCAGAGCGAACTGGCTAAGTCCATGAAAACTTGTATTTTTTGCTATGACTTTCTGACCTAAGTAGACATTTTCTTCGAAATTTTCCATGCAGTAAAACCGAAAATTACACCTAAACTGTATAAATTTATTATAATTTATAATTATTTATTATTATTATTACTACTATTATTATTATCTTTCAAAACATATTATTTTCATTGTTTATACCTACTTAAACAATTTTGATAATAAAACATAATAATAATAATAATAATAATAATAATATTACATGCTACATAATAATAATTATTATTATTATTATTATTATTATTATTATTATTATTATGTAGCATGTCAGTGGGAAATTAAATAGCTTTTGATTTGAGAGTGAAATAATGATAATAAATAAAGGCCTAATTATTATGATTAATTATAAATAGCATTTTAAATTAAATAATAATTACTTTTTCACATGAGAGAAAATTTTGCTGATTGGAATCTTCCCATTCAAGTAACTTTCATTTTGTTTTTGTTTTTTTTTTCTTTTGAGATTTCAATATCAAAATTTAAAAAAACTGCATTTAATAAAAATTTATTTATTTATGAGAAAGATAAACAAACATGTGAAATGTGTATTTTTCTATCATTTACAATTTTTGAATTTTTATAAAGTAAATACATTAATAAAACATAATTTTAAAAAATAAAGTAATCATTCCCAATATGAAATGGGGAAAATGTAATTCATGCCACAGTCAAAATTCTTTAACTGATTACTGCATTTACTGGTCTTTCAGCTCTTTGACAGTGGAGAAAACCAGAGTGCCTGGAGAAAACCACCAAATTTTATGAGTAAACTCACAAAGGGGAAAAATCCATTACACCACATCATCAGTGTAGTAACCATAAAAATTGGGTCAAAGTGAAACAAATCATTAAACACTTCAACAGGAATTTTTAAACTGATCAAAATTAAACTTGTACAAGCTGCAGATCAGACATATTCAGGTCAAATCATGTGTTATATACCATTTTTTTCTTTTAAATTTTTATCATTCAATAACTAAAAACTGGTTAATGACAATTTACCATTTTTTTTAAATTATTGAATGATAACATTTTTAAAAAAAGATATACAACACATGCCATCCGAAACAGAATACTTAACTAGATTTCATACAAAAATGAGTATATATTGTATGAACACTGTACAAGTAAGGGGTAACTGAGTTGGAGGAGCATTTGCAGAACTAAATGTCTTTGGGTTTAATTCCATCTCAACTGGTCACCAATTTTTTTAACTTTACCCTGTTACAGATAGTCTACCTAGTAGTTTTAGTCTGAATAACAAAAGTATGAAATCACAATGATATACATATACTAATGAAATTTAATGAAAATTCACTGTGATTATTTGTGAAACAACAGTTGACAGTTTAAAAGTGAATTTAACAAACTAAATTTTAATGACAAGAAATGGACAACTGGGATGGTGTGTCACATCCTTCTGCACTCAAGTATATAAGTCAAAAATTTCACAAAAATAGAATAAATGTAACAGGGAATATATCAGGATAAAAACAAAAGGTAAAAAATGCACACATATTAAAATTTAATCATAAAAAAATATAACAAAAATCTTAGGTCTTAAATATTTAAGAAATTGTAGAGTTTTATAAAACCTCACATGTATATGTTATATCTCCAGGCTGATTATTCCATAAAAAATAAGACATTTAATTTGTTCATATTCCAAACTTGGTGAAACCTCAGAACTTTTGGCATTCAAAAATACTTTCCTGTCATTGATTAAAACCTATAATACAGTCGACTCTCGTTAAGTCAAACTCGGATATGTCGAAATTCCGGATAAGTCGAAGTAAGTTTTGCGGTCCCAATTTTATTCTTATATAAATATACTGGAATTATATGTTTAAGTCGAAATCGTGTAAGTCGAATTTCCGGATGAGTCGAAGTAATTTTTGGGTCCGTTCACATTAAATCATTCTAAATTTAATACACCCGAGTCGAACCGGCAAACTTCTTTGATGTCTTAACTGTCACCTGTCACGTTTGTGCATGCATGATTGAGTTCCCTTTGTCGGAATAAACTGAAGTCCTTCCTTTTGTTACCTTTACCTGTGAAGAAAGAACCCTTTCTTAATCACCTGACCATGAATCAATAATCAATAATCAGCATTGTTGATCTTTAATTACATCCACGCACCTTCGGTCGATCAGTGTTCACATGTACACACAAACAGTTACCTCCCGCTTGGGTCGTTCAAATTTACAGAATGATTATCTTTGAAGTATGCGAAATGAACACTTAATACCCAAAGCTTAATATTTTTTAGTAAATTATGACGGAACTAGAATCTTTGAAGTGTGGGTGAAAACATGCCTAAAATAACCAAAGCTAAGTGATTTAATTTTAACTGAAAGATTAACAAACGATTAAGAGATTATGGTTTGAGTAAATTACAACTTGCCAATAAAAAGAATCGCAAACGACGATGTTATCAGTTCCTACTGAAGTCATGATGTCTAGTGATCATGATGTGCTTGTTACCGATAATGAGGGTGAAGGACCCGGTCCTAGTACTGGGGGGATAGCCCAATTTATCAATGTAAATGCTGAACAATCTGGTAAAGGACCCGGTCCTAGTACTGGGGGGATAGCCAGATCAGCGGTAATAGGCAAAGGAACTAAGAGAAAGTTGAATGCAAAATCTTATGACGTAAAATAGGATGCAATTATGGCTGTAGAAAAGGGCAATAAAACTAAAAAACAGATTGCGGCAGACCTTGATATCCCCATGTCAACGCTTTCAACATGGCTTAAAAAACGTGATGAGATAAAGCAAAAATTTTTATCTGGTGAGATGAGCAACAGTCGTAAAAAGTGTAGAACGGCAAAATACCCTGAAGTTGAACAAGCTTTGTTGGCTTGGTTCAAAAATGCAAGAGAGCAAAATGTTGCTTTAACTGGTGACATTTTAAGAGAAAAGGCTAGACAGTTCGCTATTAATTTAGGTATAATGGAGTCAGACTTTGAATGTTCTTCCGGCTGGCTAGAAAGGTTCAAAGGCCGATATGGCATTTGTCTTAAACAAATCTGTGGTGAAGCTAACTCCGTAGACACTGAATCTACAGAAATGACTGAGTGGCAGGCCAAACTTGATTCTATTCTGAAAGAATATACCCCTGATCAGATTTACAATGCAGATGATACGGGGTTGTTTTTTAGATTAATGCCCGATAAGACTTTAGAATTGAAAAATGTAAAGTGTACAGGCGGTAAAATGAGTAAAGAACGCATTACTGCACTCGTATGCGCTAACATGTCGGGTAATGACAAACTTCCCTTACTAGTCATTGGGAAATCTTTAAACCCAAGATGTTTCAAACATGTCAAATCACTGCCTACTGAGTACACGGCAAATAAAAAAGCGTGGATGACCTCCGAGATTTTTACAAACTGGGTCAAAAAACTTGATGAAAAAATGACAAGAGCAAGAAAGCAAATTGCACTTATTATTGATAACTGTCCAGCCCATCCGCATATAAGGGGCTTAAAGTCAATCAAACTTGTGTTTTTGCCACCAAACACAACTAGCAAAACACAGCCTATGGACCAAGGGGTCATCAGAAATATTAAGGTGCACTATAGAAAGCTCGTTATTAAAAAGAAAATTCAGGCCATTGATTCAAAGACTGAATTCACTATCAGTATTCTTGATGCTCTCCGTATGCTTAGACAGGCATGGGGTCTTGTAAAACAGTCTACAATCAGTAACTGCTACAAACATGCTGGTTTTGTAGTGCCCGATATAGAGAATCCAAATGATGGTGAAGATAGTGACGACGATGACGACATCCCATTAGCACGTCTAATTCAAGTTGGTTTTGTAGCAGATGTCGATTTTTCCGATTATGCAACCATAGACGATGATTTACAAACATCAGAGATCGTTTCAGATGAGACCATTGTTGAGAACATAATTTCAGCTAGAAATATTCAGTGTGATGACGACGACGAAGATCCACAAGATAATGACGACAAAGCGCCAGTTAAGAGAACATTGAATGAGGCTTTATCCGCTGTTGATATCATTAGAGACCATTTAGAGTGTAGTGACAATTCGGACATTCCTTCTATTCAGTTCGACGCAGTAACGAGGTTCATCATGAATCAACACTTGTATAGACTTTGTACCGTACAGAAGGACATTTCTGATTTTTTTCATGTTGGATTAAAAGAAGACTGAACTGTGTGTTAATTTAACTCAAGTGTGCTTAAATTTAATTTTATTAGTGCTGGATTTTAGTAGTTTATTGATTGTGTAGTGCTACTTTAAGTGATAGTGAACTTTACGTTAATAACTCGGTGTGGACAATAACTCGTGTAAATTTGAATGTTTCGTTTCGCTGTTTATATTCTTAAAATTGTATTGACTACGTATCAGATGATAAAGACATTTGTTGATCGATAAGCTTGCGATTAAATTGTATGTATAAAATTTATTTTGTTTGTTATTCCTTTTTATTCAAATGATTATGACTGTCAGTTATATCGGAAACTTCAATGGAACCTAGTAAGTTACGGTGAAGTTTCTGTTTAGTCTTCCATGCCGAGTTGCCGTCTTCAGGTTTTTCAGTCGAGAATTATTTCATCATTATTTATTTTTGTCATTACATTGTTTAATAGTAAAAGATAAGTTATAAATATTGAAATTATTTATTTTTGTCATTACATTGTTTAATAGTATAAACATAAGTTATAAATATTGAAATAAATAATGATGAAAAATTGCCGATTATGGACCGGAAGTCAACAGTTATGACAAGTACAACAGAGTTACATCCCATGTCAGGGACTTGCCGATTTTTAAGTCGAACTTCGGATATGTCGAACTACTTTCCACGGACCCAACAAATTCGAGATAACGAGAGTCGACTGTATTAAATTGACTACTTTGAAAGTATCAATAATTTGCTAGATCCAGTAACACACACTGAAAAGTTAAAACTCCTTTTATATATATTTCAATAAGTCACTGATGGCATCATTCATGTCACACTGCCACTGATAAATAAAATTGTCCCAAACAGTATTCCCTGAATCCCTGGATCATAAATCTGCAAAATAACAAGAAAAAATATAAACAAAACAATCATGACCTGAACAGGGAACAGTTATTATTAAAATGTTTTAACTTTACATCTCTCTCTCTCTCTGGAGGCATGAAATGTTATTTTTCAGTCATGTTCAATGAAATTCTATTCACATTAAAGGTTGGAGACTCAAACTTCAAAGTATAGTGAAAGTAAAACTCTTCTCTCTCTCTCTCTCTCTCTCTCTTTCTCTCTCTCTCTCTCTCTCTCTCTCTCTTATGTGCACCCCTCTCCCTCTATACATGCTTAAGGGAAATGAAATAAAGTCATGGGAGATTCATAGGACAAATAATGAAATAAAATAAAATAAAATAAAATATTATAAAATAATAAAAGAGAAAAAAATACAATAAATAATAAATAAATAAATAAAAATTAAAAATAAAATAAAATAAGAATAAAAATAATAACCTAAATAGTCATAAAAAGAGTTAATTTGTTGTTAACAATTTCAGGTCTCTCTCTCTCTCTCTCTCTCTCTCTCTTTCAACAGTGTTCAACACACACACACACACACACACACACACACACACACACACACACACACACACATTCTGTCTCTAGATAGCACACACACACACACACTCTTGCTAGAGATCACAGAGAGAGAGAGAGAGATAAGGGTATAACACCGTGTACTTACACGATCATCTGACAGCAGAATAATTTCCCGTTGATTTTCAATCAGCTGTTATTTGTTTTAATCACCAAGTGTTGTGAGATCGTCCCCATTCACGACATTATGCGTTTAACTTCCCATTTTTGTATGAAACACGGCTTCGTTTTAACATTAAACTATTCCAGATATGGATTATCACACAAATTTGAATATAAAACATACAATAAACGAAATCTACGATTTCAATCGGCATCCAAGTTGAACATGATGAACCGACATGACCACGTCGTTCAGACTGTTGACCCGACTTTGACCTGCACCAAGAAAGATAACTCTAAAAATCGGGAAGGAGCGCGCACCAGAATGGCAACGGCAAGAGTCCGGGACTTTGCACGCGCTTGGAATAACTAGTCATTGTAACAGCCGTGTGAGGGGTATTTACTTCTCAAGAGATAGTATATATTTATGTTATGGATTTATTTTCACAGTTTCTCTAGTCAGTGATGTAACTTAAGGCAGGATCTCCGTTAAAGTGATATGGGGTGTACAACTGCTAAAAGTGCTACGCCAGAGGATAGCAATAGGCATGAAACAGGTATGGCTGTATATGTAAACTGTACATTTTGTAAAGATCTGGGAAGCTCAGACATCAAATCTCTTGCTTATAGTGTCGGATGTTCCAGGTTTCAATCTCGGTCGGACCCTGAATTTTTTCTCCTTCCTGTTACAGTTTGATGGCCAGTGTGGCTCTCAGAAGTAGTGGACTAGGAATTGCAAGCCTGATACAATTTTTATGAAAATTTCCATTTGGAACCTTGAGGAAAATCAACAATAATAGGAGGAATGTAGTGATCTGGATACTCCAGTTGGTAAACTACTCTCCTTCAGTGTCGGAGATCCCAGATTTGATCCACAACCTGACCCTGCATTATTTTTTCTTTCTATTAAATTGTTGTTTGGGCCTCAATGGAGGTCTAAAATGCACACTTATAATAAATATCACGGATTTTCTCCCATATCTGCTCATTTGAAATAGGGTTTTTCTGTCATATGACATACACATATCTCGCATGACCACGTGACCTTTAGTGACGTCATAATCAAAAGACAATTTACATGATGTCATTATGTTGGGAACATGACGTCATCTTGTGGGAAAATGACACCCAAGTCTTCAAAATTTAGTAATTTTGAGTGCATTTCAAATGTTAATTCTGGGATTTTAAAATGATTTAATGATGAAAATAATTTTTTGGTTTATACATTTTGTATAAACCAAAATTTGATACATTCTTTCTGATGGTCATATTTATTTTGATGAAGAATGTTGAATAGCAAAGTTAGATTTAACAAACATGGCGTCGATGTCTTTGTTAATCACATTTGAATCCAAACTGACATTAAAATGGAAGATAAATAATCCATTATGAGTTTATCCATGTAGGATAGGGAAATCTCATGCGAGGAGTTGAGCATTTCTGGTCAGAGACTCGGTAAGCCTCATCCCTGACTGAAATATTCAACCCTTCGGGTGAGATTTCCCGGCTTATCCTACATGGATACTCATAATGGATTTTTAAATTCTCATCACCCAGGCTGAAATCTCATTTGGGTAGATTCAAGTTTAAAAACTCAGTAGGCAATAATTTTGTATTATTGTCAGAAATATACTTTAATTGTCTAAATTTCCTGCAAGTTAAAATTTGAAATTTCTCAAAAACTAAGGTATACTCCCTCATGCAAAGTATTTCTGCAGCTTTATTTGGTAAAATATATTTTGTTCCTTTTGGGTAGCTTTTCGCCATCTTCAAAATAATTTTGGTCCAAGCACTACTGATGAGGAATTGTATTTCGAAACGACCGTCTAGTGCTGTAAAATTAAAACTGGTATAATATGTAATTGTCAGTTCACTATTTAAGACTGGTGGTTGTCTCAAGGTACTCTGGTTTCCTCCACCATATCAGAACTGACCATAGTGATATAAGGGAAGGAATCTTGACTGAGGAGTAAAACACCATTAATCCCATGTCACTTTTAGTGCTCTCGTTCATATTCTCCTGCTCGCTCATGGTTCTGCACAATGACATATCTTATGATAAAAATTAAAATTCTGAAATTCATCTGAATACTTCTGAAAATATTTTAATTCATTTTGAGATTTTTCTTGCAGCAAAAATTAGTGTCTGAATTCTTCTGACCATTTTTTACTTTATTCTGAATTTTTTCTGAAATTTCTGAATTCAACTGAAGGTATGTTATAGATTCAATTATGACATTATGGGGCTTTTCCTTCACAAATTAGGAATTTTCAAAATTGACACGATAGGGAAAATCACTAACATTAAAGCACTAAATCTGGCTTTTATCAATAGGTGGCACCAAGCTCAGAGAAGGAAATATACACTTTTTAATTTAAGAAAACTTAAAAGGGGGGAAAGGTCAAAATGGAAGTATTTGCAGGGTTTTCCCTGACGTACAAAAAGCTGTGTGTCGCCACGTTTTTATCACCAATGTCCCGTAAAAAAATCATCAAATGCGCCTATGATGGTGCAATCTTGATCAAACGAATGATCCAGAAATATTCCACTTCAGTTCATTTTTCGTTTTTACCAAACGGAAAAGTTGTAGTTCAAGCTAGTTAACCCTTATATATACAAAGCATTTTCAGCGATATTTTGCACAAATGCCGTCATGTCATCCAAAATTTATTTAGTATTTTTTACCAAAAATCACACAAACATACTGACAAGTAAAAAATAGATTCTGAAACTGCTGCCAGTCTGTCTGACCCCTCCCCCCCCCCACCAAAAAAAAAAAAAATAATTTTTCAGAAAATCCTGGTTTCAGAGTTACACATGGTTTACTTGAAATTATTCGGCATGAAGAAAACTAGTCGGTGGGTGCAACAATTTTTCAGACCTCCACCTTTTCAAGATACAACAAGTCTTCTAAATCTCATTGATACGCAGTATCGACTCCAAGCCCCAGTCGGATTTCAAAAGGGGCAGACATGGCTGAAAAAGCACAAGACGCCCACAAGTAAAATGACATGACAAAAATCTCCATTATTTAAAATTATTTCACCAGTATCACATCTGCTATGTCCATAATTAATTTAGGTAAACTTTTCTGGCCAGTTCGACTTACTTTTGCTTTAAACAACTTTGTTGTTATGTCCTCCAAAATTTTATTTGTCCCTCAAAATTTTATGAAGTCTTGAAAACCAAGGAAAAACCCTGAATTTGTTCTCTATTTTGAAAAAAATTATTCATTTTTGCATTGGGAATATCTCCCAATTTCAACAGTAAATATAGAGAAAGAAAAAGTCAGACAATAAAAGGATTTGACTGTGCAAATAATGTCTTCAGTTTTGTTGATAGTTTACCACAAAAAAAAATCATAAAATTTCATAAAATCTGTTCCTTTGAAAATACTACACATACAAAGTTTGTTGATATTCCATGAAATAAAATAAAAGGAAAAATTCATATGGTTGGGTTTCTGTTTTTTTTTTTTAAAATATAAAAGGATTATCTCCCCTACACCTTACTTTAAAATTGCTTTGCAATATCTTTTCCAGTAATACTTTTTACAATATTTATTAACATCACAATTACCATAGCTTATATACACAGTTATTTTAAATTTTACATTTTAATTACAATCTAAAATAGGTTTTTTAGCTCATCTGAGCATACTGGTACTTAGGACATCTAGTTTCAGATTTTTACAAATCATAGCTGTAGGGGTCAAAATTGGGAAATGGCAAGGTTCTTTAAGAGGGAAATTATGTTATGTTTGCAAATTGTCCCAATTCTTTCATACTTCCATGACAAAAAGAAAAAAAAAGATTTTCATTTCTTATAATTCCATTTATAGAAAAATTTCAACAATATTGATTCAACAATTTAAACCACAATATAGCCATAGCAATTAAAAAATCGCATAGCCATGGTGTACAAACTCAAATGTCTCTGTGCATCATCCATAATAAGATGACATCACTGAGAGCCAATCCATTCATGCAAATGTAACGTAAAAAGATCTGGCCAATCAAAATGCTTGAAACAAAGCAGAATTGGATTATAAAAGACTATATTTATTTCAAATTGTAACACTTATTTCTGTATTACAATTGACGTATCTCTGGCCACGCCCACAATGTTCTGACAAAGGACCGGCATGCTTAAATTACAAACAAAAAGAAGGAAAAATCTGCCTGAATTGTGCTATTTAATGATGTCACTGACACTACCATGTCATTAGTTGTTTTGAAGCTGCTTTGGTACCGTGATGGTGGCCAGTGTCGGAACATAAAAGGCATGGCTGGTGACATGTCAACTGGATTGTTTTAAAAGGCTTTTTTGCTTATGGGGTGTCATATTGTTGAATTTTCAGCAATGCGTGCAGCAGTTTTGATACAGAAATGGTATCGTCGTTATGTTGCTAGATTAGAGGCTCGCAGACGTTGTACTTGGAACATTTTCCAGTCTATAGAATATGCCGGTGAACAGGATCAGTTAAAGGTATTTTCAGGAATTTTTCTGGCCACTCACAGGGTCCAGTAAAATAACTTTTATTTCCACTTACGGTAATACAGTGTATCTTTATAATAACTTTTATTTCCACTTACGTTGTTACAGTGTATCTTTATAATAACTTTTATTTCCACTTACGGTGATACAGTGTATCTTTATAATAACTTTTATTTCCACTTACGGTAATACAGTGTATCTTTATAATAACTTTTATTTCCACTTACGGTGATACAGTGTATCTTTATAATAACTTTTATTTCCACTTACGGTAATACAGTGTATCTTTATAATAACTTTTATTTCCACTTACGGTAATACAGTGTATCTTTATAATAACTTTTATTTCCACTTAGGTGATACAGTGTATCTTTATAATAACTTTTATTTCCACTTACGGAAATACAGTGTATCTTTATAATAACTTTTATTTCCACTTACGGTAATGCAGTGTATCTTTATAATAACTTTTATTTCCACTTACGGTAATACAGTGTATCTTTATAATAACTTTTATTTCCGCTTACGGTAATACAGTGTATCTTTATAATAACTTTTATTTCCACTTACGGTAACAGTGTATCTTTATAATAACTTTTATTTCCACTTACGGTAATACAGTGTATCTTTATAATAACTTTTATTTCCACTTACGGTAATACAGTGTATCTTTATAATAACTTTTATTTCCACTTACGGTAATACAGTGTATCTTTATAATAACTTTTATTTCCGCTTACGGTAATACAGTGTATCTTTATAATAACTTTTATTTCCACTTACGGTAATACAGTGTATCTTTATAATAACTTTTATTTCCACTTACGGTAATACAGTGTATCTTTATAATAACTTTTATTTCCACTTACGGTAATACAGTGTATCTTTATAATAACTTTTATTTCCACTTACGGTAATGCAGTGTATCTTTATAATAACTTTTATTTCCGCTTACGTAATACAGTGTATCTTTATAATAACTTTTATTTCCGCTTACGGTAATACAGTGTATCTTTATAATAACTTTTATTTCCACTTACGGAATACAGTGTATCTTTATAATAACTTTTATTTCCACTTACGGTAATACAGTGTATCTTTATAATAACTTTTATTTCCACTTACGGTAATACAGTGTATCTTTATAATAACTTTTATTTCCTCTTACGGTATACAGTGTATCTTTATAATAACTTTTATTTCCACTTACGGTAATACAGTGTATCTTTATAATAACTTATTTCCACTTACGGTAATACAGTGTATCTTTATAATAACTTTTATTTCCACTTACGGTAATACAGTGTATCTTTATAATAACTTTTATTTCCACTTACGGTAATACAGTGTATCTTTATAATAACTTTTATTTCCACTTACGGTAATACAGTGTATCTTTATAATAACTTTTATTTCCACTTACGGTAATACAGTGTATCTTTATAATAACTTTTATTTCCACTTACGGTAATACAGTGTATCTTTATAATAACTTTTATTTCCACTTACGGTAATGCAGTGTATCTTTATAATAACTTTTATTTCCACTTACGGTAATAGTGTATCTTTATAATAACTTTTATTTCCACTTACGGTAATGCAGTGTATCTTTATAATAACTTTTATTTCCACTTACGGTAATACAGTGTATCTTTAATAACTTTTATTTCCACTTACGGTAATACAGTGTATCTTTATAATAACTTTTATTTCCACTTACGGAAATACAGTGTATCTTTATAATAACTTTTATTTCCACTTACGGTAATGCAGTGTATCTTTATAATAACTTTTATTTCCACTTACGGTAATAACTTTTATTTCCACTTACGGTAATGCAGTGTATCTTTATAATAACTTTTATTTCCACTTACGGTAATGCAGTGTATCTTTATAATAACTTTTATTTCCACTTACGGTAATACAGTGTATCTTTATAATAACTTTTATTTCCACTTACGGTAATACAGTGTATCTTTATAATAACTTTTATTTCCACTTACGGTAATGCAGTGTATCTTTATAATAACTTTTATTTCCACTTACGGTAATACAGTGTATCTTTATAATAACTTACACTTCCACTTACGGTAATACAGTGTTCCCTCGTTATAATGCCACCTTTGGTACAACAGGAAATGTGGCTATATAACGAGGGGCAATAAAACAAGGGAGCACTGTATGTATTCAATATATGTCTGGTACAAGGGATACAACTTTTGTTTACCAGAAATTCGTACTCACAGTACTGCAAGATTACATGTATAAGTAAAAGATGACAACATGAGTAAATCATTAAATCATCTTCTTGTTTTCTTTTTTTCAAAAATGTTGATTTTTTTCCCCCCAAAAATCTAGAAAAATCCCTTGTTTTTAAGTCAACTGGCTCGGTTTCACAATCACCCCTTAACTAAGATTTTCTTTAACTTAAATATAGCAAATTTTGGCAATTCCTTTTAAAATAAAAAAATAATCATGTTTTTAATAAAACTTAAATACAAATTTAATAAGCTTGGCATTATCTTCAAAATGACAAGTTTAATTCCAGAATATCTGAATACTTAACAAAATTATCAGGATACCAAAATTTGCCAGATTTATGTTAAGGAAAAATCTTACCTAAGCAATAATTGTGAAACCAGGGCAAATGCTGATTTTAATAATACTGTTGCATGGTGGTGCTAGTGTCATGTGATGTGCCCTTGCATGGTAGTGATTTGTGTGGTTTGCTTTTGTACTTGCACACACTGATCTGGTCTCTTTTTTGGTGTTGGCTTACTGAGACAGCACTTGTAAAGTCAACTGTCCCACAACCCTGTCCATTCTTGACTCTCAGTCATTCAGCAGTAGTGTAAAATGAAATGACCTGAGCTCTTATCCATGTTCGGGCAAGTTCCAATGTCCAAGTGGTCTAAAGCGTGCACTTATGGAGCATAATATCTCTAACCTCCTATGTTAGAATCCCACTCTGGACATATCTTAGTGTAGGAAAGTTTGTCAGTTCACTTGCTAAAGATTGGATGGTTTTCACTGGACTATATAACTCCATATAACTTAAAGAACCTTGATCTGGTCATAAATCACTTTCTTTGCTCCATATTGTTTGGTAAACTCCCCCCCCCTCCAAAAAAAAAAAGTCTTATTCAAATAGAGTGTACAGAACATCTGAAAAATTAACAAAATTATTAGGATATAAAAATTTGCCACATTTAAGTTAAAGGAAATCTCAATTAGAATTGTGAAACCGCCAATGCTGATTATAATGATACTGTTGCATAGTGGTGCTAGTGGTGCCCCCACTCTGGACATATCCTGGTGTAAGAAAGTTTGTCAGTTCACTTGCTAAAGATTGGATGTTTTTTACTGGGCACTCCAGTTTCCTCAACTATATAAAAACTGACTTCTCCATATAACTTAAAGAACCGTGATCTGGGCATAAATCACTTGCTTTACTCCATATTGTTTGGTAAACTTTTTTCAAAAAAAAAAAAAAAAGGAAAAAAGAGAAAATGTCTTATTCAAATATAATGTACAGATGTCAGGAAGGTGTTTCAACAGTTTGGTTCTAATATATTCTACATGTCAAAATGTAATTCAAATTTGTTATTGTAGCTTTGTAGTTTTTTCAATGACATCCTTGCACAGATGAACCCAGATGCTGAAGGTCAAACACAGATATTTAAAGCCTTATCTAATGTCCAAAGACCAATTTTAGCAGGTATGTTGTGATATGGAACATTAGTGATGGGTAGTGATGAAATTATTCTTAGCAACAATAGAAAAATCATCGTAAAAGGCATAACAATTTGATCATCAATTTAAATCTCGTAGATTCGATTATCGGCAAACAGGGTGCGCGGGTGAAAAAGGTGCTCTGATTGTAGAAGGAAATACAGATCAACACTAAGACTACTGAAAGCTATCTCACTAAATGGCGATGCCCGTATCCAACCATGAGGCGTCGTCAACAACCTGAAATAGTTAATATAAGCTATGTTATAAGCTATACACTCTTATGATTAAAGAAAAATATGATAAAATCTTAACTTTCAATTAATCATTGATCAATCAGTTTTTGTACACTAATTATTTTTTGATGATGGATTCTAAAAAAAAATGCGATTGTTCAACATTTGTGATGGAAATCGGCTAAGTTTTCATACTTGATGATGAGAACTGTGCAACGACCGGCAACTAATATTCGGAAATAATTAATTATGTAACAAGTACAAAGAATATGAACGTTCAGGGCTCTACAATGGGGTTCGCTGCTGTACCACGTGATCAATACCTCTTAACGTTTGTGCGGAATGTTTTTGGAAAACGTCAACATTGCAAGTTCCCGGAGTAATGGCCTTCTCATTGGAAAACATCATACAATGTTATTCCATGTTCATTGGAAATAAAAGTTCCACACAAACGTTAGAGGGTTTTATGTGGTACAGCGGCAAACCCCATTTGCAAATTTTTTACTGACCAACTGGCAAAGATGTTACTGGCTACATATTTTCAGAAATCAAGTAAACTGGGATTCATATACTGGACAAGTTTTCCAAAACTGTATATTTTGAAGTTGAAGATAATACTAGCAGATGGGCTGCAAAATATTTAAAACACATGCGTTTGTGGTACAAAAACTGTAAATACTGGAATGGTAAAGATCTTCTGTCTAGCTTGCTACACCTGCCATATGTAAAATTAAAAGAGTATCTCTTGAAACTTCTGTTTAATGGTTCAGGCCAACTTGGGATCTGCCTTTTCCAAGATCCGAATGATGGTAATGGATTACTGTGTATTTTTTTTTCATTCTGTTGTAACTGACACTAATGCAGACACATTTGTTAAGGATCATTGATAACTGTAGACTCTGATCTTTTATTTGTAGACCACTGCGGTAGCGCAGTTGGTAGGGTGCTCACTCCGTAAGTGGAAAGTCGTGGGTTCGAATCCCGACCAGGTCTGACCCAAGACTTGAAAGTGGGTAGTGACTCTTCTTTCGCCAAGCACTCATCATTACGAAATAAAAGTCATGAATCTTTCGCATGGGAACTTAAAATAAATGAGGTCTCATGTCACGGTAGGCTTAGCATGCTAAAGAACCCTACTGTATAATGCCATCAGCGAAGCGCACAGGCAAAATTTTTGCACCTTCGCCTATAGCCAGCGACATCTCTGTATAAGTGACATATTCTTGACTTGGACGTTAAACACTATAACTCAGCTCTTTTATTCATAGTCATGGACTTAAAAAATAAAGTTATCTGCTGACTTTTGATCACAACTTGTGGCAGTGAACTCGACATTTGAAAACGTGATCATGCAAACACTAAAAATTTACCATTTGCAATGTTATGATTTTAAGCGTTTTAGAGACATTGCCTAAAGAGAGTAATTTCGTGATAAAAGGACAGGCAATTGCAAACAATTGACATATCGCTGGCCACGCCCACAATACTTGTCGCCATTACGGTACCAAAGCAACGTCACAGACACTAATGACATTTAAGTGTCAGTGGCGTCATTAAACCGCACAATTCAGGCCTAGTTTACATTTTTTTTTACATGTAATTCAAGCATGACGGGCCTTTGTCGGAACATAGTGGGCGTTGCCGGTGATCCGTCAATTACTCGCAAATGGAAGTGTTTTCCTTGCACTGTAGATCCCTGGAAAGTTATTCATCGTTAAATATTTACAATAGGAATTGACATTCTTTAGATAAACCTCTCGTATTTGTTTTTGCTGGCATTCAATTGCTCTTGAATACATGTTTGGGTCATGACCTCTGATGACGTAATGTTTAAGTATAAGATTCTGTCATAGAAAATCATTCTGTTACGTCACGTATTTGATTGGTCAGAATTCTAACCTAGTAGTTCAAACTTTTCTATCCTTATTTGGAAAAAAGGCTGTTCCATCAATCCCATTCTTTCGTCGGAATCTTGGATAAAATAAATCATTGAAGTGATAACTGTACATTTATGTCATGCTAACCATATATATTATATGATTGTAAATAGATGAAATAACATTTTATTTGAGTGTATTCATTCGGTATTATGAATGAGAGTCATGAAAAGCATATTTAACATGAACTGCGAAAAAATTCTATTTGAGTATATTCATTCGGTATTATGAATGAGAGTCATGAAAAGCATATTTAACATGAACTGCGAAAAAATTCTATTTGAGTGTATTCATTCCGTATTATGAATGAGAGTCAAGAATAGCATATTTAACATGAACTGCTACTCAGCTACATGCATATTCAAATCCAATCAACTTAACCCTACTCAACACCACACCACTTCATTACTCCACTCCTACCCACATTCCATCACATTACACCCCATTCCACTTAATTCCATTCTACTCTATCACAGTATACTCCATTCCACTCCACGTCGCTTAACTTCAATCCCCAACACGCAGTTGTACTGACTGAGGAATACACTAAAAGAGAATGTTACGATAAACCCACTTTTATTCGCGTGCGATTAACTTTCGCGTGTTTCGCGAGAACAAAATAAACGCGAAAATTAATTGTCGCGAATATGTTTCGAAAACGGTTTTATTAATACCAAATATTCAGCTTAAGTCCATATCGGGAAAGTTAATAGTTGTGAAAATGGTTTTTATAACAGAATCGTGAAATTTAATATCCGCGAAAATAAAAGTTGGTTTACTGTGTTTCTGAAGTACAAGTTACGAAATTCCAGTCATTAAATTAAGTAGTGTTTTCAGCTGTCATTATCCATTAAATTTATCTTATTTGAATTTTTTACCTTTCGGTAAGAAGTTATATTAGGGGCCGGAAAATTTCTCGGTATCCATTAAATTGACCTTATTTGAATTTTGTACCTTTGGGTAAGAAGAAATATTAGGGGCCGGAAAATTTCTCGGTATCCATTAAACTAATCTTATTTTTATTTTGTACTTTTGAGTAAGAAGAAATATTAGGGGCCGGAAAATTTTTCGGTATTCATTAAATTTACCTTATGTTAATTTTGTACCTTTGGGTAAGAAGAAATATTAGGGGCCAGAAAATTTCTCGGTATCCATTAAATTTATCTTATTTGAATTTTGTACCTTTGGGTAAGAAGAAATATTAACGGCAGGAAAATTTCTTGGTATTGATTATCTTGACTATTTCGCGGTAAGGAATTTTCAGGGTTCCCACTGGAGGGAAAGAGTAACAAGGTAAAAATGAAATTTTAGTTGAGAAGATATATTCGCAGTACAAGAGTCATCATGAAATTTCAAAATCGCAAATATTTTTGCCTCACAAATATTTCTTTTATACTGTATTGAAAATATAGCCCTACCTTAGTGCATCTAATTTTGTCCTGTTTTTTAGTAGCCGTATCACTACTAAAAATAAAACTTGTCCAGGTAATAAGGGTTGTACATAAACACTGTGTATATACACTATATATTATGTATGTGCTGTTTGCTATACTCTCTGCATCACATAATTTCAACTTTTGTTTTAGATGCTGAAGCAGTTCATGCAGAGGATATTAACCTGTTAACGTTTTGTAATCCAGATGACCTAGATATTGAGTCCCGTTACAACGGACCTCATCTCACGTTTCCGCTCTCCTCATTACACCTGGAATCTTTACTTCAATCATTCAAATCGAAACAGGTAAAAATAATATGGCTATAAATGAAATTAAGTCTCGTTATGTGACCAGAGTGACAAGGGTTCAAAATTCCCTGAGTCTGAAGTCCATACATTGGGATCCTTGATATTTAAACTAAAAAGTCCAATGGACCTGTCAATTTTTATAACAAGGTCCCAATTTTCTTTTTCTGATAACATAATTATACATGGATATTGGACTTCTAAAACTTAATGTGTGACCTTCCAAAAAAAAAAAAAAGGTCCTGGACCTTCTTTTACAAAACATAATTTTAAGCCCTTGTATGAACTTACAGCTATAACAGGGTTCGCACAGAACTTGAAAAGTCATGAAATATGACTTCTGTCTTGAAAAGTCATGGAATTGAGATTTTGCCTTGAAAAGTCATGGAATGTTGTAACATGTCATGGAAAAGTCATGGAATTTTGAATTTTAATTAAAAAAACTTTGATTTAATCTGAAACTAAAGCAAAACAAATATTATAAAACTGTTTCTGACCCCATGAGATACAGTTTGGTCATAATAAACCCCAAAGACATGAAACGGTGAAATCCAGTTTTGTTTGTTTCCACGCCCGACTTGTAGTTTACAATCGAATGTAAACTTCCGCCTAATATGATTCGTATCGTAAACGCATGGTTAATCATGCCACCTGTACGGAAGTGTGTCCTGGAAAAAGATGAAAATGTCCTGGAAAAGTCATTAAATTTTTATTGGCAATGGCTGTATGAACCCTGTATAAGTACATTTAATTTGATTTTTACTGCGTTTAAAGACACCAGTGAACATTTGACATAGCCAGTGGATCCTGTGTTTCTTGACATCAAATTATGAGGCACATTTTGATATCGTGATACAAGATCAAAGATTTTACACAAGACTCGCAGACTTTATTGCTAGAGGTTCAAAATTATGTTTTTATTTGAAGATCCATGACCCTTTGTCTTTAGTTTTTGACAGGTCCCATATTGGTTTTGAAAGTCTAATATTAACATTGAAAGGTCTAAGTGCCACGGCCACAATGTTCCAACAAAGGCCAGGCATGCTTGAATAATATGCAAAAGGAATCTTGGCATAAACTGCGCTATTTATTGATGTCACTGTCACTAGAATGTCATTAGTTGCCTTGACGCTGCTTTGGTACTGTGATGTCAGCCAGTGTCGCAACATAAAAAGGCATGACCAGGGATACGTCAGTTATGTTTTTATGCAGTATTATCCTTGTAAAACTCGGGCCCTTCAAACTTTTCAATATCAAAGGTCCCAATGTAAAATCAATAGGCCCTGGACCTTGGATTCAGGGAATTTGGAACCGCCATATTTCATAAAAACCTATTGTCCAGAGTTTATACAGAGCATTTGTCTACACAAATTTTGTCTCATATTGTAATCCATGATACAATGACTTGTATTTTATTACTTGTATGCTTTTTATACCCCCACTTTGAAAAAATATACTTCTTTACTGATTTCAAGTCTGTCGAACATCTGCTTCCTTTATGCCTCTGCTTTGAAGAAGAGGGAGTATACTTCTTTACCTCTGTCCTTTCATCGATACGCCCGTCTGTCCGAAACAAAGATCTTAATAAGTTTTCTCAGCAACTATAAACACAGTCACTTGAATGCGAATTCAATATGAAGTCACATATGGCAAGTACTGAATTTAAGTCTGTTGAACATCTGCGCCCTGTATACCCCTGCTTCAACGAAGAGGGGGTATACTGCTTTACCTCTTTCCTTCTGTTCCTCCTCCCATCCTCTGATGTGCTTAAAAGGGTTCTGTTTTTGTATTAATTACTCAATACTTTTGAAATTCTGAAGTCATATGATATGATTTTGTGGAGAAAAGTAATTCAGATTTACTAGTATTCTGTATTATACAGTCAAAACTGTTTATAAAGGTCATCGAAGGGAACCAGTGAAAGTGACCTTTGTATATAGGTTTAAATAATATGAATAAAGAACAATTAGGATACAGTTCTACTGGCCTTTATAAGCAGATGAACCTTAGATAGAGGTGGTCTTTAAGGCAGGTTGAACTGTAATGCAGGGGCAGCCATGGCAAAGTGGCAAATCACATGGCCTCTCGCTGCCCAGGTTTGAATCTTCTTCATGCAGACTATAGTGTAAATAATTGTGTCATTTCACTTGCTTCTGAGTTGTATGGTTTTCTATGGGCACTCTGGTTTTGTCCACCTGACCGCCTCGATATAAGTGAAAATAATCTTGACTAAAACTCCATTATCAGAAACTTCACTCCAATCTCTGGGCAGACCTTAGTGTGAGAAAATGTGTCAGTTCACTTGCTGTAGTTGGACTTTTTATACCCCTGCTTAAAAAGGGGGGTGGGTGGGTATATAGTGATAGGGGTGTCTGCTTGTCCTTCTCTTACACCTTAGGGTACCTATCTCTTATCTGCAACTCCTCCTAAACCCTTCAATGGATTTTCATGAAACATTCACACAATCTTTGTAATATAATGTAGATGTGCACCTTTTATTTAAAAATTTGATCTGATGGATTTTTTGGAGGGGGGGTGGTGGTATTTTTTTGGGAGCTTGTGGCTCACAGTTTTTCTAGTTTCTATTTGGCACTCAGGTTTCTTCCACAATCCCAAAATTTACTGCCTCAATAAAATTGTGGGGAAAGGCTTGATTGGAGCTTAAAACACCAAAACACTAAATTCTGAAATTCTGTTTTACACTATATCAACTTGTGAGACTTCTATATCAGCCTGATGGGTCTATCATTTAGCTATATTTCATTTACACACCCACCCAAAGTGGGGGGTTACATAGGAATCATACTGTCCATCTGATCATCTGTCCCAATATCATGGCCAATCTATATCTTTCATGTCTATAGACGGATTTTAATCAAAAATGGAACAAATCTAAACCAACGTCTGATAAATCTGTCCCAATATCATGTCCAATCTATATCTTTCATGTCTATAGACGGATTTTAATCAAAAATGGAACAAATCTAAACCAACGTCTGATAAATCTGTCCCAATATCATGTCCAATCTATATCTTCCATGTCTATGGATAGATTTTGATCAAACTTTGAACAAATATTAATCAACGTCTGATCATCTGTCTCAATATCATGTCCAATCTATATCTTTCATGTCATTGGATAGATTTTGGTCAAACTTAGAACAAATCTTAATCAACGTCCGATCATCTGTCCCAATATTGTGTTCAATCTATATCTTTCATGTCTTATGATGGATTATGATCAAACTTTGAACAAATTTAAACCAACGTCTGATCAGTCTGTCCCAATATCATGTCCAATCTATATCTTTCATGTCTATTGACGTATTTTGATCAAACTTGGAACAAATCTTCACAAACATGAGACAATGTGTCAAATACCAAATTAAAGTGCATAGATCAAGGGTCATAACCTAAGGACAAAACCTATGCAAAGCAACTTGATTGACAGTTGTTTCTATTATTTTCAGATTCTTCATGCTAAGTACCTGATGCAGTTACTACTGGAAGTTAGACATCTTTTGAAGCAAAAACCAAATATTAACCGTGTATACACTTCAATATCAAAACAAATCACCATTTGCGGCGACCTTCACGGAAAATTAGATGACCTCTACATGATATTTTTCAAGGTATGTATTTTTATACCCCCTCTTCAATGAAGAAGGGGGTATACTGGTTTACCATAACCTGTCTGTCTGTCCGTCCGTCCATCCCCCTGTTCATCTGTCAGAACCCAAAAAAATCTTAACAGTTTTCTCAACAATTACTGAACACAGCCACTTGAAAAATTGTATGTGAGTTTAGTATGAGGTCCCTTGCCACAAGTACAGATTTCAAGTCTGCTAGGCATCTACTTCCTGTTTACTGACTTTGTTCGGTTAGAGTTAAAAGTTAGGGGTATAGTTAGTGAGCAGTAGCTCACAGATTTCTTGTTGTATGATAACTTTTACTGTAAATCATAAAAAAAAATTTCCAGTGCAAAAATAAAACTTTTGACGAATATTTGATTGCAATCAATTGTACTCGCATTTGCACAAATCCACTCTCATTCTTATGTGAATGGGGCCAGGCCCTTGCAATTGTGAAAAAAGCATCATAATGGCCAAAATTGTGAGAAAGAAAACTCCAAATATACTTGTTTTAAAGCTGAAAAATCCAAAATTGTGAAAGTTAGCAAAATGATTGTGAAAAAACCAAGCCCTTCAAATATTTAAGTCCAGACATATTGTCAGGAGTAATTCCCCAAATCTATGTAGCAATATTTCATGAAACTTGATGCAAAGAATCAAAATTGACAGTAGTTTCATTGACTTGAGTTTGTTTGCTAATTTTCCTAGGAGTTATTGCCCTTTGAAAATAAGTGCAAATCACAAAAGAGGAAACTGCTGGCGGGGCAGCATTCCTACCTTCCTGTCTTTTATTAATGTGATTCCATTAAGAATCATGTCTTTCGATAGAAGAAATCTGTATATTTTCCACCTGATTTACGAAAATATCGTGGTTTTAGTTTTTGAAAGAGTTGAACAATTTATCAGATTCGATGATCGACCATTTGTACAATTATATCCTTTATGATTGCTTGTGAAGTGATTGATTTCGTTAGAAAATTCAATAAACTCGAAATGAAACTGGCTTGTGTTGCCATGAAGTTCGGGGCATGTGTCAAACTAGATAATAGGTGTCATTTAATTGGCTCAAAAATATACAAAACACCAATGAAATTGTATCATATATCAAGATCATCTAAGTGATTACCAATGTCAAGTTTTGAGATGTAGCGCTTCAATGATTTGACTTATTGGGGAATTCTGCTTTTGTTTTTGACTAGAGTTGTTTACCACGATACATGTCAATTTTAGTTACCAAGTGCATAGGTTAACAACTTTGACCTGTCCGCTTGACCTTTCATTTGAATATTTATTGTGGACGAGTACATTTATGTATAGGCATGACATTGTTTTATTTTGTCTACAAAATGCGAAGCGAACACTACACAAAGACCATGTATACACCTGATAACTCCGAATCCTACTACTACCTATTTATCGGGTGGCTCCTTCTTTATGAATATTCCTAATGAAAGGTCAAACGGACAGGTCAAAGATGTATTGAGCACAAGTATTAAACACTAATTACAAATATATGGCGTATTTTAATAAATCAAATACTTGTACATAAAATATGCAGATACATAGCTTATATGTCATCATTATCATCATCATCATCTGACATCATCATCTGACTTCATCATTGTCATCATCACCTGACATCCTCCTCCTCATCATCATCTGACTTCATCATTGTCATCATCACCTGTCATCCTCATCATCATCATCTGACATCATCATCTGACTTTATCATTGTCATCATCATCTGACATCCTCATCATCATCATCATCATCATCTGACTTCATCATTGTCATTATCACCTGACATCCTCATCATCATTATAATACATCATCTCCATCTGACATCATCATCATCATCATCATCATCATCCGACATCATCATCAACATCATCATTATTATGATACATCATCTTCATCTGCCATCATCATCTGACATCATCATCTATCTTCATCTTCATCACCATTGTCATCATCATATGATATCATCATCATCATCATCTGACTTTATCTTCATCATCATTGTCATCATCATCTTTCACCCTCATCATCATCATCATTATCATCATTATGATACATCATCTCCATCTGACACCATCATCGTCATCATCTGACATCATCATCATTATCATTATCATCACCATAATCTGATGTCATAGATGAGCTTCTTGTTATATTGTTCTTTTTGTTAAGAAACCTTAAAAATGTTTACCCTTGTCATAGCAAGCATGCTATGTTAAAGAACCCTTCCAGCACAGTCCCCTGAGCATACTGCAAAGGTAAAAAAATCTGCCACTTCACTTATATCTGGTGATGTCTCAATACAAGAAAAATATTCTTGACTGGGACATAAAAACCAATTTTAATCACTTCAGTTAATTTTGATATTTTTTCTATAACGCAAATATATATATATAGAAACAGAAATTTAAACTTGACTTTCACTTCAAATGAAAATAAAAATTAGCAGAACGGAATTGAGTACAAGTTATGGTGTTTAACGTCCTAGTCAAGAATATCTCACATACATCAAGATGTAGCCAGCTATAAGCGAAGGTGCAGAAATTTTGCCTACGGGTTTTGCTGATGGCATTATACAGCAGCATGGATTCTTTAGCATGCAGAGTTTAAGTTTCCATCCGATAGAACTGTGACTTTCATTTCGTAATGCTAAGTACTTGGCAAAAGAACAGTCAATACCCACTTTCAAATCTAAGGTCAGGATTGGTCGGGTTTAAACCCATAACTTCCTTTTATGGAGCGAGCACTCTACCAACTGAGCTATTACAGTGGTTGAGCAGAAAGGGAAATAAAATCATTATTCTTGATGTCAATCAATGACATTGCAAAATAAGGAGGAAATAATCTCCATTGTAGGTATTCATCGTTAAGATAGATATAAAGTGTGTCAAGTTTGACCTGGCTGTTTAACCTTTAATTATAATATTAGATTGTTCTTATGGTCTGTGTGATTGAGGTAAGACAGCATGCTTCGTTACAATAAACACCCAGTATTACACTAAGTAATAGTAGCATCTATCCTTAACAGCCCCTAAATTACACAATGGATATATCTGTTTGAATATTCAAATTAAAGGTCAAACAGTCGGGTCAAACTTGGTGCAGTATACTTAGAAATGAAGACTTTGAATTATATTCATAAAACAGGATATTTTGAAGTGTTTAGATGGGTGTTATTTCCTATTTGTATTCTGTACATCTGATAAAATAAGAGTTTACGGAAATTAAACTACTTCTCAAATGTCCACTAATAATTTTAAAATTCTGAGCCATATTTTCTTTTAAAAACCTCACATTCATCAATAAAAATGAGTTAATTTAAATAATTAAAAAAAGATACTTTTTCTCCAAATTTCAATGTAGCACATCAACTGTAAAAGTTTTACATGTACATGTAGTAAGATTTTCATAATAGCGTTGAACCACAATGTGAACTTAGTTGATAGAGTGCTTATTTTGTATGTTGGAGGCAGACTGGGTTCAAATTTGTATGACCAGCTCAAGTTTTTAAAATAGGTAATGACTGTCCTTTCTCCAAGAAGTAGATACAGTGGAAAAATCTCTCAGAAATGATGAAGAATAACAATAATAATAATAAAAATAAAGATTTTGAGTCCTGGGCTGATGCATGTAATTTTCTTTTTGTTCTGAACAAAATAAAAGAATTTCACATTTGTAAACTGCTTCGTTGTTGTACCAAAAGGCCTAGAAGTATAAAACTTCATATATAGCACGCTCGGACAGTCAGTTTTACCAAGTTTGTAAAGATGTTTGACATTTACTTAAATTCAAAGTCACAGTGGGCTGAATAATTGATCAAACCTTTGAATGTCTTTCTGTCTTAAACCAAATTGTTTAAAAACTTGAATCTTCCTATATAACATCATATAATTCTGTGAAGGTGGTTGGCATTGGCCTCCATGGAAGGTTTAAGTGGCCTGAAATAGTATAACCATTAAACGCTTTGTGTCTTAAACTAAAAGATCTAACTTCATATATATATCATAGCATATATAGCATCAGGGCATGAAGCTCTCATAATTTTATGAAGGTGGTTGTCATTGGCCTCCATGCAAGGTCAAAGTAGCCTTAAATATTATAACCTTAAATGTCTTATTGTAATAAACTAAAAGGCCTAGATGCTTGAAACATGAGAGTCACATAGATACAATGGCTATCATTTCTTAATTTGGAGCTTAGCCTTAAAAAAGTCATTCTCAAGTCACGGTCAGATCCAGCTGGGGATTGAACCCGGACCTCCCAAATACAGATCAAGCACTACCAACTGAGCTATCATAGTGGTCTGATTACATATTGTACAATTAATTATTCTTGTGTCAATCAATGCAATCAATGACATTGCAAATTAAGGAGGAAATAATCCCCATTGTAGGTATTCATCGTTAATTTAGAGATAAAGTGCGTCAAGTTTGACCTGGCTGTTTAACCTTTAATTATAATATTAGATTGTGCTAATGGTCTGTGTGATTGAGGTAAGACAGCATGCTTCGTTACAATAAACACCCAGTATTACACTAAGTAATAGGTGCATCTGTCCTTAACAGCCCCCAAATTACACAATGGATATATCTGTTTGAATATTCAAATTAAAGGTCAAACAGTCAGGTCAAATTTGATGCAGTATACTTGGAAATGAAGACTTTAAATTATATTCATAAAACAGGAAATTTTGAAGTGTTTAGATGGGTGTTTTTTCCTTTTTGTATACTATACATCTGATAAAATAAGAGTTCATTGAAATTAAACTACTTCTGAAATGTCCACTAATACTGTAATATTAAAATTAAAAGCCATATTTTCTTTAAAAAATTCACATTTGTCAATATAAACTAGTAAAGTTGAATGAATAAAACAAAGGTACTAATTCATATAATTATTTTTTTTAAAATTTCAATTTAGCACATCAACAGGAAAAGTTCATGTATATGTAGTTAGATTTTCTTAAGTGTTGAACCACAATGTGAACTTAGTTGATAGAATGCTTACTTTGTATGTTGAAGGCAGAGGGTTCAAATTTGTATGACCAGGTCAAGATTTTAAAATAGGTAGTGACTCTTCTTTCTCCAAGAAGAAGATACAGTGGAAAAATCTCTCAGAAACGATGGAAGAATAACAATAATAATAATAAAAATAAAGATTTTGAGTCCTGGGCTGATGCATGTAATTTCCTTTTTGTTCTGAACAAAATAAAAGAATTTCACATTTGTGAACTGCTTCATTGTTGTACCAAAAGGCCTAGAAGTATGAAACTTCATATATAGCACGCTCGGACAGTCAGTTTTACCAAGTTTGTAAAGATGTTTGACATTTACTTAAATTCAAAGTCACAGTGGGCTGAATAATTGATCAAACCTTTGAATGTCTTTCTGTCTTAAACCAAAAGGTTTAAAAACTTGAAACTTCATATATAGCATCAAGGCATGAAAATTGAAACTTCATATATAGCATCAAGACATGAAACTTGAAACTTCATATATAGCATCAAGGCATGAAACTTGATACTTCATATATAGCATCAAGACATGAAACTTGATACTTCATATATAGCATCAAGGCATGAAACTTGATACTTCATATATAGCATCAAGGCATGAAACTTGATACTTCATATATAGCATCAAGACATGAAACTTGATACTTCATATATAGCATCAAGGCATGAAACTTGATACTTCATATATAGCATCAAGGCATGAAACTTGATACTTCATATATAGCATCAAGACATGAAACTTGAAACTTCATATATAGCATCAAGACATGAAACTTGAAACTTCATATATAGCATCAAGACATGAAACTTGATACTTCATATATAGCATCAAGACATGAAACTTGATACTTTATATATAGCATCAAGACATGAAACTTGATACTTCATATATAGCATCAAAACATGAAACTTGAAACTTCATATATAGCATCAAGACATGAAACTTGAAACTTCATATATAGCATCAAGACATGAAACTTGAAACTTCATATATAGCCTCAAGACATGAAACTTGATACTTCATATATAGCATCAAAACATGAAACTTGAAACTTCATATATAGCATCAAGACATCAAACTTGATACTTCATATATAGCATCAAGACATGAAACTTGATACTTTATATATAGCATCAAGACATGAAACTTGATACTTCATATATAGCATCAGGGCATGAAACTTGAAACTTAATATATAGCATCAGGACATGAAACTTGAAACTTCATATATAGCATCAAGACATGAAACTTGAAACTTCATATATAGCATCAAGACATGAAACTTGATACTTCATATATAGCATCAAGGCATGCAAATTGATACTTCATATCTAGCATCAGGACATGAAACTTGAAACTTCATATCTAGCATCAAGGCATGAAACTTGAAACTTCATATATAGCATCAAGGCATGAAACTTAAAACTTCCATATATAGCATCAAGGCATGAAACTTGATACTTCATATATAGCATCAAGGCATGAAACTTGAGACTTCATATATAGCATCAAGGCATGAAGCTTGAAACTTCATATATAGCATCAAGGCATGAAGCTAACATGGTTGGCATTGGCCTCCATGGAAGGTTTAAGTGGCCTGAAATAGTATAACCATTAAACGCTTTGTGTTTGAAACTAAAAGATCTAACTTCATATATAGCATCAGGGTGTGAAGCTTTTATAATTCTGTGAAGGTGGTTGTCATTGGCCTCCATGCAAGGTCAAAGTAGCCTGAAATAGTATAACCTTACTGTAGGAACCACTGTGGCTTTGACAGTGAAATTCTCTTTTTATCCATAGAAAATCAAATAAATTTGAATAGAGATCGATATTTTTCACTTACTTGTACCTAGTCGTAACTGGAAATCTGTATGCGCATCCACGATTGTCATAAAGTATGTCTGTAAAAAGGGAAATGTTGGCGGTATGGGGATTTTACACATGCGAAAATGACGGATGTTTACACCGGAAGTGATGTCCTTGGTGACGTTTTACGTCATATGCGCAACAGAAGCCGCCATTTGCATGGTTTTTCAACATGTTAAATCCCCATAGCACCAACGTTTTTCCCTATGCAGATATATTTTGGGCTAATCGCGGATGCGCATTCAGATCTCCTGTTACGACTAGGTACAAGTAAGTGACAATATAGATCTTTATTCAAATTTATTTGATTTTCTATGGATAAAAAAGAATTTCACTGTCACAGCCACAGTGGTTTTTACAGTAAATGTCTTATTGTAATAAACTAAAAGGCCTAGATGCTTGAAACATGAGAGTCACATACATACAATGGCTATCATTTCTTAATTTGGAGTGGTAAGCCTTAAAAAAGTCAATATCTATTCTCAAGTCGTGGTCAGATCCAGCTGGAGTTTGAACCCATGACCTCCCTTTTATGGAGCCAGCACTCTACCAACTGAGCTATCATAGTGGTCTGATTACATATTGTACAATTAATTATTCTTGTGTCAATCAATGCAATCAATGACATTGCAAATTAAGGAGGAAATAATCCCCATTGTAGGTATTCATCGTTAATTTAGAGATAAAGTGCGTCAAGTTTGACCTGGCTGTTTAACCTTTAATTATAATATTAGATTGTGCTAATGGTCTGTGTGATTGAGGTAAGACAGCATGCTTCTTTACAATAAACACCCAGTATTACACTAAGTAATAGGTGCATCTGTCCTTAACAGCCCCCAAATTACACAATGGATATATCTGTTTGAATATTCAAATTAAAGGTCAAACAGTCAGGTCAAATTTGATGCAGTATACTTGGAAATGAAGACTTTAAATTATATTCATAAAACAGGAAATTTTGAAGTGTTTAGATGGGTGTTTTTTTCCTTTTTGTATACTATACATCTGATAAAATAAGAGTTCATTGAAATTAAACTACTTCTGAAATGTCCACTAATACTGTAATATTAAAATTAAAAGCCATATTTTCTTTAAAAAATTCACATTTGTCAATATAAACTAGTAAAGTTGAATAAATAAAACAAAGGTACTAATTCATATAATTATTTTTTTTTTAAATTTCAATTTAGCACATCAACAGGAAAAGTTCATGTATATGTAGTTAGATTTTCTTAAGTGTTGAACCACAATGTGAACTTAGTTGATAGAATGCTTACTTTGTATGTTGAAGGCAGAGGGTTCAAATTTGTATGACCAGGTCAAGACTTTAAAATAGGTAGTGACTCTTCTTTCTCCAAGAAGAAGATACAGTGGAAAAATCTCTCAGAAACGATGGAAGAATAACAATAATAATAATAAAAATAAAGATTTGAGTCTTGGGCTGATGCATGTAATTTCCTTTTTGTTCTGAACAAAATAAAAGAATTTCACATTTGTGAACTGCTTCATTGTTGTACCAAAAGGCCTAGAAGTATGAAACTTCATATATAGCACGCTCGGACAGTCAGTTTTACCAAGTTTGTAAAGATGTTTGACATTTACTTAAATTCAAAGTCACAGTGGGCTGAATAATTGATCAAACCTTTGAATGTCTTTCTGTCTTAAACCAAAAGGTTTAAAAACTTGAAACTTCATATATAGCATCAAGGCATGAAAATTGAAACTTCATATAGCATCAAGGCATGAAAATTGAAACTTCATATATAGCATCAAGGCATGAAAATTGAAACTTCATATATAGCATCAAGACATGAAAATTGAAACTTCATATATAGCATCAAGACATGAAACTTGAAACTTCATTTATAGCATCAAGACATGAAACTTGAAACTTCATTTATAGCATCAAGGCATGAAACTTGATACTTCATATATAGCATCAAGGCATGAAACTTGAAACTTCATATATAGCATCAAGACATGAAACTTGAAACTTCATATATAGCATCAAGACATGAAATGAATCTTCATATATAGCATCAAGACATGAAACTTGAAACTTCATTTATAGCATCAAGGCATGAAATTGAAACTTCATATATAGCATCAAGACATGAAAATTGAAACTTCATATATAGCATCAAGACATGAAACTTGAAACTTCATTTATAGCATCAAGGCATGAAACTTGATACTTCATATATAGCATCAAGGCATGAAACTTGAAACTTCATATATAGCATCAAGACATGAAACTTGAAACTTCATATATAGCATCAAGACATGAAACTTGAAACTTCATATATAGCATCAAGACATGAAACTTGAAACTTCATTTATAGCATCAAGGCATGAAACTTGATACTTCATATATAGCATCAAGACATGAAAATTGAAACTTCATATATAGCATCAAGACATGAAACTTGATACTTCATATATAGCATCAAGGCATGAAACTTGAAACTTCATATATAGCATAAAGGCATGAAACTTGAAACTTCATATATAGCATCAAGACATGAAACTTGATACTTCATTTATAGCATCAAGGTATGAAACTTGATACTTCATATATAGCATCAAGACATGAAAATTGAAACTTCATATATAGCATAAAGGCATGAAACTTGAAACTTCATATATAGCATCAAGACATGAAACTTGAAACTTCATATATAGCATAAAGGCATGAAACTTGATACTTCATATATAGCATCAAGGCATGAAACTTGAAACTTCATATATAGCATCAAGGCATGAAACTTGAAACTTCATATATAGCATCAAGACATGAAACTTGAAACTTCATATATAGCATCAAGGCATGAAACTTGATACTTCATATATAGCATCAAGGCATGAAACTTGAAACTTCATTTATAGCATCAAGGCATGAAACTTGATACTTCATATATAGCATCAAGACATGAAACTTGAAACTTCATATATAGCATCAAGGCATGAAACTTGAAACTTCATATATAGCATCAAGACATGAAACTTGAAACTTCATATATAGCATCAAGGCATGAAACTTGATACTTCATATATAGCATCAAGGCATGAAACTTGAAACTTCATATATAGCATCAAGACATGAAACTTGATACTTCATATATAGCATCAAGACATGAAACTTGAAACTTCATATATAGCATCAAGACATGAAACTTGATACTTCATATATAGCATCAAGACATGAAACTTGAAACTTCATATATAGCATCAAGGCATGAAACTTGATACTTTCATATATAGCATCAAGACATGAAACTTGAAACTTCATTATAGCATCAAGGCATGAAACTTGATACTTCATATATAGCATCAAGGCATGAAACTTGATACTTCATATATAGCATCAAGGCATGAAACTTGATACTTCATATATAGCATCAAGACATGAAAATTGAAACTTCATATATAGCATCAAGGCATGAAACTTGATACTTCATATATAGCATCAAGACATGAAAATTGAAACTTCATATATAGCATCAAGGCATGAAACTTGATACTTCATATATAGCATCAAGACATGAAAATTGAAACTTCATATATAGCATCAAGACATGAAACTTGAAACTTCATTTATAGCATCAAGGCATGAAAATTGAAACTTCATATATAGCATCAAGGCATGAAACTTGAAACTTCATATATAGCATCAAGGCATGAAACTTGATACTTCATATATAGCATCAAGGCATGTAACTTGATACTTCATATATAGCATCAAGGCATGAAACTTTAAACTTCCATATATAGCATCAAGACTTGAAACTTCATATATAGCATAAAGGCATGAAACTTGATACTTCATATATAGCATCAAGGCATGAAACTTGAAACTTCATTTATAGCATCAAGGCATTAAAATTGAAACTTCATATATAGCATCAAGGCATGAAACTTGAAACTTCATATATAGCATCAAGACATGAAACTTGAAACTTCATATATAGCATAAAGGCATGAAACTTGATACTTCATATATAGCATCAAGGCATGAAACTTGATACTTCATATATAGCATCAAGGCATGAAACTTTAAACTTCCATATATAGCATCAAGGCATGAAACTTGAAACTTCATATATAGCATCAAGGCATGAAACTTTAAACTTCCATATATAGCATCAAGGCATGAAGCTAACGTGGTTGGCATTGGCCTCCATGGAAGGTTTAAGTGGCCTGAAATAGTATAACCATTAAACGCTTTGTGTTTGAAACTAAAAGATCTAACTTCATATATAGCATCAGGGTGTGAAGCTTTTATAATTCTGTGAAGGTGGTTGTCATTGGCCTCCATGCAAGGTCAAAGTAGCCTGAAATAGTATAACCTTACTGTAGGAACCACTGTGGCTTTGACAGTGAAATTCTCTTTTTATCCATAGAAAATCAAATAAATTTGAATAGAGATCGATATTTTTCACTTACTTGTACCTAGTCGTAACTGGAAATCTGTATGCGCATCCACGATTGTCATAAAGTATGTCTGTAAAAAGGGAAATGTTGGCGGTATGGGGATTTTACACATGCGAAAATGACGGATGTTTACACCGGAAGTGATGTCCTTGGTGACGTTTTACGTCATATGCGCAACAGAAGCCGCCATTTGCATGGTTTTTCAACATGTTAAATCCCCATAGCACCAACGTTTTTCCCTATGCAGATATATTTTGGGCTAATCGTGGATGCGCATTCAGATCTCCTGTTACGACTAGGTACAAGTAAGTGAAAAATATAGATCTTTATTCAAATTTATTTGATTTTCTATGGATAAAAAGAGAATTTCACTGTCACAGCCACAGTGGTTTTTACAGTAAATGTCTTATTGTAATAAACTAAAAGGCCTAGATGCTTGAAACATGAGAGTCACATAGATACAATGGCTATCATTTCTTAATTTGGAGTGGTAAGCCTTAAAAAAGTCAATATCTATTCTCAAGTCATGGTCAGATCCAGCTGGAGTTTGAACCCATGACCTCCCTTTTATGGAGCCAGCACTCTACCAACTGAGTTATCATAGTGGTCTGGTTACATTTTGTGTAATTAATTATTCTTGTGTCAATCAATGCAATCAATGACATTGCAAATTAAGGAGGAAATCATCCCCATTGTAGGTATTCATCGTATCTATTCTAATTTAGAGATAAAGTTTGTCAAGTTTGACCTGGCTGTTTGACCTTTAATTATAATATTAGATTGTGCTAATGCTCTGTGTGATTGGGGTAAGACAGCATGCTTTGTTACAATAAACACCCAGTATTACACTAAGTAATAGTAGCATCTATCCTTAACAGCCCTCAAATTACACAATGGATATTCAAATTAAAGGTCAAACAGTCAGGTCAAACTTGGTGCACTATACTTAGAAATGAAGACTTTAAATTATATTCATAAAACAGGATATTTTGAAGTGTTTAGATGGGTGTTATTTCCTATTTGTATTCTGTACATCTGATAAAATAAGAGTTTACTGAAATTAAACTACTTCTCAAATGTCCACTAATAATTTTAAAATTCTGAGCCATATTTTCTTTTAAAAACCTCACATTCATCAATAAAAATGAGTTAATTTAAATAAATAAAAAAAGATACTTTTTCTCCAAATTTCAATGTAGCACATCAACTGTAAAAGTTTTACATGTACATGTAGTAAGATTTTCATAATAGCGTTGAACCACAATGTGAACTTAGTTGATAGAGTGCTTATTTTGTATGTTGGAGGCAGACCGGGTTCAAATTTGTATGACCAGCTCAAGTTTTTAAAATAGGTAATGACTGTCCTTTCTCCAAGAAGTAGATACAGTGGAAAAATCTCTCAGAAATGATGAAGAATAACAATAATAATAATAAAAATAAAGATTTTGAGTCCTGGGCTGATGCATGTAATTTTCTTTTTGTTCTGAACAAAATAAAAGAATTTCACATTTGCAAACTGCTTCCTTGTTGTACCAAAAGGCCTGGAAGTATAAAACTTCATATATAGCACACTCGGACAGTCAGTTTTACCAAGTTTGTAAAGATGTTTGACCTTTACTTAAATTCAAAGTCACAGTGGGCTGAATAATTGATCAAACCTTTGAATGTCTTTCTGTCTTAAACCAAAAGGTTTAAAAACTTGAAACTTCATATATAGCATCAAGGCATGAAAATTGAAACTTCATATATAGCATCAAGGCATGAAACTTGATACTTCATATATAGCATCAAGGCATGAAAATTGAAACTTCATATATAGCATCAAGGCATGAAACTTGATACTTCATATATAGCATCAAGGCATGAAACTTGATACTTCATATATAGCATCAAGACATGAAACTTGAAACTTCCATATATAGCATCAAGGCATGAAACTTGATACTTCATATATAGCATCAAGGCATGAAACTTGATACTTCATATATAGCATCAAGACATGAAACTTGAAACTTCCATATATAGCATCAAGGCATGAAACTTGATACTTCATATATAGCATCAAGGCATGAAACTTGATACTTCATATATAGCATCAAGACATGAAACTTGATACTTCATATATAGCATCAAGGCATGAAACTTGATACTATATATAGCATCAAGGCATGAAACTTGATACTTCATATATAGCATCAAGGCATGAAACTTGAAACTTCCATATATAGCATCAAGGCATGAAACTTGATACTTCATATATAGCATCAAGACATGAAACTTGAAACTTCAGATATAGCATCAAGACATGAAACTTGAAACTTCATATATAGCATCAAGACATGAAACTTGATACTTCATATATAGCATCAAGACATGAAACTTGATACTTCATATATAGCATCAAGACATGAAACTTGAAACTTCCATATATAGCATCAAGGCATGAAACTTGATACTTCATATATAGCATCAAGACATGAAACTTGAAACTTCCATATATAACATCAAGGCATGAAACTTGATACTTCATATATAGCATCAAGACATGAAACTTGAAACTTCCATATATAACATCAAGGCATGAAACTTGATACTTCATATATAGCATCAAGACATGAAACTTGAAACTTCAGATATAGCATCAAGACATGAAACTTGAAACTTCATATATAGCATCAAGACATGAAACTTGATACTTCATATATAGCATCAAGACATGAAACTTGATACTTCATATATAGCATCAAGACATGAAACTTGAAACTTCCATATATAGCATCAAGGCATGAAACTTGATACTTCATATATAGCATCAAGACATGAAACTTGAAACTTCATATATAGCATCAAGACATGAAACTTGAAACTTCATATATAGCATCAAAACATGAAACTTGAAACTTCATATATAGCATCAAGACATGAAACTTGATACTTCATATATAGCATCAAGGCATGAAACTTGATACTTCATATATAGCATCAAGACATGAAACTTGAAACTTCATATATAGCATCAAGACATGAAACTTGATACTTCATATATAGCATCAAGACATGAAACTTGATACTTTATATATAGCATCAAGACATGAAACTTGAAACTTCATATATAGCATCAAGGCATGAAACTTGATACTTCATATATAGCATCAAGACATGAAACTTGAAACTTTATATAGCATCAGGACATGAAACTTGAAACTTCATATATAGCATCAAGACATGAAACTTGAAACTTCATATATAGCATCAAGACATGAAACTTGAAACTTCATATATAGCATCAGGGCATGAAACTTGAAACTTAATATATAGCATCAAGACATGAAACTTGAAACTTCATATATAGCATCAAGGCATGAAACTTGAAACTTCATATATAGCATCAAGGCATGAAACTTTAAACTTCATATATAGCATAAAGGCATGAAACTTGATACTTCATATATAGCATCAAGGCATGAAACTTGAAACTTCATATATAGCATCAAGGCATGAAACTTGAAACTTCATATATAGCATCAAGGCATGAAACTTGAAACTTCATATATAGCATCAAGGCATGGAACTTGAAACTTCATATATAGCATCAAGGCATGAAACTTGAAACTTCATATATAGCATCAAGGCATGAAACTTGAAACTTAATATATAGCATCAAGACATGAAACTTGAAACTTCATATATAGCATCAAGGCATGAAACTTGAAACTTCATATATAGCATCAAGGCATGAAACTTGAAACTTCATATATAGCATCAAGGCATGAAACTTGAAACTTAATATATAGCATCAAGACATGAAACTTGAAACTTCCATATATAGCATCAAGGCATGAAACTTGATACTTCATATATAGCATCAAGACATGAAACTTGAAACTTCATATATAGCATCAAGACATGAAACTTGAAACTTCATATATAGCATCAAGACATGAAACTTGAAACTTCATATATAGCATCAGGGCATGAAACTTGAAACTTAATATATAGCATCAAGACATGAAACTTGAAACTTCATATATAGCATCAAGGCATGAAACTTGAAACTTCATATATAGCATCAAGGCATGAAACTTTAAACTTCATATATAGCATAAAGGCATGAAACTTGATACTTCATATATAGCATCAAGGCATGAAACTTGAAACTTCATATATAGCATCAAGGCATGAAACTTGAAACTTCATATATAGCATCAAGGCATGAAACTTGAAACTTCATATATAGCATCAAGGCATGGAACTTGAAACTTCATATATAGCATCAAGGCATGAAACTTGAAACTTCATATATAGCATCAAGGCATGAAACTTGAAACTTAATATATAGCATCAAGACATGAAACTTGAAACTTCATATATAGCATCAAGGCATGAAACTTGAAACTTCATATATAGCATCAAGGCATGAAACTTGAAACTTCATATATAGCATCAAGGCATGAAACTTGAAACTTAATATATAGCATCAAGACATGAAACTTGAAACTTCCATATATAGCATCAAGGCATGAAACTTGATACTTCATATATAGCATCAAGACATGAAACTTGAAACTTCATATATAGCATCAAGACATGAAACTTGAAACTTCATATATAGCATCAAAACATGAAACTTGAAACTTCATATATAGCATCAAGACATGAAACTTGATACTTCATATATAGCATCAAGGCATGAAACTTGATACTTCATATATAGCATCAAGACATGAAACTTGAAACTTCATATATAGCATCAAGACATGAAACTTGATACTTCATATAGCATCAAGACATGAAACTTGATACTTTATATATAGCATCAAGACATGAAACTTGAAACTTCATATATAGCATCAAGGCATGAAACTTGATACTTCATATATAGCATCAAGACATGAAACTTGAAACTTAATATATAGCATCAGGACATGAAACTTGAAACTTCATATATAGCATCAAGACATGAAACTTGAAACTTCATATATAGCATCAAGACATGAAACTTGAAACTTCATATATAGCATCAGGGCATGAAACTTGAAACTTAATATATAGCATCAAGACATGAAACTTGAAACTTCATATATAGCATCAAGGCATGAAACTTGAAACTTCATATATAGCATCAAGGCATGAAACTTTAAACTTCATATATAGCATAAAGGCATGAAACTTGATACTTCATATATAGCATCAAGGCATGAAACTTGAAACTTCATATTAGCATCAAGGCATGAAACTTGAAACTTCATATATAGCATCAAGGCATGAAACTTGAAACTTCATATATAGCATCAAGGCATGAAACTTGAAACTTCATATATAGCATCAAGGCATGAAACTTGAAACTTCATATATAGCATCAAGGCATGAAACTTGAAACTTAATATATAGCATCAAGACATGAAACTTGAAACTTCATATATAGCATCAAGGCATGAAACTTGAAACTTCATATATAGCATCAAGGCATGAAACTTGAAACTTCATATATAGCATCAAGGCATGAAACTTGAAACTTCATATATAGCATCAAGGCATGAAACTTGAAACTTCATATATAGCATCAAGGCATGAAACTTGAAACTTCATATATAGCACCAAGGCATGAAGCTAACATGGTTGGCATTGGCCTCCATGGAAGGTTTAAGTGGCCTGAAATAGTATAACCATTAAACGCTTTGTGTTTGAAACTAAAAGATCTAACTTCATATATAGCATCAGGGTGTGAAGCTTTTATAATTCTGTGAAGGTGGTTGTCATTGGCCTCCATGCAAGGTCAAAGTAGCCTGAAATAGTATAACCTTACTGTAGGAACCACTATGGCTTTGACAGTGAAATTCTCTTTTTATCCATAGAAAATCAAATAAATTTGAATAGAGATCGATATTTTTCACTTACTTGTACCTAGTCGTAACTGGAAATCTGTATGCGCATCCACGATTTCATAAAGTATGTCTGTAAAAAGGAAATGTTGGTGGTATGGGGATTTTACACATGCGAAAATGACGGATGTTTACACCGGAAGTGATGTCCTTGGTGACGTTTTACGTCATATGGGCAACAGAAGCCGCCATTTGCATGGTTTTTCAACATGTTAAATCCCCATAGCACCAACGTTTTTCCCTATGCAGATATATTTTGGGCTAATCGCGGATGCGCATTCAGATCTCCTGTTACGACTAGGTACAAGTAAGTGACAAATATAGATCTTTATTCAAATTTATTTGATTTTCTATGGATAAAAAGAGAATTTCACTGTCACAGCCACAGTGGTTTTTACAGTAAATGTCTTATTGTAATAAACTAAAAGGCCTAGATGCTTGAAACATGAGAGTCACATACATACAATGGCTATCATTTCTTAATTTGGAGTGGTAAGCCTTAAAAAAGTCAATATCTATTCTCAAGTCGTGGTCAGATCCAGCTGGAGTTTGAACCCATGACCTCCCTTTTATGGAGCCAGCACTCTACCAACTGAGTTATCATAGTGGTCTGGTTACATTTTGTGTAATTAATTATTCTTGTGTCAATCAATGCAATCAATGACATTGCAAATTAAGGAGGAAATCATCCCCATTGTAGGTATTCATCGTATCTATTCTAATTTAGAGATAAAGTTTGTCAAGTTTGACCTGGCTGTTTGACCTTTAATTATAATATTAGATTGTGCTAATGGTCTGTGTGATTGGGGTAAGACAGCATGCTTCGTTACAATAAACACCCAGTATTACACTAAGTAATAGGTGCATCTGTCCTTAACAGCCCCCAAATTACACAATGGATATATCTGTTTGAATATTCAAATTAAAGGTCAAACAGTCAGGTCAAATTTGATGCAGTATACTTAGAAATGAAGACTTTAAATTATATTCATAAAACAGATATTTTGAAGTGTTAGATGGGTGTTATTTCCTATTTGTATTCTGACATCTGATAAAATAAGAGTTTACTGAAATTAAACTACTTCTCAAATGTCCACTAATAATTTTAAAATTCTGAGCCATATTTTCTTTTAAAAACCTCACATTCATCAATAAAAATGAGTTAATTTAAATAAATAAAAAAAGATACTTTTTCTCCAAATTTCAATGTAGCACATCAACTGTAAAAGTTTTACATGTACATGTAGTAAGATTTTCATAATAGCGTTGAACCACAATGTGAACTTAGTTGATAGAGTGCTTATTTTGTATGTTGGAGGCAGCAGGTTCAAATTGTATGACAGCTCAAGTTTTTAAAATAGGTAATGACTGTCCTTTCTCCAAGAAGTAGATACAGTGGAAAAATCTCTCAGAAATGATGAAGAATAACAATAATAATAATAAAAATAAAGATTTTGAGTCTGGGCTGATGCATGTAATTTTCTTTGTTCTGAACAAAATAAAAGAATTTCACATTTGCAAACTGCTTCCTTGTTGTACCAAAAGGCCTGAAGTATAAAACTTCATATATAGCACACTCGGACAGTCAGTTTTACCAAGTTTGTAAAGATGTTTGACCTTTACTTAAATTCAAAGTCACAGTGGGCTGAATAATTGATCAACCTTTGAATGTCTTTCTGTCTTAAACCAAAGGTTTAAAAACTTGAAACTTCATATATAGCATCAAGGCATGAAAATTGAAACTTCATATATAGCATCAAGACATGAAACTTGAAACTTCATATATAGCATCAAGGCATGAAAATTGAAACTTCATATATAGCATCAAGACATGAAACTTGAAACTTCATATATAGCATCAAGGCATGAAACTTGATACTTCATATATAGCATCAAGACATGAACTTGAAACTTCCATATATAGCATCAAGGCATGAAACTTGATACTTCATATATAGCATCAAGGCATGAAAACTTGATACTTCATATATAGCATCAAGACATGAAACTTGATACTTCATATATAGCATCAAGGCATGAAACTTGATACTTCATATATGCATCAAGGCATGAAAACTGATACTGATATATAGCATCAAGACATGAACTTGAACTTCCATATATAGCATTAAGGCATGAAACTTGATACTTCATATATAGCATCAAGACATGAAACTTGAAACTTCATATATAGCATCAAGACATGAAACTTGAAACTTCATATATAGCATCAAGACATGAAACTTGATACTTCATATATAGCATCAAGGCATGAAACTTGAAACTTAATATATAGCATCAGGACATGAAACTTGAAACTTCATATATAGCATCAAGACATGAAACTTGAAACTTCATATATAGCATCAAGACATGAAACTTGAAACTTCATATATGCATCAGGGCATGAAACTTGAAACTTAATATGTAGCATAAGACATGAAACTTGAAACTTCATATATAGCATCAAGGCATGAAACTTGAAACTTCATATATAGCATCAAGGCATGAAACTTTAAACTTCATATATAGCATAAAGGCATGAAACTTGATACTTCATATATAGCATCAAGGCATGAAACTTGAAACTTCATATATAGCATCAAGGCATGAAACTTGAAACTTCATATATAGCATCAAGGCATGAAACTTGAAACTTCATATATAGCATCAAGGCATGAAACTTGAAACTTCTATATAGCATCAAGGCATGAAACTTGAAACTTCATATATAGCATCAAGGCATGAAACTTGAAACTTAATATATAGCATCAAGACATGAAACTTGAACTTCATATATAGCATCAAGGCATGAAACTTGAAACTTCATATATAGCATCAAGGCATGAAACTTGAAACTTCATATATAGCATCAAGGCATGAAACTTGAAACTTCATATATAGCATCAAGGCATGAAACTTGAAACTTCATATATAGCATCAAGGCATGAAGCTAACGTGGTTGGCATTGGCCTCCATGGAAGGTTTAAGTGGCCTGAAATAGTATAACCATTAAACGCTTTGTGTTTGAAACTAAAGATCTAACTTCATATATAGCATCAGGGTGTGAAGCTTTTATAATTCTGTGAAGGTGGTTGTCATTGGCCTCCATGCAAGGTCAAAGTAGCCTGAAATAGTATAACCTTACTGTAGGAACCACTATGGCTTGACAGTGAAATTCTCTTTTTAATCCATAGAAAATCAAATAAATTTGAATAGAGATCGATATTTTTCACTTACTTTACCTAGTCGTAACTGGAAATCTGTATGCGCATCACGATTGTCATAAAGTATGTCTGTAAAAGGAAATGTTGGTGGTATGGGGATTTTACACATGCGAAAATGACGGATGTTTACACCGGAAGTGATGTCCTTGGTGACGTTTTACGTCATATGGGCAACAGAAGCCGCCATTTGCATGGTTTTTCAACATGTTAAATCCCATAGCACCAACGTTTTTCCCTATGCAGATATATTTTGGGCTAATCGCGATGCGCATTCAGATCTCCTGTTACGACTAGGTACAGTAAGTGACAATATAGATCTTTATCAAATTTATTTGATTTTCTATGGATAAAAAGAGAATTTCACTGTCACAGCCACAGTGGTTTTACAGTAAATGTCTTATTGTAATAAACTAAAAGGCCTAGATGCTTGAACATGAGTCACATACATACAATGGCTATCATTTCTTAATTTGGAGTGGTAAGCCTTAAAAAGTCAATATCTATTCTCAAGTCGTGGTCAGATCCAGCTGGAGTTTGAACCCATGACCTCCCTTTTATGGAGCCAGCACTCTACCAACTGAGTTATCATAGTGGTCTGGTTACATTTTGTGTAATTAATTATTCTTGTGTCAATCAATGCAATCAATGACATTGCAATTAAGGAGGAAATCATCCCCATTGTAGGTATTCATCGTATCTATTCTTCTTTTAGAGATAAAATTTGTCAAGTTTGACCTGGCTGTTTGACCTTTAATTATAATATTAGATTGTGCTTATGGTCTGTGATTGGGGTAAGAAGCATGCTTCGTTACAATAAACACCCAGTATACACTAAGTAATAGAGCATCTATCCTTAACAGCCCTCAAATTACACAATGGATATTCAAATTAAAGGTCAAACAGTCAGGTCAAACTTGGTGCACTATACTTAGGAAAATGAAACTTTAAATTGTTTTCATAAAACAGGATATTTTGAAGTGTTTAAATGGGTGTTTTCCTATTGTATTCTATTCATC